>CM067540.1:32208423-32525214 GCA_034509755.1 Anisodus tanguticus
ATCGAATAATGTAATTCCGGCTAAAAGGATGCGGTCTTCATTCAAAAGTCCGAGTGATGTAATTTCGGCCGAATGGCACGGTAGTTCACTTTAAGCGTCTGAATGATGTAATTCCGGTTGAAAGGGTGCAGTCTTCACTCAAAAGTCTGAGTGATGTAATTTACGCCTGAAAGGTTGCAGTCTTCACTCAAAATTCCGAGTGATTTAACTCTATCCGAAAGGTTGAAGTCTTCACTCCAAATGTCAGAATGATGTAATTCCAGCTGAATGGTTGCAGTATTCAGTCCAAGTTTCAGAATAATGTAATTCTAGCTAAAATGATGCAGTCTTCATTCAAAAGTCTGAGTGATGTAATTTGGGCAGAAAGGCGTATTATTCACTTTAAGCGTCTGAATGATGTAATTCCAGTTGAAAGATTGCAGTCTTCACTCAAAAGTCTGATTGATGTAATTACGACCGAAAGGTGCAATGTTCACTTTAAGTGTGTGAAGGAAGTAATTTTGACTGAAAGGTTGCAGTCTTCACTAAAAATTCCGAGTGATGTAATTCTGTCCGAAAGGTTGCAGTCTTCACTCAAAATGTCAGAATGATGTAATTTCAGCCTAAAGGTTGCAGTTTTCATTCTAAAGTACGAGTGATATAATTCATCCTGAAAGGTTGCATTCTTCACTCCAAATTTTAAAATAATGTAATTTCGGTAGAAATTTGCAGTCTTCATTCAATAGTCAGAGTGATGTAATTCTAGCCGAAAGGTCGCAGTCTTCACTCCAAGCATCAGAATAATGTAATTCCGACAGAAAGGATGCAGTCTTCATTAAAAAGTCTGAGTGATGTAATTCTAGCCGAAAGGATACAATCTTCACTCTAAGTGTCAGAATGATGTAATTCTGGCCGAAAGTTTGCAATCTTCATTCAAAAGTATGAGTGATGTAATTCGGTTGAAAGTTTGCGGTCTTCATTCCATGAGTCGAATGATGTAATTACGCGAAAGGTTTCGGTCTTTTTTCAAAAGGTAGAGTGATGCAATTAAGGCCGAAAGGTTGTAGCCTTCACTCCAAGTATCAGAATAATGTAATTCCAGCTAAAAAGGATGTAGTCTTCATTCAAAAGTCCGAGTGATGTAATTTCGGCCGAAAGGCACAGTATTCACTTTAAGCGTCTGAATGATGTAATTCCGGTTGAAAGGTTGCAGTCTTCACTCAAAAGTCTGATTGATGTAATTACGACCGAAAGGTGCAGTCTTTACTTTAAGCGTCTGAATGATGTAATTCGATCTGAAAGGTTGCAGTCTTCACTAAAAATTCCGAGTGATGTAATTTTGTCCGAAAGGTTGCAGTCTTCACTCAAAATGTCAGAATGATGTAATTCCAGCTGAAAGGTTGCAGTCTTCACTCCAACTTTTAGAATGATGTAATTGCGGCCGCAAGGTTGCAGTCTTCACTCAAAAGTCTGAGTGATGTAATTCCGGACAAAAGTCAATTGTCTTCATTTCAAGTGTCAGGATGATGTAATTCGAGTCGAAAGGTTGCAGTTTTCATTCTAAAGTACGAGTGATATAATTCATACTGAAAGGTTGCATTCTTCACTCCAACTTTTAAAATAATGTAATTTCAGTAGAAAGGTTGCAGTCTTCATTCAATTGTCAAAGTGATGTAATTCTAGCCGAAAGGTCGCAGTCTTCACTCCAATCATCATGAGAATGTAATTCCGACAGAAAGGATGCAGTCTTCATTATAAAGTCTGAGTGATGTAATTCTAGCCGAAAGGATACAATATTCACTCTAAGTGTCGAATGATGTAATTTCGGCCGAAAGTTTGCAATCTTCATTCAAAAGTATGAGTGATGTAATTCGGTTGAAAGTTTGCGGTCTTCATTCCATGAGTCGAATGATGTAATTACGCCGAAAGGTTTCGGTCTTTTTTCAAAAGTCGAGTGATGCAATTATGGCCGAAAGGTTGCAAACCTTCACTCAAGTATCGAATAATGTAATTCTAGCTAAAAGGATGCAGTCTTCATTCAAAAGTCCGAGTGATGTAATTTCGGCCGAATGGCACTATATTCACTTTAAGCGTCTGAATGATGTAATTCCGGTTGAAAGGTTGCAGTCTTCACTCAAAAGTCTGATTGATGTAATTACGACCGAAAGGTGCAATATCTTAATTTAAGCGTCGAATGATGTAATTCCGACCGAAAGGTTGTAGTCTTCACTAAAAATTCCGAGTGATGTAATTATGTCCGAAAGGTTGCAGTCTTCACTCAAAATGTCAAAATGATGTAATTCTGAAAGGTTGTTGAAAGGTTGCGGTCTTCACTCCAAGTATCGAATAATGTAATTCTAGCTGTCGAATGAAAGGATGTAGTCTTCATTCAAAAGTATCGAGTGATGTAATTTAGGCCGAAAGGTTGCATTATTCACTTTAAGCGTCGAATGATGTAATTTCGGTTGAAAGGTTGAAGTCTTCACTCAAAAGTCTCGATTGATGTAATTACGACCGAAAGGTGAGTCTTTACTTTAAGCGTCGAATGATGTAATTCTACCGAAAGGTTGCGAGTCTTCACTCAAAATTCGAGTGATGTAATTATGTCCGAAAGGTTGCGGTCTTCACTCCAAATGTCGAATGATGTAATTAAAGGTGAAAGGTTAATGTCTTTACTCCAAGTATCGTCTTCATTCAAAAGAATAATGTAATTCTAGCTAAAAAGGATGCAATTCTTTTCTTCATTCAAAAGTCTCGAGTGATGTATTTTCGGCCGAAAGGCGTAGTATTCACTTTAAGCATCCGAATGATGTAATTCGGTTGAAAGGTTGCGGTCTTCACTCAAAAGTCGATTGATGTAATTACGACCGAAAAAGTCTTCACTTTAAGTGTTCGAATGATGTATTTCGACCGAAAGGTTGTCTTCACTAAAAATTCGGAGTGATGTAATTCTGTCGAAAGGTTGCAGTCTTCACTCAAAATGTCAGAATGATGTAATTCCAGCCAAAGGTTGCTTCTTTCATGCTAAAGTACGAGTGATATAATTCATACTGAAAGGTTGCATTCTTCACTCCAACTTTTAAAATAATGTAATTTCGGTAGAAATTTTGCAGTCTTCATTCAATAGTCAAAGTGATGTAATTCTAGCCGAAAGGTCGCAGTCTTCACTCCAAGCATCAGGAGAATGTAATTCCGACAGAAAGGATGCAAGTCTTCATTATAAAGTCTGAGTGATGTAATTCTAGCCAAAAGGATACAATCTTCACTCTAAGTGTCGAATGATGTAATTCTGGCCGAAAGTTTGCAATCTTCATTCAAAAGTATGACTGATGTAATTCAGGTTGACAGTTTGCAGTCTTCATTCCATGAGTCAGAATGATGTAATTACGCCGAAAGGTTTCAGTCTTTTTTCAAATGTTAGAGTGATGCAATTATGGCCGAAAGGTTGCAGCCTTCACTCCAAGTATCAGAATAATGTAATTCCAGCTAAAAGGATGCAGTCTTCATTCAAAAGTCCGAGTGTTGTAATTTTGGCCGAATGGCACTATATTCACTTTAAGCGTCTGAATGATGTAATTCCGGTTGAAAGGTTGCAGTCTTCACTCAAAAGTCTGATTGATGTAATTATGACCGAAAGGTGCAGTCTTCACTTTAAGCGTATGAATGATGTAATTCCGACTGAAAGGTTGTAGTCTTTACTAAAAATTCCGAGTGATGTAATTATGTCCGAAAGCTTGCAGCCTTCACTAAAATGTCAGAATGATGTAATTCCAGCTGAAAGGTTGCAGTCTTCACTCCAAGTATCAGAATAATGTAATTCTAGCTAAAAGGATGTAGTCTTCATTCGAAAGTCTGAGTGATGTAATTTAGGCCGAAAGGCGCAGTATTCACTTTAAGCGTCTGAATGATGTAATTCCGGTTGAAAGGTTGAAGTCTTCACTCAAAAGACTGATTGATGTAATTACGACCGAAAAGTGGAGTCTTTACTTTTAGCATCTGAATGATGTAATTCCTACCGAAAGGTTGCAGTCTTTACTAAAAATTCCGAGTGATGTAATTATGTCCGTCTTCATTCAAAATGTCGAAAGGTTGCGGTCTTCACTCTCAAAATGCAATTAGAATGATGTAATTCCAAGTGTCCGAAAGGTTGCGTTTTCATTCTAAAGTACGAGTGATATAATTCATTCGAAAGGTTGCATTCTTCACTTAAATTTTAAAATAATGTAATTTCGATAGAAAGTTTGTGGTCTTCATTCAATAGTCAAAGTGATGTAATTCTAGCCGAAAGGTCGCGCGGTCTTCACTCCAAGCATCGGGAGAATGTAATTCCGACAGAAAGGATGCAGTCTTCATTATAAAGTCTGAGTGATGTAATTCTAGCCGAAAGGATACAATCTTCACTCTAAGTGTCAGAATGATGTATTTCTGGCCGAAAGTTTGCAATCTTCATTGAAAAGTATGACTGATGTAATTCAGGTTGACAGTTTGCAGTCTTCATTCCATGAGTCAGAATGATGTAATTACGCCGAAAGGTTTCAGTCTTTATTCAAAAGTTCGAGTGATGCAATTATGGCCGAAAGGTTGCAACCTTCACTCCAAGTATCAGAATAATGTAATTCCAGCTAAAAGGATGCAGTCTTCATTCAAAAGTCCGAGTGTTGTAATTTCGGCCGAATGGCACTATATTCACTTTAAGCGTCTGAATGATGTAATTCCGGTTGAAAGGTTGCAGTCTTCACTCAAAAGTCTGATTGATGTAATTACGACCGAAAGGTGCAGTCTTCACTTTAAGCGTATGAATGATGTAATTCCGACTGAAAGGTTGTAGTCTTTACTAAAAATTCCGAGTGATGTAATTATGTCCGAAAGGTTGCAGTCTTCATTCAAAATGTCATAATGATGTGATGTAATTCAATTTGAAAGGTTGCGTCTTCACTCCAAGTATCGAATAATGTAATTCTAGCTAAAAGGATGTAGTCTTCACTCGAAAGTCGAGTGATGTAATTCCGGTTGAAAGGTCTTCACTCAAAAGTCTCGATTGTTGTAATTATGACCGAAAGGTGCAAGTATTTACTTTAAGCGTACGAATGATGTAATTCGGTTGAAAGGTTGAAGTCTTCACTCAAAATTTAAAAGTGATGTAATTATGTCCGAAAAGTTGGAGTCTTTACTCAAATAGTCGAATGATGTAATTCCTAGCCGAAAGGTTGCGGTCTTTACTAAAAGTATCGAATAATGTAATTCTAGCTAAAAAGGATGCGAGTCTTCATTCAAAAGTCGAGTGATGTAATTTCGGCCGAAAGGCGTAGTATTCACTTTAAGCATCGAATGATGTAATTCTCGGTTGAAACTCTTCACTCAAAAGTCGATTGATGTAATTACGGCCGAAAGGTGCGGTCTTCACTCAAAAGTACGAATGATGTAATTCGACCGAAAGGTTGCAGTCTTCACTAAAAATTCGAGTGATGTAATTCTGTCCGAAAGGTTGCAGTCTTCACTCAAAATGTCAGAATGATGTAATTCCAGTCGAAAGGTTGCGTTTTCATTCTAAAGTACGAGTGATATAATTCATACTGAAAGGTTGCATTCTTCACTCCAATTTTAAAATAATGTAATTTCGGTAGAAAGGTTGCAGTCTTCATTCAATAGTCAGAGTGATGTAATTCTAGCCGAAAGGTCGCAGTCTTCACTCCAAGCATCGGGAGAATGTAATTCGACGAGAAAGGATGCGATCTTCATTATAAAGTCTGAGTGATGTAATTCTAGCCGAAAGGATACAATCTTCACTCTAAGTGTCAGAATGATGTAATTCTGGCCGAAAGTTTGCAATCTTCATTCAAAAGTATGAGTGATGTAATTCCGGTTGAAAGTTTGCAGTCTTCATTCCATGAGTTAGAATGATGTAATTACGCCGAAAGGTTTCAATCTTTATTCAAAAGTCAGAGTGATGCAATTATGGCCGAAAGGTTGCAGCCTTCACTCCAAGTATCAGAATAATGTAATTCCAGCTAAAAGGATGTAGTCTTCATTCAAAAGTCCGAGTGATGTAATTTCGGCCGAATGGCACTATATTCACTTTAAGCGTCTGAATGATGTAATTCCGGTTGAAAGGTTGCAGTCTTCACTCAAAAGTCTGATTGATATAATTACGACCGAAAGGTGTAGTCTTCACTTTAAGCGTCTGAATGATGTAATTCCGACTGAAAGGTTGCAGTCTTCACTAAAAATTCTGAGTGATGTAATTCTATCCGAAAGGTTGCGAGTCTTCACTCAAAATGTCAGAATGATGTAATTCCAGCTGAATGGTTGCGGTCTTCACTCCAAGTATCAGAATAATGTAATTCTAGCTAAAAGGATGCAGTCTTCATTCAAAAGTCTGAGTGATGTAATTTCGGCCGAAAGGCGTAGTATTCACTTTAAGCGTCTGAATGATGTAATTCGGTTGAAAGGTTGCAGTCTTCACTCAAAAGTCTGATTGATGTAATTACGACCGAAAGGTGCAGTCTTCACTTTAAGTGTCGAATGATGTAATTTCGACCGAAAGGTTGCGTCTTTCACTAAAAATTCCGAGTGATGTAATTATGTCCAAAAAAGAAAGGTTTGTCTTCACTCAAAATGTCGAATGATGTAATGATTTGAAAGGTTGCGGTCTTCACTCCAACTTTTAGAAATGCAATGTAGAATGATGTAATTCGGACAAAAGTCAATTGTCTTCATTTCAAGGTTGATGTAATTCGAGTTTTCGGTTTTCATTCTAAAGTACGAGTGATATAATTCATTCTGAAAGGTTGCATTCTTCACTTTAAATTTTAAAATAATGTAATTTCGGTAGAAAGTTTGTGGTCTTCATTCAATAGTCAAAGTGATGTAATTCTAGCCGAAAGGTCGCAGTCTTCACTCCAAGCATCAGGAGAATGTAATTCCGACAGAAAGGATGCAGTCTTCATTATAAAGTCTGAGTGATGTAATTCTAGCCGAAAGGATACAATCTTCACTCTAAGTGTCAGAATGATGTAATTCTGGCCGAAAGTTTGCAATCTTCATTCAAAAGTATGAGTGATGTAATTCCGGTTGAAAGTTTGCAGTCTTCATTCCATGAGTTAGAATGATGTAATTACGCCGAAAGGTTTCAATCTTTATTCAAAACTCAGAGTGATGCAATTATGGCCGAAAGGTTGCAGCCTTCACTCCAAGTATCAGAATAATGTAATTCCAGCTAAAAGGATGCAGTCTTCATTCAAAAGTCTGAGTGATGTAATTTGTGCCGAAAGGCGTAGTATTCACTTTAAGCGTCTGAATGATGTAATTCCGGTTGAAAGGTTGCAGTCTTCACTCAAAAGTCTGATTGATGTAATTACGACCGAAAGGTGCAATCTTCACTTTAAGTGTCGAATGATGTAATTCGACCGAAATTCACTCAAAATTCCGAGTGATGTAATTTTGTCCGAAAGGTTGCAGTCTTCACTCAAAATTCACTAAAAATTCCTTCAGTGATGTAATTAATTGTCCGAAAGGTTGCAGTCTTCACTCAAAATGTCGAATGATGTAATTCCAACCAAAAGGTTATAGTCTTCACTCCAAGTGTCGAATGATGTAATTCAAGAGTGAAAGGTTAGCTTTTCATTCAAAAGTACGAGTGATATAATTCATCGAAAGGTTGCATTCTTCACTCCAAATTTTAAAATAATGTAATTTCGGTAGAAAGGTTGAGTCTTCATTCAATAGTCGAGTGATGTAATTCTAGCCGAAAGGTCGCAGTCTTCACTCAAGCATCGGGAGAATGTAATTCCGACGAAAGGATGCGAGTCTTCATTATAAAGTCCGAGTGATGTAATTCTAGCCGAAAGGATACAATATTCACTCTAAGTGTCAGAATGATGTAATTCTGGCCGAAAGTTTGCAATCTTCATTCAAAAGTATGAGTGATGTAATTCCGGTTGAAAGTTTGCAGTCTTCATTCCATGAGTCAGAATGATGTAATTACGCCGAAAGGTTTCAGTCTTTATTCAAAAGTCAGAGTGATGCAATTATGGCCGAAAGGTTGCAGCCTTCACTCCAAGTATCAGAATAATGTAATTCCAGCTAAAAGGATGTAGTCTTCATTCAAAAGTCCGAGTGATGTAATTTTGGCCGAATGGCACAGTATTCACTTTAAGCGTCTGAATGATGTAATTCCGGTTGAAAGGTTGCGTCTTCACTCAAAAGTCGATTGATGTAATTACGACCGAAAGGTGCAGTCTTCACTTTAAGTCGAATGATGTAATTCGACCGAAAGTGGTTTTTGTCCGAAAGGTCTTCACTAAAAATTCCGAGTGATGTAATTCTGCGGTCTTCCTTTTAGAAAGGTTGCGGTCTTCACTCAAAATATCGAATGATGTAATTCGAATGATGTAATTCCGAAAGGTTGCGGTTTTCATTCTAAAGTACGAGTGATATAATTCATATTGAAAGGTTGCATTCTTCACTCCAAATTTTAAAATAATGTAATTTCGGTAGAAAGTTTGCAGTCTTCATTCAATAGTCAGAGTGATGTAATTCAGCCGAAAGGTCGCGATCTTCACTCCAAGCATCGGGAGAATGTAATTCCGACGAAAGGATGCGAGTCTTCATTAAAAAGTCCGAGTGATGTAATTCTAGCCGAAAGGATACAATATTCACTCTAAGTGTCAGAATGATGTAATTCTGGCCGAAAGTTTGCAATCTTCATTCAAAAGTATGAGTGATGTAATTCCGGTTGAAAGTTTGCAGTCTTCATTCCATGAGTCAGAATGATGTAATTACGCCGAAAGGTTTCAGTCTTATTCAAAAGTCGAGTGATGCAATTATGGCCGAAAGGTTGCAACCTTCACTCCAAGTATCGAATAATGTAATTCCAAGCTAAAAGGATGTAGTCTTCATTCAAAAAAGTCGAGTGATGTAATTTGGGCCGAAAGGCATAGTATTCACTTTAAGCGTCTGAATGATGTAATTCCGGTTGAAAGGTTGCAGTCTTCACTCAAAAGTCTGATTGATGTAATTACGACCGAAAGGTGCAAATCTTCACTTTAAGTGTCTGAATGATGTAATTTCGACTGAAAGGTTGCAGTCTTCACTAAAAATTCGGGGTGATGTAATTCTGTCCGAAAGGTTGCAGTCTTCACTCAAAATGTCAGAATGATGTAATTCCAGCTGAAAGGTTGCAGTCTTCACTCCAACTTTTAGAATGATGTAATTGCGGCCGCAAGGTTGCAGTCTTCACTCAAAAGTCTGAGTGATGTAATTCCGGACAAAAGGTTATGTCTTCATTTCAAGTGTCGAATGATGTAATTCCAGCCAAAGGTTGCTTTTTCATGCTAAAGTACGAGTGATATAATTCATGCTGAAAGGTTGCATTCTTCACTCCAAATTTTAAAATAATGTAATTTCGGTAGAAAGTTTGCAGTCTTCATTCAATAGTCAGAGTGATGTAATTCTAGCCGAAAGGTCGCAGTCTTCACTCCAAGCATCAGGAGAATGTAATTCCGACAGAAAGGATGCAGTCTTCATTATAAAGTCTCGAGTGATGTAATTCTAGCCGAAAGGATACAATCTTCACTCTAAGTGTCGAATGATGTAATTTCGGCCGAAAGTTTGCAATCTTCATTCAAAAGTATGAGTGATGTAATTCCGGTTGAAAGTTTGCGAGTCTTCATTCCATGAGTCGAATGATGTAATTACGCCGAAAGGTTTCGGTCTTTATTCAAAAGTCGAGTGATGCAATTATGGCCGAAAGGTTGCAGCCTTCACTCCAAGTATCGAATAATGTAATTTCCAAGCTAAAAGGATGTAGTCTTCATTCAAAAGTCCGAGTGATGTAATTTTGGCCGAATGGCATATATTCACTTTAAGCGCGTCGAATGATGTAATTCGGTTGAAGGTTGCGTCTTCACTCAAAAGTCGATTGATGTAATTACGACCGAAAGGTGCGGTCTTCACTTTCACTTTAATGATGTCGAATGATGTAATTCACGACCGAAAGGTTGCGAAAGGTTCTTCACTAAAAATTCCGAAACGTTGCACTCTTCACTCAAAAGTGATGTAATTCTGTCCGAAAGGTTGCAAGGTTGTCTTCACTCAAAATGTCGAATGATGTAATTCGAATGATGTAATTAGCCCGAAAGGTTGCAGTTTTCATTCTAAAGTACGAGTGATATAATTCATATTGAAAGGTTGCATTCTTCACTCCAAATTTTAAAATAATGTAATTTCGGTAGAAAGTTTGCGTCTTCATTCAATAGTCGAGTGATGTAATTCACGCCGAAAGGTTGCAGTCTTCACTCCAAGTATCGAAAGGGAATAATGTAATTCCGACTAAAAGGATGCAATCTTCATTCAAAAAGTCCGAGTGATGTAATTTCGGCCGAAAGGATACAATATTCACTTAAGCGTCTCGAATGATGTAATTCGGTTGAAAGGTTGCAGTCTTCACTCAAAAGTCGATTGATGTAATTACGACCGAAAGGTGTAGTCTTCACTTTAAGCGTCGAATGATGTAATTCCGACCGAAAGGTGCGAGTCTTCTTCACTCAAAATTCCGAGTGATGTAATTTGTGTCCGAAAGGTTGCAATCTTCACTCAAAATGTCGAATGATGTAATTCAAGTTGAAAGGTTGCGAGTCTTCACTCCAACTTTTAGAATGATGTAATTGCGGCCGAAAGTTTGGTTGCGAGTCTTCATTCAAAAGTCTGAGTGATGTAATTCCGGACAAAAGGTAATTGTCTTCATTTCAAGTGTCAGGATGATGTAATTCCAAGTCGAAAGGTTGCAGTTTTCATTCTAAAGTACGAGTGATATAATTCATGCTGAAAGGTTGCATTCTTCACTCCAAATTTTAAAATAATGTAATTTCGGTAGAAAGGTTGCAGTCTTCATTCAATAGTCAAAGTGATGTAATTCTAGCCGAAAGGTCGCAGTCTTCACTCCAAGCATCAGGATAATGTAATTCCGACAGAAAGGATGCAGTCTTCATTAAAAGTATCGAGTGATGTAATTCTAGCCGAAAGGATACAATCTTCACTCTAAGTGTCAGAATGATGTAATTTCGGCCGAAAGTTTGCAATCTTCATTCAAAAGTACGAGTGATGTAATTTCGGTTGAAAGTTTGCAGTCTTCATTCCATGAGTCAGAATGATGTAATTACGCCGAAAGGTTTCAGTCTTTATTCAAAAGTCAGAGTGATGCAATTATGGCCGAAAGGTTGCAGCCTTCACTCCAAGTATCAGAATAATGTAATTCCAGCTAAAAGGATGCAGTCTTCATTCAAAAGTCTGAGTGATGTAATTTCGGCCGAAAGGCGCATTATTCACTTTAAGCGTCTGAATGATGTAATTCGGTTGAAAGGTTGCAGTCTTCACTCAAAAGTCTGATTGATGTAATTACGACCGAAAGGTGCAGTCTTCACTTTAAGCGTCTGAATGATGTAATTCCGACTGAAAGGTTGCAATCTTCACTCAAAATTCGAGTGATGTAATTCTGTCCGAAAGGTTGCAGTCTTCACTCAAAATGTCAGAATGATGTAATTCCAGTTGAAAGGTTGCAGTCTTCACTCCAACTTTTAGAATGATGTAATTGCGGCCGAAAGGTTGCAGTCTTCACTCAAAAGTCTGAGTGATGTAATTCCGGACAAAAGGTTATTGTCTTTCATTTCAAGTGTCAGAATGATGTAATTCAAGTCGAAAGGTTGCAGTTTTCATTCAAAAGTACGAGTGATATAATTCATGCTGAAAGGTTGCATTCTTCACTCCAAATTTTAAAATAATGTAATTTCGGTAGAAAGGTTGCAGTCTTCATTCAATAGTCAAAGTGATGTAATTCTAGCCGAAAGGTCGCAGTCTTCACTCCAAGCATCAGGATAATGTAATTCCGACGAAAGGATGCAATCTTCATTAAAAGTAAGTGATGTAATTCTAGCCGAAAGGATACAATCTTCACTCTAAGTGTCAGAATGATGTAATTTTGGCCGAAAGTTTGCAATCTTCATTCAAAAGTATGAGTGATGTAATTTCGGTTGAAAGTTTGCAGTCTTCATTCCAAGAGTCAGAATGATGTAATTACGCCGAAAGGTTTCAGTCTTTATTCAAAAGTCAGAGTGATGCAATTATGGCCGAAAGGTTGCAGTCTTCACTCCAAGTATTAGAATAATGTAATTCTAGCTAAAAGGA
The DNA here is from genome assembly GCA_034509755.1 of Anisodus tanguticus. NCBI lineage: Eukaryota > Viridiplantae > Streptophyta > Magnoliopsida > Solanales > Solanaceae > Anisodus > Anisodus tanguticus. The sequence goes on from CM067540.1 coordinate 32,220,583, forward strand.
TGCAATCTTCATTCAAAAGTCTGAGTGATGTAATTTGGCCGAAAGGCGCAGTATTCACTTTAAGCGTCGAATGATGTAATTCGGTTGAAAGGTTGCGTCTTCACTCAAAAGTCGATTGATGTAATTACGACCGAAAGGTGCGGTCTTCCTTTAAGCGTCGAATGATGTAATTCCGACCGAAAGGTTCATCTTCACTCAAAATTCCGAGAATGATGTAATTTGTCCGAAAGGTTGCAAGTCTTCACTCAAAATGTCGACGTGATGTAATTCTGAAAGTTGAAAGGTTGCTGAAAGTCTTCACTCAAACTTTTAGAATGATGTAATTGCGGCCGAAAGGTTGCAGTCTTCACTCAAAAGTCGAGTGATGTAATTCGGACAAAAGGTTATAGTCTTCATTTCAAGTGTCGAGAATGATGTAATTCAAGTCGAAAGGTTGCAGTTTTCATTCAAAAGTACGAGTGATATAATTCATGCTGAAAGGTTGCATTCTTCACTCCAAATTTTAAAATAATGTAATTTCGGTAGAAAGGTTGCAGTCTTCATTCAATAGTCGAGTGATGTAATTCTAGCCGAAAGGTCGCAGTCTTCACTCCAAGCATCGGAAGAATGTAATTCCGACGAAAGGATGCAGTCTTCATTAAAAGTCTCGAGTGATGTAATTCTAGCCGAAAGGATACAATCTTCACTCTAAGTGTCGAATGATGTAATTTCGGCCGAAAGTTTGCAATCTTCATTCAAAAGTATGAGTGATGTAATTCCGGTTGAAAGTTTGCAGTCTTCATTCCAAGAGTCAGAATGATGTAATTACGCCGAAAGGTTTCGGGTTTTATTCAAAAGTCGAGTGATGCAATTATGGCCGAAAGGTTGCAAGTCTTCACTCCAAGTATCGAATAATGTAATTCAAAGCTAAAAGGATGTAGTCTTCATTCAAAAGTCCGAGTGATGTAATTTCGGCCGAAAGGCGCATAGTATTCACTTTAAGCGTCGAATGATGTAATTCGGTTGAAAGGTTGCAGTCTTCACTCAAAAGTCTCGATTGATGTAATTACGACCGAAAGGTGCGAGTCTTCACTTTTAAGTCGAATGATGTAATTCCGACCGAAAGGTTGCGTCTTCACTCAAAATTCCGAGTGATGTAATTTTGTCCGAAAGGTTGCGGTCTTCACTCAAAATGTCGAATGATGTAATTTCGAAAGTTTGAAAGGTTGCGTCTTCACTCCAACTTTTAGAATGATGTAATTGCGGCCGAAAGGTTGCAGTCTTCACTCAAAAGTCGAGTGATGTAATTCCGGACAAAAGGTTATATGTCTTCATTTCAAGTGTCGGATGATGTAATTCCAAGTCGAAAGGTTGTAGTTTTCATTCAAAAGTACGAGTGATATAATTCATGCCGAAAGGTTGCATTCTTCACTCCAAATTTTAAAATAATGTAATTTCGGTAGAAAGGTTGCGAGTCTTCATTCAATAGTCAAAGTGATGTAATTCTAGCCGAAAGGTCGCAGTCTTCACTCCAAGCATCGAATAATGTAATTCCGACGAAAGGATGCAATCTTCATTAAAAGTATGAGTGATGTAATTCTAGCCGAAAGGATACAATCTTCACTCTAAGTGTCGAATGATGTAATTTCGGCCGAAAGTTTGCAATCTTCATTCAAAAGTATGAGTGATGTAATTCGGTTGAAAGTTTGCAGTCTTCATTCCATGAGTCGAATGATGTAATTACGCCGAAAGGTTTCGGTCTTTATTCAAAAGTCGAGTGATGCAATTATGGCCGAAAGGTTGCGACCTTCACTCCAAGTATCGAATAATGTAATTCAGCTAAAAGGATGCAAGTCTTCATTCAAAAGTCCGAGTGATGTAATTTCGGCCGAAAGGCACAAGTATTCACTTTAAGCGTCCGAATGATGTAATTCGGTTGAAAGGTTGCGTCTTCACTCAAAAGTCTGATTGATGTTTTTACGACCGAAAGGTGCAGTCTTCCCTTTAAGCGTCTGAATGATGTAATTCCGATTGAAAGGTTGCAGTCTTCACTCAAAATTCAGAGTGATGTAATTTGTCCGAAAGGTTGCGCAAGTCTTCACTCAAAATGTCGAATGATGTAATTCATTGAAAGGTTAGCTGAAAGTCTTCACTCCAACTTTTAGAATGATAATAATTGCGGCCGAAAGGTTGCAGTCTTCTTCACTCAAAAGTCGAGTGATGTAATTCCGGACAAAAGGTAATTGTCTTCATTTCAAGTGTCAGGATGATGTAATTCCAGCCGAAAGGTTGCAGTTTTCATTCAAAAGTACGAGTGATATAATTCATGCTGAAAGGTTGCATTTTTCACTCCAAATTTTAAAATAATGTAATTTCGGTAGAAAGGTTGCAGTCTTCATTCAATAGTCAGAGTGATGTAATTCTAGACGAAAGGTCGCAGTCTTCACTCCAAGCATCAGAGTAATGTAATTCCGACCGAAAGGATGCAGTCTTCATTAAAAAGTCTGAGTGATGTAATTCTAGCCGAAAGGATACAATCTTCACTCTAAGTGTCAGAATGATGTAATTCTGGCCGAAAGTTTGCAATCTTCATTCAAAAGTATGAGTGATGTAATTCCGGTTGAAAGTTTGCAGTCTTCATTCCATGAGTCAGAATGATGTAATTACGCCGAAAGGTTTCAGTCTTTATTCAAAAGTCAGAGTGATGCAATTATGGCCGAAAGGTTGCAGCCTTCACTCCAAGTATCAGAATAATGTAATTCCAGCTAAAAGGATGCAGTCTTCATTCAAAAGTCGAGTGATGTAATTTGGATAGAAAGGCGTAGTATTCACTTTAAGCGTCTGAATGATGTAATTCGGTTGAAAGGTTGCGTCTTCACTCAAAAGTCGATTGATGTAATTACGACCGAAAGGTGCGTGCAAAGGTCTTCTTCACTTTAAGCGTTCGAATGATGTAATTCCGACCGAAAGGTTGCGATCTTCACTCAAAATTCGAGTGATGTAATTTGTCCGAAAGGTTGCGTCTTCACTCAAAATGTCGAATGATGTAATTCCAAAGTTGAAAGGTTGAGTCTTCACTCCAACTTTTAGAATGATGTAATTGCGGCCAAAAGGTTGCAGTCTTCACTCAAAAGTCTGAGTGATGTAATTCCGGACAAAAGGTTATAGTCTTCATTTCAAGTATCAGAATGATGTAATTCAAGTCGAAAGGTTGCGTTTTCATTCAAAAGTACGAGTGATATAATTCATGCGAGTGATCGAAAGGTTGCATTCTTCACTCCTAAATTTTAAAATAATGTAATTTCGGTAGAAAGGTTAGTCTTCATTCAATAGTCGAGTGATGTAATTCTAGCCGAAAGGTCGCAGTCTTCACTCCAAGCATCAGGAGAATGTAATTCCGACAGAAAGGATGCAGTCTTCATTATAAAGTCTGAGTGATGTAATTCTAGCCGAAAGGATACAATCTTCACTCTAAGTGTCAGAATGATGTAATTCTGGCCGAAAGTTTGCAATCTTCATTCAAAAGTATGAGTGATGTAATTCGGTTGAAAGTTGCAGTCTTCATTCCATGAGTCGAATGATGTAATTACGCCGAAAGGTTTCGGTCTTTATTCAAAAGTCGAGTGATGCAATTATGGCCGAAAGGTTGCGCCTTCACTCCAAGTATCGAATAATGTAATTCCAGCTAAAAGGATGTAGTCTTCATTCAAAAGTCCGAGTGATGTAATTTCGGCCGAAAGGCACAGTATTCACTTTAAGCGTCTGAATGATGTAATTTCGGTTGAAAGGTTGCAGTCTTCACTCAAAAGTCTGATTGATGTAATTACGACCGAAAGGTGTAGTCTTCACTTTAAGCGTCTGAATGATGTAATTCCGACTGAAAGGTTGCAGTCTTCACTCAAAATTCGAGTGATGTAATTCTGTCCGAAAGGTTGCAATCTTCACTCAAAATGTCAGAATGATGTAATTTCAAATTTGAAAGGTTGCGTATTCACTCAACTTTTAGAATGATGTAATTGCGTCCGGAATGTTGCAGTTTTCATTCAAATGTCTGAGTGATGTAATTCCGGACAAAAGATAATTGTCTTCATTTCAAGTGTCATGATGATGTAATTCCAGTCGAAAGGTTGCAGTTTTCATTCTAAAGTACGAGTGATATAATTCATTCTGAAAGGTTGCATTCTTCACTCCAAATTTTAAAATAATGTAATTTCGGTAGAAAGGTTGCAGTCTTCATTCAATAGTCAGAGTGATGTAATTCTAGCCGAAAGGTCGCAGTCTTCACTCCAAGCATCAGAGTAATGTAATTCCGACCGAAAGGATGCAGTCTTCATTATAAAGTCTGAGTGATGTAATTCTAGCCGAAAGGATACAATCTTCACTCTAAGTGTTAGAATGATGTAATTCTGGCCGAAAGTTTGCAATCTTCATTCAAAAGTATGAGTGATGTAATTCCGGTTGAAAGTTTGCAGTCTTCATTCCATGAGTCAGAATGATGTAATTACGCCGAAAGGTTTCAGTCTTTATTCAAAAGTCAGAGTGATGCAATTATGGCCGAAAGGTTGCTGGCTTCACTCCAAGTATCGAATAATGTAATTCCAAAGCTAAAAGGATGCAATCTTCATTCAAAAGTCCGAGTGATGTAATTTTCGGCCGAAAGGCGTAGTATTCACTTTAAGCGTCGAATGATGTAATTTCGGTTGAAAGGTTGCGAGTCTTCACTCAAAAGTCGATTGATGTAATTACGACCGAAAGGTGCAATCTTCACTTTAAGCGTCTGAATGATGTAATTCGACTGAAAGGTTGCAGTCTTCACTCAAAATTCCGAGTGATGTAATTCTGTCCGAAAGGTTGCAGTCTTCACTCAAAATGTCAGAATGATGTAATTCCAGTTGAAAGGTTGCAGTCTTCACTCCAACTTTTAGAATGATATAATTGCGGCCGCAAGGTTGTTCTCTTCACTCAAAAGTCGAGTGATGTAATTCGGACAAAAGGTTATAGTCTTCATTTCAAGTGTCAGAATGATGTAATTCAAGTCGAAAGGTTGCAGTTTTCATTCAAAAGTACGAGTGATATAATTCATGCTGAAAGGTTGCATTCTTCACTCCAAATTTTAAAATAATGTAATTTCGGTAGAAAGGTTGCAAGTCTTCATTCAATAGTCAGAGTGATGTAATTCTAGCCGAAAGGTCGCAGTCTTCACTCCAAGCATCGGATAATGTAATTCCGACAGAAAGGATGCAGTCTTCATTAAAAAGTCTGAGTGATGTAATTCTAGCCGAAAGGATACAATCTTCACTCTAAGTGTCAGAATGATGTAATTCTGGCCGAAAGTTTGCAATCTTCATTCAAAAGTATGAGTGATGTAATTCCGGTTGAAAGTTTGCAGTCTTCATTCCAATGAGTCAGAATGATGTAATTACGCCGAAAGGTTTCGGTCTTTATTCAAAAGTCGTGAGTGATGCAATTATGGCCGAAAGGTTGCAACCTTCTTCACTCCAAGTATCGAATAATGTAATTCCAAGCTAAAAGGATGCAGTCTTCATTCAAAAGTGTGAGTGATGTAATTTCGGCCGAAAGGCGCATAGTATTCACTTTAAGCGTCTGAATGATGTAATTTCGGTTGAAAGGTTGCAGTCTTCACTCAAAAGTCTGATTGATGTAATTACGACCGAAAGGTGTAGTCTTCACTTTAAGCGTCTGAATGATGTAATTCCGACTGAAAGGTCGCAGTATTCACACAAAATTTTGAGTGATGTAATTCTGTCCGAAAGGTTGCAGTCTTCACTCAAAATGTCAGAATGATGTAATTCAGCTGAAAGGTTGCAGTCTTCACTCCAACTTTTAGAATGATGTAATTGCGGCCGCAAGGTTGCGGTCTTCACTCAAAAGTCTGAGTGATGTAATTCCGGACAAAAGGTAATTGTCTTCATTTCAAGTGTCAGGATGATGTAATTCGAGTCGAAAGGTTGCAGTTTTCATTCTAAAGTACGAGTGATATAATTCATGCTGAAAGGTTGCATTCTTCACTCCAAATTTTAAAATAATGTAATTTCGGTAGAAAGGTTGCAGTCTTCATTCAATAGTCAAAGTGATGTAATTCTAGCCGAAAGGTCGCAGTCTTCACTCCAAGCATCAGGAGAATGTAATTCCGACAGAAAGGATGCAATCTTCATTATAAAGTCTGAGTGATGTAATTCTAGCCGAAAGGATACAATCTTCACTCTAAGTGTCAGAATGATGTAATTTTGGCCGAAAGTTTGCAATCTTCATTCAAAAGTATGAGTGATGTAATTCCGGTTGAAAGTTTGCAGTCTTCATTCCAATGAGTAGAATGATGTAATTACGCCGAAAGGTTTCAATCTTTATTCAAAAGTCAGAGTGATGCAATTATGGCCGAAAGGTTGCAGCCTTCACTCCAAGTATCAGAATAATGTAATTCCAGCTAAAAGGATGCAGTCTTCATTCAAAAGTCTGAGTGATGTAATTTCGGCCGAAAGGCATAGTATTCACTTTAAGCGTCTGAATGATGTAATTTCGGTTGAAAGGTTGCAGTCTTCACTCAAAAGTCTGATTGATGTAATTACGACCGAAAGGTGCGTCTTCACTTTAAGCGTCGAATGATGTAATTCCGACCGAAAGGTTGCGTCTTCACTCAAAATTCGAGTGATGTAATTTGTCCGAAAGGTTGCGGTCTTCACTCAAAATGTCGAATGATGTAATTCCAAGCTGAAAGGTTGCGTCTTCACTCCAACTTTTAGAATGATATGTAATTGCGGCCGCAAGGTTGCACTCTTCACTCAAAAGTCCGAGTGATGTAATCCGGACAAAAGGTTATAGTCTTCATTTCAAGTGTCGTGAATGATGTAATTCATTCAAAAGTCGAAAGGTTGCGTTTTCATTTTTCAAAAGTACGAGTGATATAATTCATGCCGAAAGGTTGCATTCTTCACTCCAAATTTTAAAATAATGTAATTTCGGTAGAAAGTTGCAGTCTTCATTCAATAGTCGAGTGATGTAATTCTCTAGCGAAAGGTCGCAGTCTTCACTCCAAGCATCAGAATAATGTAATTCCGACCTAGAAAGGATGCAGTCTTCATTAAAAAGTCTGAGTGATGTAATTCTAGCCGAAAGGATACAATCTTCACTCTAAGTGTCGAATGATGTAATTCTGGCCGAAAGTTTGCAATCTTCATTCAAAAAGTATGAGTGATGTAATTCCGGTTGAAAGTTTGCGAGTCTTCATTCCAATGAGTCGAATGATGTAATTACGCCGAAAGGTTTCAGTCTTTATTCAAAAGTCAGAGTGATGCAATTATGGCCGAAAGGTTGCAGCCTTCACTCCAAGTATCAGAATAATGTAATTCCAGCTAAAAGGATGCAGTCTTCATTCAAAAGTCTGAGTGATGTAATTTTCGGCCGAAAGGCGCAGTATTCACTTTAAGCGTATCGAATGATGTAATTCGGTTGAAAGGTTGCAGTCTTCACTCAAAAGTCTGATTGATGTAATTACGACCGAAAGGTGCAGTCTTTCACTTTAAGCGTCTGAATGATGTAATTCCGACTGAAAGGTTGCAGTCTTCACTCAAAATTCCGAGTGATGTAATTCTGTCCGAAAGGTTGCAGTCTTCACTCAAAATGTCAGAATGATGTAATTCAAAATTTGAAAGGTTGCAGTCTTCACTCAACTTTTAGAATGATAATGGCCGAAAGGTTGCAGTCTTCACTCAAAAGTCGAGTGATGTAATTCCGGACAAAAGGTTATAGTCTTCATTTCAAGTGTCGAATGATGTAATTCACCGAAAGGTTGCAGTTTTCATTCAAAAGTACGAGTGATATAATTCATTGAAAGGTTGCATTCTTCACTCCAAATTTTAAAATAATGTAATTTCGGTAGAAAGGTTGCGGTCTTCATTCAATAGTCAAAGTGATGTAATTCTAGCCGAAAGGTCGCAGTCTTCACTCCAAGCATCGGGATAATGTAATTCCGACGAGAAAGGATGCGCAAGTCTTCATTATAAAGTCTCGAGTGATGTAATTCTAGCCGAAAGGATACAATCTTCACTCTAAGTGTCGAATGATGTAATTTCGGCCGAAAGTTTGCAATCTTCATTCAAAAGTATGAGTGATGTAATTCCGGTTGAAAGTTTGCGTCTTCATTCCATAGTCGAATGATGTAATTACGCCGAAAGGTTTCGGTCTTTATTCAAAAGTCGAGTGATGCAATTATGGCCGAAAGGTTGCGCCTTCACTCCAAGTATCGAATAATGTAATTCCAAGCTAAAAGGATGTAGTCTTCATTCAAAAGTCCGAGTGATGTAATTTTGGCCGAATGGCATATATTCACTTTAAGCGTCGAATGATGTAATTCGTTGTTGAAAGGTTGCGAGTCTTCACTCAAAAGTCGATTGATGTAATTTATGACCGAAAGGTGCGCAGTCTTCACTTTAAAGAATGATGTAATTCTTCAGTCTTTAAAAAGTCCGAGTGATGTAATGAAATGTAATTTCACTCAAAATGAAAGGTTCCAGTCTTTGCACTAAAAATTCCGAGTGATGTAATTATGTCCGAAAGCTTGCAGCCTTCACTAAAATGTCAAAATGATGTAATTATGGCCGAAAGGTTGCAGTCTTCACTCCAAGTATCAGAATAATGTAATTCTAGCTAAAAGGATGTAGTCTTCATTCAAAAGTCTGAGTGATGTAATTTCGGCCGAAAGGCGCAGTATTCACTTTAAGCGTCTGAATGATGTAATTCCGGTTGAAAGGTTGAAGTCTTCACTCAAAAGTCTGATTGATGTAATTACGACCGAAAGGTGTAGTCTTCACTTTAAGCGTCTGAATGATGTAATTCCGACTGAAAGGTTGCAGTCTTCACTCAAAATTCCGAGTGATGTAATTTATGTCCGAAAGGTTGCAGTCTTCACTCAAAATGTCGAATGATGTAATTTCCGCTGAAAGGTTGCAGTCTTCACTCCAACTTTTAGAATGATGTAATTGCGGCCGCAAGGTTGCAGTCTTCACTCAAAAGTCTGAGTGATGTAATTCCGGACAAAAGGTAATTGTCTTCATTTCAAGTGTCAGGATGATGTAATTCGAGTCGAAAGGTTGCAGTTTTCATTCTAAAGTACGAGTGATATAATTCATGCTGAAAGGTTGCATTCTTCACTCCAAATTTTAAAATAATGTAATTTCGGTAGAAAGGTTGCAGTCTTCATTCAATAGTCAGAGTGATGTAATTCTAGCCGAAAGATCGTAGTCTTCACCCCGAACATCAAAATAATGTAATTCCGACAGAAAGGATGCAGTCTTCATTAAAAGTCTGAGTGATGTAATTCTAGCCGAAAGGATACAATCTTCACTCTAAGTGTCAGAATGATGTAATTCTGGCCGAAAGTTTGCAATCTTCATTCAAAAGTATGAGTGATGTAATTCGGTTGAAAGTTTGCAGTCTTCATTCCATGAGTCAGAATGATGTAATTACGCCGAAAGGTTTCAGTCTTTATTCAAAAGTCAGAGTGATGCAATTATGGCCGAAAGGTTGCAGCCTTCACTCCAAGTATCAGAATAATGTAATTCCAGCTAAAAGGATGCAGTCTTCATTCAAAAGTCTGAGTGATGTAATTCGGCCGAAAGGCGTAGTATTCACTTTAAGCGTCTGAATGATGTAATTCGGTTGAAAGGTTGCAGTCTTCACTCAAAAGTCTGATTGATGTAATTACGACCGAAAGGTGCAGTCTTCACTTTAAGCGTCTGAATGATGTAATTCCGACTGAAAGGTTGCAGTCTTCACTCAAAATTCTGAGTGATGTAATTCTGTCCGAAAGGTTGCAGTCTTCACTCAAAATGTCAGAATGATGTAATTCAAATTTTGAAAGATGCAATCTTTCACTCAACTTTTAGAATGATGTAATTGCGGCCGCAAGGTTGCAGTCTTCACTCAAAAGTCGAGTGATGTAATTCCGACAAAAGGGACAAAAGGTTATTAGTCTTCATTTCAAGTGTCGTGATGATGTAATTCCAGCCGAAAGGTTGCGCGAAAGGTTTTTCATTCAAAAGTACGAGTGATATAATTCATATTGAAAGGTTGCATTCTTCACTCCAAATTTTAAAATAATGTAATTTCGGTAGAAAGGTTGCAGTCTTCATTCAATAGTCAGAGTGATGTAATTCTAGCCGAAAGGTCGCAGTCTTCACTCCAAGCATCAGAATAATGTAATTCCGACAGAAAGGATGCAGTCTTCATTAAAAGTCTTGAGTGATGTAATTCTAGCCGAAAGGATACAATCTTCACTCTAAGTGTCGAATGATGTGTAATTTGGCCGAAAGTTTGCAATCTTCATTCAAAAGTATGAGTGATGTAATTCCGGTTGAAAGTTTGCAGTCTTCATTCCATGAGTCAGAATGATGTAATTACGCCGAAAGGTTTCAGTCTTTATTCAAAAGTCAGAGTGATGCAATTATGGCCGAAAGGTTGCAGCCTTCACTCCAAGTATCAGAATAATGTAATTCCAGCTAAAAGGATGCAGTCTTCATTCAAAAGTCGAGTGATGTAATTTGGCCGAAAGGCGCAATATTCACTTTAAGCGTCGAATGATGTAATTCGGTTGAAAGGTTGCGTCTTCACTCAAAAGTCGATTGATGTAATTACGACCGAAAGGTGTAGTCTTCACTTTAAGCGTCGAATGATGTAATTCCGACCGAAAGGTGAGTCTTTCACTAAAAATTCCGAGTGATGTAATTCAATTCGAAAAGTCTTCACTCAAAATGTCGAATGATGTAATTCGTCGAAAATTGTTGAAATCTTCACTCCAAAAATGATGTAATTGCGGCCGAAAGGTTGTCTTTATTCAAAATGATGTAATTTATGGCCGAAAGGTTGCAGTCTTCACTCCAAGTATCGAATAATGTAATTCTAGCTAAAAGGATGCAGTCTTCATTCAAAAGTCTGAGTGATGTAATTTCGGCCGAAAGGCGCAGTATTCACTTTAAGCGTCTGAATGATGTAATTCCGGTTGAAAGGTTGCAGTCTTCACTCAAAAGTCTGATTGATGTAATTTACGACCGAAAGGTGTAGTCTTCACTTTAAGCGTCTGAATGATGTAATTCCGACTGAAAGGTTGCAGTCTTCACTCAAAATTCCGAGTGATGTAATTCGAATGTCCGAAAGGTTGCGGTCTTCACTCAAAATGTCGAATGATGTAATTCGAAAATGAAAGGTTGCGTCTTCACTCCAACTTTTAGAATGATGTAATTGCGGCCGCAAGGTTGGTCTTCACTCAAAAGTCGAGTGATGTAATTCCGGACAAAAGGTTATAGTCTTCATTTCAAGTGTCAGGATGATGTAATTCCAAGTCGAAAGGTTGCGAGTTTTCATTCAAAAGTACGAGTGATATAATTCATGTTGAAAGGTTGCATTCTTCACTCCAAATTTTAAAATAATGTAATTTCGGTAGAAAGGTTGCAGTCTTCATTCAATAGTCAGAGTGATGTAATTCTAGCCGAAAGGTCGCAGTCTTCACTCCAAGCATCGGAGAATGTAATTCCGACGAAAGGATGCAATCTTCATTATAAAGTCTCGAGTGATGTAATTCTAGCCGAAAGGATACAATCTTCACTCTAAGTGTCAGAATGATGTAATTTTGGCCGAAAGTTTGCAATCTTCATTCAAAAGTATGAGTGATGTAATTCCGGTTGAAAGTTTGCAGTCTTCATTCCATGAGTCAGAATGATGTAATTACGCCGAAAGGTTTCGGTCTTTATTCAAAAGTCGAGTGATGCAATTATGGCCGAAAGGTTGCAAGCCTTCACTCCAAGTATCGAATAATGTAATTCCAAGCTAAAAGGATGCAGTCTTCATTCAAAAGTCCGAGTGATGTAATTTCGGCCGAAAGGCAAGTATTCACTTTAAGCGTCGAATGATGTAATTCGGTTGAAAGGTTGCGAGTCTTCACTCAAAAAGTCGATTGATGTAATTACGACCGAAAGGTGCGTCTTCACTTTAAGCGTGTCGAATGATGTAATTCCGACCGAAAGGTTGCAAGTCTTCACTCAAAATTCCGAGTGATGTAATTTGTCCGAAAGGTTGCGGTCTTCACTCAAAATGTCGAATGATGTAATGATGTAATTCGAAAAATTCAAAGTGAAAGGTTGCGCAAGTCTTCACTCCAACTTTTAGAATGATAATGTAATTGCCGAAAGGTTGCGTCTTCACTCAAAAGTCGAGTGATGTAATTCGGACAAAAGGTTATAGTCTTCATTTCAAGTGTCGAATGATGTAATTCCAAGTCGAAAGGTTGCGTTTTCATTCAAAAGTACGAGTGATATAATTCATTCGAAAGGTTGCATTCTTCACTCCAAATTTTAAAATAATGTAATTTCGGTAGAAAGGTTGCAGTCTTCATTCAATAGTCGAGTGATGTAATTCTAGCCGAAAGGTCGCGCAGTCTTCTTCACTCCAAGCATCGGAGAATGTAATTCCGACGAGAAAGGATGCAATCTTCATTAAAAGTCGAGTGATGTAATTCTAGCCGAAAGGATACAATCTTCACTCTAAGTGTCGAATGATGTAATTCGGCCGAAAGTTTGCAATCTTCATTCAAAAGTATGAGTGATGTAATTCCGGTTGAAAGTTTGCGTCTTCATTCCATGAGTCGAATGATGTAATTACGCCGAAAGGTTTCAGTCTTTATTCAAAAGTCAGAGTGATGCAATTATGGCCGAAAGGTTGCAACCTTCACTCCAAGTATCAGAATAATGTAATTCCAGCTAAAAGGATGCAGTCTTCATTCAAAAGTCCGAGTGATGTAATTTCGGCCGAATGGCGCTATATTCACTTTAAGCGTCTGAATGATGTAATTTCGGTTGAAAGGTTGCGTCTTCACTCAAAAGTCGATTGATGTAATTACGACCGAAAGGTGCAGTCTTCACTTTAAGCATCGATGATGTAATTCCGACCGAAAGGTTGTCTTCACTAAAAATTCGAGTGATGTAATTCTTCCGAAAGGTCACAATCTTCACTCAAAATCGAGAATGATGTAATTGATGCAATTCTTCACTCCAACTTTTAGAATGATGTATGTCGAAAGGTTGCGGTCTTCACTCAAAAGTCGAATGATGTAATTTGGCCGAAAGGTTGCGTCTTCACTCCAAGTATCGAATAATGTAATTCTAGCTAAAAGGATGCAAGTCTTCATTCAAAAGTCGAGTGATGTAATTTAGGCCGAAAGGCGCAAGTATTCATTTTAAGCGTCGAATGATGTAATTCGGTTGAAAGGTTGAAGTCTTCACTCAAAAGTCGATTGATGTAATTACGACCGAAAAAGGTGAGTCTTTTTTAAGCGTCGAATGATGTAATTCCGACCGAAAGGTTGCGTCTTCACTCAAAATTTCGAGTGATGTAATTATGTCCGAAAGGTTGCGGTCTTCACTCAAAATGTCGAATGATGTAATTCCAAAGTTGAAAGGTTGCGTCTTCACTCCAACTTTTAGAATGATGTAATTGCGGCCGCAAGTTGCACTTCTTCACTCAAAAGTCCGAGTGATGTAATTCCGGACAAAAGGTTATAGTCTTCATTTCAAGTGTCGGATGATGTAATTCCAAGTCGAAAGGTTGCGTTTTCATTCAAAAGTACGAGTGATATAATTCATTTGAAAGGTTGCATTCTTCACTCCAAATTTTAAAATAATGTAATTTCGGTAGAAAGGTTGCAGTCTTCATTCAATAGTCAAAGTGATGTAATTCTAGCCGAAAGGTCGCAGTCTTCACTCCAAGCATCAGGAGAATGTAATTCCGACGAAAGGATGCAATCTTCATTATAAAGTCTGAGTGATGTAATTCTAGCCGAAAGGATACAATCTTCACTCTAAGTGTCAGAATAATGTAATTTTGGCCGAAAGTTTGCAATCTTCATTCAAAAGTATGAGTGATGTAATTCCGGTTGAAAGTTTGCAGTCTTCATTCCATGAGTCAGAATGATGTAATTACGCCGAAAGGTTTCAGTCTTTATTAAAAAGTCAGAGTGATGCAATTATGGCCGAAAGGTTGCAGCCTTCACTCCAAGTATCAGAATAATGTAATTCAGCTAAAAGGATGCAGTCTTCATTCAAAAGTCTGAGTGATGTAATTTCGGCCGAAAGGCGCAGTATTCACTTTAAGCGTCTGAATGATGTAATTTCGGTTGAAAGGTTGCAGTCTTCACTCAAAAGTCTGATTGATGTATTTACGACCGAAAGGTGCAGTCTTCCCTTTAAGCGTCTGAATGATGTAATTCCGACTGAAAGGTTGCAGTCTTCACTCAAAATTCAGAGTGATGTAATTTATGTCCGAAAAGGCAAGTCTTCACTCAAAATGTCGTCGAATGATGTAATTCAAACCTGAAAAAAAAGTCTTCACTCCAAACTTTTAGAATGATGTAATTGCGCCATCATTCCAAAAGGTTGTGAAAGGTCTTCACTCAAAAGTCTGAGTGATGTAATTCCGGACAAAAGGTTATAGTCTTCATTTCAAGTGTCAGAATGATGTAATTCGTCGAAAGGTTGCAGTTTTCATTCAAAAGTACGAGTGATATAATTCATGCTGAAAGGTTGCATTGAAAGGTTTCACTCCAAATTTTAAAATAATGTAATTTTCGGTAGAAAGGTTGCAGTCTTCATTCAATAGTCAGAGTGATGTAATTCTAGCCGAAAGGTCGCAGTCTTCACTCCAAGCATCAGGATAATGTAATTCCGACAGAAAGGATGCAGTCTTCATTAAAAAGTCTGAGTGATGTAATTCTAGCCGAAAGGATACAATCTTCACTCTAAGTGTCAGAATGATGTAATTCTGGCCGAAAGTTTGCAATCTTCATTCAAAAGTACGAGTGATGTAATTCCGGTTGAAAGTTTGCAGTCTTCATTCCATGAGTCAGAATGATGTAATTACGCCGAAAGGTTTCAGTCTTTATTCAAAAGTCAGAGTGATGCAATTATGGCCGAAAGGTTGCAGCCTTCACTCCAAGTATCAGAATAATGTAATTCCAGCTAAAAGGATGCAGTCTTCATTCAAAAAGTCGAGTGATGTAATTTTTCGAAAGGGCGAAAGGCAAAAGTATTGTAATTTTTAAGCGTCAATAGTCGAATGATGTAATTCGGTTGAAAGGTTGCAGTCTTCACTCAAAAGTCTGATTGATGTAATTACGACCGAAAGGTGCAGTCTTCACTTTAAGCGTCTGAATGATGTAATTCCGACTGAAAGGTTGCAATCTTCACTCAAAATTTCGAGTGATGTAATTTTTGTCCGAAAGGTTGCAATATTCTTCACTCAAAATGTCGAATGATGTAATTCAAAGTTGAAAGGTTGCGAGTCTTCACTCCAACTTTTAGAATGATGTAATTGCGGCCGCAAGGTTGCAGTCTTCACTCAAAAGTCTGAGTGATGTAATTCCGGAAAAGGTTATAGTCTTCATTTCAAGTGTCGAATGATGTAATTCAACCGAAAGGTTGCAGTTTTCATTCAAAAGTACGAGTGATATAATTCATGCTGAAAGGTTGCATTCTTCACTCCAAATTTTACAATAATGTACTATTTTGTAGAAAGGTTGCAGTCTTCATTCAATAGTCAGAGTGATGTAATTCTAGCCGAAAGGTCGCAGTCTTCACTCCAAGCATCGGATAATGTAATTCCGACAGAAAGGATGCAATCTTCATTAAAAGTCGAGTGATGTAATTCTAGCCGAAAGGATACAATCTTCACTCTAAGTGTCAGAATGATGTAATTCTGGCCGAAAGTTTGCAATCTTCATTCAAAAGTATGAGTGATGTAATTCCGGTTGAAAGTTTGCAGTCTTCATTCCATGAGTCGAATGATGTAATTACGCCGAAAGGTTTCGGTCTTTATTCAAAAGTCGAGTGATGCAATTATGGCCGAAAGGTTGCCTTCACTCCAAGTATCAGAATAATGTAATTCCAGCTAAAAGGATGCAGTCTTCATTCAAAAGTGTGAGTGATGTAATTTCGGCCGAAAGGCGCATTATTCACTTTAAGCGTCTGAATGATGTAATTTCGGTTGAAAGGTTGCAGTCTTCTTCACTCAAAAAGTCGATTGATGTAATTACGACCGAAAGGTTGATGTAATAATGACCGAAAGGTGCAGTCTTCCTTTAAGCGTCGAATGATGTAATTCGACCGAAAGGTTGCAGTCTTCACACTCAAAATTCGAGTGATGTAATTTGTCCGAAAGGTTGCAATCTTCACTCAAAATGTCGAATGATGTAATTTCAAAAAGTTGAAAGGTTGCAGTCTTCACTCCAACTTTTAGAATGATGTAATTGCGCCGAAAGGTTGCAGTCTTCACTCAAAAGTCCGAGTGATGTAATTCCGGACAAAAGGTTATAGTCTTCATTTCAAGTGTCGGATGATGTAATTCAAGTCGAAAGGTTGCGTTTTCATTCAAAAGTACGAGTGATATAATTCATCGAAAGGTTGCATTCTTCACTCCAAATTTTAAAATAATGTAATTTCGGTAGAAAGGTTGCAGTCTTCATTCAATAGTCAAAGTGATGTAATTCTAGCCGAAAGGTCGCAGCTTCACTCCAAGCATCGGGATAATGTAATTCCGAAAGAAAGGATGCGGTCTTCATTAAAAGTCGAGTGATGTAATTCTAGCCGAAAGGATACAATCTTCACTCTAAGTGTCGAATGATGTAATTCGGCCGAAAGTTTGCAATCTTCATTCAAAAGTACGAGTGATGTAATTCCGGTTGAAAGTTTGCAGTCTTCATTCCAAGAGTCGAATGATGTAATTACGCCGAAAGGTTTCGGTCTTTATTCAAAAGTCGAGTGATGCAATTATGGCCGAAAGGTTGCCTTCTTCTTCACTCCAAGTATCGAATAATGTAATTCCAGCTAAAAGGATTCGGTCTTCATTCAAAAGTCCGAGTGATGTAATTTCGGCCGAAAGGCGCAAAGTATTCACTTTAAGCGTCCGAATGATGTAATTTCGGTTGAAAGGTTGCGTCTTCACTCAAAAGTCGATTGATGTAATTACGACCGAAAGGTGCGGTCTTTCACTTTAAGCGTCGAATGATGTAATTCCGACCGAAAGGTTGAGTCTTCACTCAAAATTCCGAGTGATGTAATGTCCGAAAGGTGCAATCTTCACTCAAAATGTCGAATGATGTAATTCAAATTTGAAAAAGGTTGCAATGATCTTCACTCCAACTTTTAGAATGATGTAATTGCGCCAAAGGTTGCGCGCTCTTCACTCAAAAGTCCGAGTGATGTAATTCCGGACAAAAGGTATATATTCTTCATTTCAAGTGTCAGAATGATGTAATTCCAGTCGAAAGGTTGCAGTTTTCATTCAAAAGTACGAGTGATATAATTCATGCTGAAAGGTTGCATTCTTCACTCCAAATTTTAAAATAATGTAATTTCGGTAGAAAGGTTGCAGTCTTCATTCAATAGTCAGAGTGATGTAATTCTAGCCGAAAGGTCGCAGTCTTCACTCCAAGCATCAGAATAATGTAATTCCGACGAAAGGATGCAGTCTTCATTAAAAAGTCTGAGTGATGTAATTCTAGCCGAAAGGATACAATCTTCACTCTAAGTGTCAGAATGATGTAATTCTGGCCGAAAGTTTGCAATCTTCATTCAAAAGTACGAGTGATGTAATTCGGTTGAAAGTTTGCAGTCTTCATTCCAAGAGTCAGAATGATGTAATTACGCCGAAAGGTTTCAGTCTTTATTCAAAAGTCAGAGTGATGCAATTATGGCCGAAAGGTTGCAGCCTTCACTCCAAGTATCAGAATAATGTAATTCAAAGCTAAAAGGATGCAAGTCTTCATTCAAAAGTCTGAGTGATGTAATTTCGGCCGAAAGGCGCAGTATTCACTTTAAGCGTCTGAATGATGTAATTTCGGTTGAAAGGTTGCAGTCTTCACTCAAAAGTCTGATTGATGTAATTACGACCGAAAGGTGCAGTCTTCCCTTTAAGCGTCTGAATGATGTAATTCCGACTGAAAGGTTGCAGTCTTCACTCAAAATTCCGAGTGATGTAATTTTGTCCGAAAGGTTGCGTCTTCACTCAAAATGTCGAATGATGTAATTCAAAGAAAGGTTGCGTCTTCACTCCAACTTTTAGAATGATGTAATTGCGGCCGCAAAGGTTGCAGTCTTCACTCAAAAGTCTGAGTGATGTAATTCCGGACAAAAGGTTATAGTCTTCATTTCAAGTGTCAGGATGATGTAATTCCAGTCGAAAGGTTGCAGTTTTCATTCAAAAGTACGAGTGATATAATTCATCGAAAGGTTGCATTCTTCACTCCAAATTTTAAAATAATGTAATTTCGGTAGAAAGGTTGCAGTCTTTCATTCAATAGTCAAAGTGATGTAATTCTAGCCGAAAGGTCGCAGTCTTCACTCCAAAGCATCGAATAATGTAATTCCGACGAAAGGATGCGTCTTCATTAAAAAGTCTGAGTGATGTAATTCTAGCCGAAAGGATACAATCTTCACTCTAAGTGTCAGAATGATGTAATTCTGGCCGAAAGTTTGCAATCTTCATTCAAAAGTATGAGTGATGTAATTCCGGTTGAAAGTTTGCAGTCTTCATTCCATGAGTCAGAATGATGTAATTACGCCGAAAGGTTTCAGTCTTTATTCAAAAGTCAGAGTGATGCAATTATGGCCGAAAGGTTGCGCTTCACCTTCACTCCAAGTATCAGAATAATGTAATTCCAGCTAAAAGGATGCAGTCTTCATTCAAAAGTGTGAGTGATGTAATTTCGGCCGAAAGGCGCATAGTATTCACTTTAAGCGTCTGAATGATGTAATTTCGGTTGAAAGGTTGCGTCTTCACTCAAAAGTCTGATTGATGTATTTACGACCGAAAGGTGCAGTCTTCCCTTTAAGCGTCTGAATGATGTAATTCCGACTGAAAGGTTGCAGTCTTCACTCAAAATTTCGAGTGATGTAATTCTGTCTGAAAGGTCGCAATCTTCACTCAAAATGTCAGAATGATGTAATTGTCGAAATTCAATCTTCACTCAAAAGTACGAGTGATGTAATTCTTCACTCCAACTTTTAGAATGATGTAATTGGCCGAAAGGTTTTAGTCTTCACTCAAAAGTCTCGAGTGATGTAATTTCGGACAAAGGTTTATAGTCTTCATTTCAAGTGTCAAATGATGTAATTCAAGTCGAAAGGTTGCCAGTTTTCATTCAAAAGTACGAGTGATATAATTCATGCTGAAAGGTTGCATTCTTCACTCCAAATTTTAAAATAATGTAATTTCGGTAGAAAGGTTGCAGTCTTCATTCAATAGTCAGAGTGATGTAATTCTAGCCGAAAGGTCGCAGTCTTCACTCCAAGCATCGAATAATGTAATTCGACGAGAAAGGATGCAATCTTCATTAAAAGTCGAGTGATGTAATTCTAGCCGAAAGGATACAATCTTCACTCTAAGTGTCGAATGATGTAATTCTGGCCGAAAGTTTGCAATCTTCATTCAAAAGTACGAGTGATGTAATTCCGGTTGAAAGTTTGCAGTCTTCATTCCAAGAGTCAGAATGATGTAATTACGCCGAAAGGTTTCAGTCTTTATTCAAAAGTCAGAGTGATGCAATTATGGCCGAAAGGTTGCAGTCTTCACTCCAAGTATCAGAATAATGTAATTCCAGCTAAAAGGATGCAAGTCTTCATTCAAAAGTCTGAGTGATGTAATTTCGGCCGAAAGGCGCAGTATTCACTTTAAGCTTCTGAATGATGTAATTTCGGTTGAAAGGTTGCAGTCTTCACTCAAAAGTCTGATTGATGTAATTACGACCGAAAGGTGCATCTTCTTACGGAATGATGTAAGCGTCGAAAGGATGAATGATGTAATTCCGAGTGATGTAATTCGAAAGGTTGCAATCTTCACTCAAAATTCCGAGTGATGTAATTCTGTCTGAAAGGTTGCAATCTTCACTCAAAATGTCAGAATGATGTAATTCCGGTGAAAAGGTTGCGTCTTCACTCCAACTTTTAGAATGATGTAATTGCGGCCGCAAGGTTGCAGTCTTCACTCAAAAGTCTGAGTGATGTAATTCCGGACAAAAGGTTATAGTCTTCATTTCAAGTGTCAGAATGATGTAATTCCAGCCGAAAGGTTGCAGTTTTCATTCAAAAGTACGAGTGATATAATTCATGCTGAAAGGTTGCATTCTTCACTCCAAATTTTAAAATAATGTAATTTCGGTAGAAAGGTTGCAGTCTTCATTCAATAGTCAGAGTGATGTAATTCTAGCCGAAAGGTCGCAGTCTTCACTCCAAGCATCAGAATAATGTAATTCCGACAGAAAGGATGCAGTCTTCATTAAAAAGTCTGAGTGATGTAATTCTAGCCGAAAGGATACAATCTTCACTCTAAGTGTCGAATGATGTAATTCTGGCCGAAAGTTTGCAATCTTCATTCAAAAGTACGAGTGATGTAATTCCGGTTGAAAGTTTGCAGTCTTCATTCCAAGAGTCAGAATGATGTAATTACGCCGAAAGGTTTCAGTCTTTATTCAAAAGTCAGAGTGATGCAATTATGGCCGAAAGGTTGCAGCCTTCACTCCAAGTATCAGAATAATGTAATTCCAGCTAAAAGGATGCAGTCTTCATTCAAAAGTCTGAGTGATGTAATTTCGGCCGAAAGGCGCAGTATTCACACTTTAAGCGTCGAATGATGTAATTCGGTTGAAAGGTTGCGTCTTCACTCAAAAGTCTCGATTGATGTAATTACGACCGAAAGGTGCGTCTTCCTTTAAGCGTCGAATGATGTAATTCCGACGAAAAGGTTGCAATCTTCACTCAAAATTCGAGTGATGTAATTTGTCCGAAAGGTTGCAATCTTCACTCAAAATGTCGAATGATGTAATTCCGAAAGGTTGCAAGTTTCACTCAAAATTAAAATGATGTAATTGTCTTCTCAAAAGTTGAAAATGTAATTTTCATTCATTCAAACTTTTAGAATGATGTAATTGCGGCCGAAAGGTTGCGTCTTCACTCAAAAGTCCGAGTGATGTAATTCCGGACAAAAGGTTATAGTCTTCATTTCAAGTGTCGTGATGATGTAATTCAAAGTCCGAAAGGTTGCGAGTTTTCATTCAAAAGTACGAGTGATATAATTCATGCCGAAAGGTTGCATTCTTCACTCCAAATTTTAAAATAATGTAATTTCGGTAGAAAGGTTGCAGTCTTCATTCAATAGTCAAAGTGATGTAATTCCTAGCCGAAAGGTCGCAGTCTTCACTCCAAGCATCGGAGATAATGTAATTCCGACGAAAGGATGCAATCTTCATTATAAAGTCCGAGTGATGTAATTCTAGCCGAAAGGATACAATCTTCACTCTAAGTGTCGAATGATGTAATTTCGGCCGAAAGTTTGCAATCTTCATTCAAAAGTACGAGTGATGTAATTCCGGTTGAAAGTTTGCAGTCTTCATTCCAATAGTCAGAATGATGTAGTTACGACGAAATGTTTCAGGTTTTATTCAAAAGTCAGAGTGATGCAATTATGGCCGAAAGGTTGCAGCCTTCACTCCAAGTATCGAATAATGTAATTCCAAAGCTAAAAGGATGCAAGTCTTCATTCAAAAGTCCGAGTGATGTATTTCGGCGAAAGGCGCAAGTATTCACTTTAAGCGTCGAATGATGTAATGTAATTCGGTTGAAAGGTTGCGAAAGGTCTTCACTCAAAAGTCGATTGATGTAATTACGACCGAAAGGTGTGTCTTCACTTTAAGCGTCGAATGATGTAATTCCGACTGAAAGGTTGCAGTCTTCACTCAAAATTCCGAGTGATGTAATTTGTCCGAAAGGTTGCAGTCTTCACACAAAATGTCAGAATGATGTAATTCCAGCTGAAAGGTTGCAGTCTTCACTCCAACTTTTAGAATGATGTAATTGCGACCGCAAGGTTGTAGTCTTCACTCAAAAGTCTGAGTGATGTAATTCCGGACAAAAGGTTATAGTCTTCATTTCAAGTGTCAGGATGATGTAATTCCAGCCGAAAGGTTGCAGTTTTCATTCAAAAGTACGAGTGATATAATTCATGCTGAAAGGTTGCATTCTTCACTCCAAATTTTAAAATAATGTAATTTCGGTAGAAAGGTTGCAGTCTTCATTCAATAGTCAGAGTGATGTAATTCTAGACGAAAGGTCGCAGTCTTCACTCCAAGCATCGAGATAATGTAATTCCGACGAAAGGATGCGGTCTTCATTATAAAGTCTGAGTGATGTAATTCTAGCCGAAAGGATACAATCTTCACTCTAAGTGTCAGAATGATGTAATTCTGGCCGAAAGTTTGCAATCTTCATTCAAAAGTATGAGTGATGTAATTCCGGTTGAAAGTTTGCAGTCTTCATTCCAAGAGTCAGAATGATGTAATTACGCCGAAAGGTTTCAGTCTTTATTCAAAAGTCAGAGTGATGCAATTATGGCCGAAAGGTTGCAGTCTTCACTCCAAGTATCAGAATAATGTAATTCCAGCTAAAAGGATGCAGTCTTCATTCAAAAGTGCGAGTGATGTAATTTTCGGCCGAAAGGCGCATTATTCACTTTAAGCGTCTGAATGATGTAATTCGGTTGAAAGGTTGCAGTCTTCACTCAAAAGTCTGATTGATGTAATTACGACCGAAAGGTGCAGTCTTCCTTTAAGCGTCTGAATGATGTTATTCCGACTGAAAGGTTGCACCTTCTTCACTCAAAATTCCGAGTGATGTAATTCTGTCTGAAAGGTTGCAATCTTCACTCAAAATGTCGAATGATGTAATTTCGGTTGAAAAAGGTTGCAGTCTTCACTCAACTTTTAGAATGTAATGTAAAAGTTTTCTTCATTCCAAAAGAGTCGAATGATGTTGTCGAAAGGTCTTCATTCAAAAGTCGAGTGATGTAATTCCGGACAAAAGGTTATAGTCTTCATTTCAAGTGTCGTGATGATGTAATTCCGGTACCGAAAGGTTGCAGTTTTCATTCAAAAGTACGAGTGATATAATTCATGCTGAAAGGTTGCATTCTTCACTCCAAATTTTAAAATAATGTAATTTCGGTAGAAAGGTTGCAGTCTTCATTCAATAGTCAGAGTGATGTAATTCTAGCCGAAAGGTCGCAGTCTTCACTCCAAGCATCGAATAATGTAATTCCGACGAAAGGATGCAATCTTCATTATAAAGTCTCGAGTGATGTAATTCTAGCCGAAAGGATACAATCTTCACTCTAAGTGTCGAATGATGTAATTTCGGCCGAAAGTTTGCAAATCTTCATTCAAAAGTATGAGTGATGTAATTCGGTTGAAAGTTTGCAGTCTTCATTCCAAGAGTCGAATGATGTAATTACGCCGAAAGGTTTCGGTCTTTATTCAAAAGTCGAGTGATGCAATTATGGCCGAAAGGTTGCAAGCCTTCACTCCAAGTATCGAATAATGTAATTCCTAAAGGATGCTTCAAAGGATGAATCATTCATTCAAAAGCATTCCGAGTGATGTAATTTTCGGCCGAAAGGCAAAATTATTCACTTTAAGCGTTCGAATGATGTAATTTCGGTTGAAAGGTTGCGTCTTTCACTCAAAAGTCGGATTGATGTAATTACGACCGAAAGGTGCAGTCTTCACTTTAAGCGTCTGAATGATGTAATTCCGACTGAAAGGTTACAGTCTTCACTCAAAATTCCGAGTGATGTAATTTTGTCCGAAAGGTTGCAATCTTCACTCAAAATGTCAGAATGATGTAATTCCAGTTGAAAGGTTGCAGTCTTCACTCCAACTTTAGAATGATGTAATTGCGCCAAAAGGTTTCAGTCTTCACTCAAAAGTCGAGTGATGTAATTCCGGACAAAAGGTTATAGTCTTCATTTCAAGTGTCAGGATGATGTAATTCCAAGCCGAAAGGTTGCAGTTTTCATTCAAAAGTACGAGTGATATAATTCATGCTGAAAGGTTGCATTCTTCACTCCAAATTTTAAAATAATGTAATTTCGGTAGAAAGGTTGCGAGTCTTCATTCAATAGTCAAAGTGATGTAATTCTAGCCGAAAGGTCGCAGTCTTCACTCCAAGCATCGAATAATGTAATTCCGACGAAAGGATGCAATCTTCATTATAAAGTCTCGAGTGATGTAATTCTAGCCGAAAGGATACAATCTTCACTCTAAGTGTCGAATGATGTAATTTCGGCCGAAAGTTTGCAATCTTCATTCAAAAGTACGAGTGATGTAATTCCGGTTGAAAGTTTGCAGTCTTCATTCCAAGAGTCGAATGATGTAATTACGCCGAAAGGTTTCAAGTCTTTATTCAAAAGTCGAGTGATGCAATTATGGCCGAAAGGTTGCGCCTTCACTCCAAGTATCGAATAATGTAATTCCTAGCTAAAAGGATGCAGTTCTTCATTCAAAAGTCGAGTGATGTAATTTCGGCCGAAAGGCGCATAGTATTCACTTTAAGCGTCCGAATGATGTAATTCGGTTGAAAGGTTGCGCGTCTTCACTCAAAAGTCTCGATTGATGTAATTACGACCGAAAGGTGCAGCTCTTCACTTTAAGCGTCGAATGATGTAATTCCGACCGAAAGGTTGCAATCTTCACTAAAAAATTCGAGTGATGTAATTTTGTCCGAAAGGTTGCAATCTTCACTCAAAATGTCGAATGATGTAATTTCGCCGAAAGGTTGCGTCTTCACTCAACTTTTAGAATGATGTAATTGCGTCATCCCAAAAGAATGATGTAATTACGCGAAAGTCTTCACTCAAAAGTCGAGTGATGTAATTCGGACAAAAGGTTATAGTCTTCATTTCAAGTGTCAGGATGATGTAATTCCAGCCGAAAGGTTGCAGTTTTCATTCAAAAGTACGAGTGATATAATTCATGCTGAAAGGTTGCATTCTTCACTCCAAATTTTAAAATAATGTAATTTCGGTAGAAAGGTTGCAGTCTTCATTCAATAGTCAGAGTGATGTAATTCTAGCCGAAAGGTCGCAGTCTTCACTCCAAGCATCAGAGATAATGTAATTCCGACGAAAGGATGCAATCTTCATTAAAAAGTCTGAGTGATGTAATTCTAGCCGAAAGGATACAATCTTCACTCTAAGTGTCAGAATGATGTAATTCTGGCCGAAAGTTTGCAATCTTCATTCAAAAGTACGAGTGATGTAATTCCGGTTGAAAGTTTGCGTCTTCATTCCAAGAGTCAGAATGATGTAATTACGCCGAAAGGTTTCAGTCTTTATTCAAAAGTCAGAGTGATGCAATTATGGCCGAAAGGTTGCAGTCTTCACTCCAAGTATCAGAATAATGTAATTCCAAATAAAAGGATGCAGTCTTCATTCAAAAGTCCGAGTGATGTAATTTCGGCCGAAAGGTTGCATTATTCACTTTAAGCTTTTCGAATGATGTAATTTCGGTTGAAAGGTTGCAGTCTTCACTCAAAAGTCTGATTGATGTAATTACGACCGAAAGGTGCAGTCTTCACTTTAAGCATCTGAATGATGTAATTCCGACTGAAAGGTTGCAATCTTCACTCAAAATTTTGAGTGATGTAATTCTAGTCCGAAAGGTTGCAGTCTTCACTCCAAATGTCGAATGATGTAATTCAAAGTTGAAAAGTTTGCAATCTTCACTCAAAACTTTTAGAATGATGTAATTGCGCCGTTGAAAGGTTTGCAGTCTCATCACTCAAAAGTCGAGTGATGTAATTCGGAAACAGTCTTTCAAAAGTCAAAGTGATGTAATTCTTCGAAATTTCAAGTGTCAAGTCGAATGATGTAATTCCAAATTTCGAAAGGTTGCGTTTTCATTCAAAAGTACGAGTGATATAATTCATTCGAAAGGTTGCATTCTTCACTCCAAAATTTTAAAATAATGTAATTTCGGTAGAAAGGTTGCAGTCTTCATTCAATAGTCAAAGTGATGTAATTCTAGCCGAAAGGTCGCAGTCTTCACTCCAAGCATCGGGATAATGTAATTCCGACGAAAGGATGCAATCTTCATTATAAAGTCTCGAGTGATGTAATTCTAGCCGAAAGGATACAATCTTCACTCTAAGTGTCGAATGATGTAATTCGGCCGAAAGTTTGCAATCTTCATTCAAAAGTACGAGTGATGTAATTCGGTTGAAAGTTTGCAGTCTTCATTCCAAGAGTCAGAATGATGTAATTACGCCGAAAGGTTTCAGTCTTTATTCAAAAGTCAGAGTGATGCAATTATGGCCGAAAGGTTGCACTCTTCACTCCAAGTATCAGAATAATGTAATTCCAGCTAAAAGGATGCAAGTCTTCATTCAAAAGTCCGAGTGATGTAATTTCGGCCGAAAGTTGCATTATTCACTTTAAGCGTCGAATGATGTAATTTCGGTTGAAAGGTTGCGAGTCTTCACTCAAAAGTCTGATTGATGTAATTACGACCGAAAGGTGCAGTCTTCACTTTAAGCGTCTGAATGATGTAATTCCGACTGAAAGGTTGCAGTCTTCACTCAAAATTCTGAGTGATGTAATTCTGTCCGAAAGGTTGCAATCTTCACTCAAAATGTCAGAATGATGTAATTCCGGCCGAAAGGTTGCAATCTTCACTCAAACTTTTAGAATGATGTAATTGCGGCCGAAAGGTTGCGTCTTCACTCAAAAGTCGAGTGATGTAATTCCGGACAAAAGGTTATAGTCTTCATTTCAAAAAGTGATGTGATAATGACCGAAAGGTTAATTCAAGTATCGAAAGTAATTGCGAAAGGTTGGTTTTCATTCAAAAGTACGAGTGATATAATTCATCGAAAGGTTGCATTCTTCACTCTAAATTTTAAAATAATGTAATTTCGGTAGAAAGGTTGTTAGTCTTCATTCAATAGTCAAAGTGATGTAATTCTAGCCGAAAGGTCGCAGTCTTCACTCCAAGCATCAGGATAATGTAATTCCGACAGCAAGGATGCAATCTTCATTATAAAGTCTGAGTGATGTAATTCTAGCCGAAAGGATACAATCTTCACTCTAAGTGTCAGAATGATGTAATTCTGGCCGAAAGTTTGCAATTTTCATTCAAAAGTACGAGTGATGTAATTCCGGTTGAAAGTTTGCAGTCCTCATTCCAAGAGTCAGAATGATGTAATTACGCCGAAAGGTTTCAGTCTTTATTCAAAAGTCAGAGTGATGCAATTATGGCCGAAAGGTTGCAGTCTTCACTCCAAGTATCAGAATAATGTAATTCCAGCTGAAAGGTTGCAGTTTTCATTCTAAAGTACGAGTGATATAATTCATTCAAAAGTTGCGAGTGATGTATTTTAAAATAATGTAATTTCGGTACAAAGATTATTCACTTTAAATCCGAATGATGTAATTCGGTTGAAAGGTTGCAGTCTTCACTCAAAAGTCTCGATTGATGTAATTACGACCGAAAAGGTGCAATCTTCACTTTAAGCGTCCGAATGATGTAATTCTAGCCGAAAGGTTACAATCTTCACTCTAAAAATTCGAGTGATGTAATTTTGTCCGAAAGGTTGCAATCTTCACTCAAAATGTCGAATGATGTAATTCCGGTTGAAAGGTTGCAGTCTTCACTCCAACTTTTAGAATGATGTAATTGCGCCGAAAGGTTGCGGTCTTTCATTCAAAAGTCGAGTGATGTAATTCCGGACAAAAGGTTATAGTCTTCATTTCAAGTGTCGAATGATGTAATTCCAACCGAAAGGTTGCGAGTTTTCATTCAAAAAGTACGAGTGATATAATTCATTCCGAAAGGTTGCATTCTTCACTCCAACTTTTAAAATAATGTAATTTCGGTACAAAGATTGCAGTCTTCATTCAATAGTCAAAGTGATGTAATTCTAGCCGAAAGGTCGCAGTCTTCACTCCAAGCATCAGGATAATGTAATTCCGACAGCAAGGATGCAATCTTCATTATAAAGTCTGAGTGATGTAATTCTAGCCGAAAGGATACAATCTTCACTCTAAGTGTCAGAATGATGTAATTCTGGCCGAAAGTTTGCAATCTTCATTCAAAAGTACGAGTGATGTAATTCCGGTTGAAAGTTTGCAGTCTTCATTCCAAGAGTCAGAATGATGTAATTACGCCGAAAGGTTTCAGTCTTTATTCAAAAGTCAGAGTGATGCAATTATGGCCGAAAGGTTGCAGCCTTCACTCCAAGTATCAGAATAATGTAATTCCAGCTAAAAGGATGCAGTGTTCATTCAAAAGTCTGAGTGATGTAATTTTCGGATGAAAGGCGCAGTATTCACTTTAAGCGTCTGAATGATGTAATTTCGGTTGAAAGGTTGCGTCTTCACTCAAAAGTCAAATTGATGTAATTACGACCGAAAGGTGCGAGCCTCTTACTTTAAGCGTCTCGAATGATGTTATTCCGACTGAAAGGTTGCAATCTTCACTCAAAATTCCGAGTGATGTAATTTGTCCGAAAGGTTGCAATCTCTTCACTCAAAATGTCGAATGATGTAATTCGGCCGAAAGTTGCAATCTTCATTCAAAAGTACGAGTGATGTAATTCGGTTGAATGTTTAAAGGTCTTCTCATTCCAAGAGTCGAATGATGTAATTGCCGAAAGGTTTCAGTCTTTATTCAAAAGTCAGAGTGATGTAATTATGACCGAAAGGTTGCAGTCTTCACTCCAAGTATCAGAATAATGTAATTCCAACTGAAAGGTTGCAGTTTTCATTCTAAAGTACGAGTGATATAATTCATTGCTGAAAGGTTGCATTCTTCACTCCAATTTTAAAATAATGTAATTTCGGTAGAAAGGTTGCAGTCTTCATTCAATAGTCAAAGTGATGTAATTCTAGCCGAAAGGTCGCAGTCTTCACTCCAAGCATCAGGATAATGTAATTCCGACAGCAAGGATGCAATCTTCATTATAAAGTCTGAGTGATGTAATTCTAGCCGAAAGGATACAATCTTCACTCTAAGTGTCAGAATGATGTAATTCTGGCCGAAAGTTTGCAATCTTCATTCAAAAGTACGAGTGATGTAATTCCGGTTGAAAGTTTGCAGTCTTCATTCCAAGAGTCAGAATGATGTAATTACGCCGAAAGGTTTCAGTCTTTATTCAAAAGTCAGAGTGATGCAATTATGGCCGAAAGGTTGCAGTCTTCACTCCAAGTATCAGAATAATGTAATTCCAAGCTGAAAGGTTGCAGTTTTCATTCTAAAGTACGAGTGATGTATAATTCGGCCGAAAGGTTGCATTATTCACTTTAAGCTTTTCGAATGATGTAATTTCGGTTGAAAGGTTGCAGTCTTCATTCAATAGTCAAATTGATGTAATTTACGACCGAAAGGTCAGTCTTCACTTTAAGCATCGAATGATGTAATTCCGACCGAAAGGATGCAATCTTCACTAAAATTCCGAGTGATGTAATTCTAGCCGAAAGGATACAATCTTCACTCTAAGTGTCAGAATGATGTAATTCTGGCCGAAAGTTTGCAATATTCATTCAAAAGTACGAGTGATGTAATTCCGGTTAAAAGGTCTTCATTCCAAACTTTTAGAATGATGTAATTACGCCGAAAGGTTTCAGTCTTCATTCAAAAGTCGAGTGATGTAATTATGGACAAAAGGTTATAGTCTTCATTTCAAGTGTCGAATGATGTAATTCCAGCTGAAAGGTTGCAGTTTTCATTCTAAAGTACGAGTGATATAATTCATTCTGAAAGGTTGCATTCTTCACTCCAACTTTTAAAATAATGTAATTTCGGTACAAAGATTGCAGTCTTCATTCAATAGTCAAAGTGATGTAATTCTAGCCGAAAGGTCGCAGTCTTCACTCCAAGCATCAGGATAATGTAATTCCGACAGCAAGGATGCAATCTTCATTATAAAGTCTGAGTGATGTAATTCTAGCCGAAAGGATACAATCTTCACTCTAAGTGTCAGAATGATGTAATTCTGGCCGAAAGTTTGCAATTTTCATTCAAAAGTACGAGTGATGTAATTCCGGTTGAAAGTTTGCAGTCATCATTCCAAGTGTCGAATGATGTAATTACGCCGAAAGGTTTCAGTCTTTATTCAAAAGTCAGAGTGATGCAATTATGGCCGAAAGGTTGCAGTCTTCACTCCAAGTATCAGAATAATGTAATTCCAGCTGAAAGGTTGCAGTTTTCATTCTAAAGTACGAGTGATATAATTTCGGCCGAAAAGTTGCATTCAAAGTATTCACTTTAAGCTTTTCGAATGATGTAATTTCGGTTGAAAGGTTGCAGTCTTCATTCAATAGTCAAAGTGATGTAATTCGACCGAAAGGTGCGGTCTTCACTTAAGCATTCGAATGATGTAATCCGACGACGAAAGGATGCAATCTTCATTAAAATTCGAGTGATGTAATTTAGTCCGAAAGGATGCAATCTTCACTCTAAGTGTCGAATGATGTAATTCAAACCGAAAGTTTGCAATATTCATTCAAAAGTACGAGTGATGTAATTCCGGTTAAAAGTTTGCAGTCATCATTCCAAGAGTCAGAATGATGTAATTACGCCGAAAGGTTTCAGTCTTTATTCAAAAGTCAAAGTGATGTAATTATGACCGAAAGGTTGCAGTCTTCACTCAAAAAATCGAATGATGTAATTCAGTGAAAGGTTATAGTCTTCATTTCAAGTGAAAGGTTGCAGAATGATTTTCATTCTAAAGTATTTCATTCGAGTGATATAATTTCATCGAAAGGTTGCATTCTTCACTCCAACTTTTAAAATAATGTAATTTCGGTACAAAGATTGCAGTCTTCATTCAATAGTCAAAGTGATGTAATTCTAGCCGAAAGGTCGCAGTCTTCACTCCAAGCATCAGGATAATGTAATTCCGACAGCAAGGATGCAATCTTCATTATAAAGTCTGAGTGATGTAATTCTAGCCGAAAGGATACAATCTTCACTCTAAGTGTCAGAATGATGTAATTCGGCCGAAAGTTTGCAATCTTCATTCAAAAGTACGAGTGATGTAATTCGGTTGAAAGTTTGCGAGTCTTCATTCCAAGAGTCGAATGATGTAATTACGCCGAAAGGTTTCGGTCTTTATTCAAAAGTCGAGTGATGCAATTATGGCCGAAAGGTTGCAACCTTCACTCCAAGTATCGAATAATGTAATTCAAGCTAAAAGGATGCAGTTTCATTCAAAAGTACGAGTGATGTAATTTCGGCCGAAAGGTTGCAAGTATTCACTTTAAGCGTCCGAATGATGTAATTTCGGTTGAAAGGTTGCAGTCTTCATTCAAAAGTCGATTGATGTAATTACGACCGAAAGGTGCGAGTCTTCACTTTAAGCGTCGAATGATGTAATTCCGACCGAAAAAGGATGCAATCTTCATTTAAAATTCTTCGAGTGATGTAATTCTAGTCCGAAAGGTTGCAATCTTCACTCAAAATGTCGAATGATGTAATTCGGCGAAAGTTTGCAATATTCATTCAAAAGTACGAGTGATGTAATTCCGGTTAAAAGTTTGCAGTCATCATTCCAAGAGTCAGAATGATGTAATTACGCCGAAAGGTTTCAGTCTTTATTCAAAAGTCAGAGTGATGTAATTATGACAAAAGGTTATAGTCTTCACTCAAGTATCGAATGATGTAATTCCACCGAAAGGTTGCGTTTTCATTCTAAAGTACGAGTGATATAATTCATTCTGAAAGGTTGCATTCTTCACTCCAACTTTTAAAATAATGTAATTTCGGTACAAAGATTGCAGTCTTCATTCAATAGTCAAAGTGATGTAATTCTAGCCGAAAGGTCGCAGTCTTCACTCCAAGCATCAGGATAATGTAATTCCGACAGCAAGGATGCAATCTTCATTATAAAGTCTGAGTGATGTAATTCTAGCCGAAAGGATACAATCTTCACTCTAAGTGTCAGAATGATGTAATTCTGGCCGAAAGTTTGCAATCTTCATTCAAAAGTATGAGTGATGTAATTCCGGTTGAAAGTTTGCAGTCCTCATTCCAAGAGTCAGAATGATGTAATTACGCCGAAAGGTTTCAGTCTTTATTCAAAAGTCAGAGTGATGCAATTATGGCCGAAAGGTTGCAGTCTTCACTCCAAGTATCAGAATAATGTAATTCCAGCTAAAAGGATGCAGTCTTCATTCAAAAGTCTGAGTGATGTAATTTCGGGTTGCAAAATTTTAAAATAATGTAATTGTTGACAAAAGCTTCATTCAATAGTCAAATGATGTAATTTCGGTGAAAAGGTTGCAGTCTTCACTCAAAAGTCGATTGATGTAATTACGACCGAAAGGTGCAATCTTCTTTAAGCGTCGAATGATGTAATTCCGACCGAAAGGTTGCAATCTTCACTCAAAATTCGAGAATGATGTAATTTGTCCGAAAGGTTGCAATCTTCACTCAAAATGTCGAATGATGTAATTCCGTTGAAAGGTTGCGTCTTCACTCCAACTTTTAGAATGATGTAATTGCACTCAAAACCGAAAGGTTGCAGTCTTCACTCAAAAGTCCGAGTGATGTAATTCCGGACAAAAGGTTATAGTCTTCATTTCAAGTGTCGAATGATGTAATTCACCGAAAGGTTGCAGTTTTCATTCAAAAGTACGAGTGATATAATTCATGCGAAAGGTTGCATTCTTCACTCCAAATTTTAAAATAATGTAATTTCGTAGAAAGGTTGCAGTCTTTCATTCAATAGTCAAAGTGATGTAATTCTAGCCGAAAGGTCGCTTCACTCCAAGCATCGGATAATGTAATTCCGACGAGAAAGGATGCAATCTTCATTATAAAGTCCGAGTGATGTAATTCTAGCCGAAAGGATACAATCTTCACTCTAAGTGTCGAATGATGTAATTCGGCCGAAAGTTTGCAATCTTCATTCAAAAGTACGAGTGATGTAATTCGGTTGAAAGTTTGCAGTCTTCATTCCAAGAGTCGAATGATGTAATTACGCCGAAAGGTTTCAGTCTTTTTTCAAAAGTCAGAGTGATGCAATTATGGCCGAAAGGTTGCAGCCTTCACTCCAAGTATCAGAATAATGTAATTCAGCTAAAAGGATGCAGTCTTCATTCAAAAGTGTGAGTGATGTAATTTCGGCCGAAAGGTGCATTATTCACTTTAAGCGTCTGAATGATGTAATTTCGGTTGAAAGGTTGCAGTCTTCACTCAAAAGTCTGATTGATGTAATTACGACCGAAAGGTGCAGTCTTCCCTTTAAGCATCGAAGATGTAATTCCGACGAAAGGATGCAATCTTCATTATAAAGTCGAGTGATGTAATTCTAGCCGAAAGGATACAATCTTCAAAATTCGAATGATGTAATTTGTCCGAAAGGTTGCAATCTTCATTCAAAATGTCGAGAATGATGTAATTCCGGTTGAAAAGTTTGCAGTCTTCACTCCAAACTTTTAGAATGATGTAATTGCGACCGAAAGGTTTGTAGTCTTTCATTCAAAAGTCGAGTGATGTAATTATGGACAAAAGGTTATAGTCTTCATTTCAAGTGTCAGAATGATGTAATTCAAGTCGAAAGGTTGCAGTTTTCATTCTAAAGTACGAGTGATATAATTCATGCTGAAAGGTTGCATTCTTCACTCCAAATTTTAAAATAATGTAATTTCGGTAGAAAGGTTGCAGTCTTCATTCAATAGTCAAAGTGATGTAATTCTAGCCGAAAGGTCGCAGTCTTCACTCCAAGCATCAGGATAATGTAATTCCGACAGCAAGGATGCAATCTTCATTATAAAGTCTGAGTGATGTAATTCTAGCCGAAAGGATACAATCTTCACTCTAAGTGTCAGAATGATGTAATTCTGGCCGAAAGTTTGCAATTTTCATTCAAAAGTACGAGTGATGTAATTCCGGTTGAAAGTTTGCAGTCCTCATTCCAAGAGTCAGAATGATGTAATTACGCCGAAAGGTTTCAGTCTTTATTCAAAAGTCAGAGTGATGCAATTATGGCCGAAAGGTTGCGTCTTCACTCCAAGTATCGTAATAATGTAATTCAAAAGTCCGAGTCTAAAGGTTGCGGTTTTCATTCTAAAGTACGATGATATAATTCATTCAAAAGTTGCGATTCTTCACTCAAATTTTAAAATAATGTAATTTCGGTACAAAATTGCAGTATTCACTTTAAGCGTCGAATGATGTAATTCGCGTTGAAAGGTTGCGTCTTCACTCAAAAAAAGATATTGATGTAATTACGACCGAAAGGGTGATGTAATTCTTCACTTTAAGCGTCGAATGATGTAATTTCGACCGAAAGGTTACAATCTTCACTAAAAATTCGAGTGATGTAATTTTGTCCGAAAGGTTGCAATCTTCACATTCAAAATGTCGAATGATGTAATTCCACTCAAAAGGTTGATGTCTTCACTCCAAAATTTTAGAATGATGTAATTGCGGCCGAAAGGTTTCAGTCTTTATTCAAAAGTCAGAGTGATGTAATTATGGCCGAAAGGTTGCAGTCTTCACTCCAAGTATCAGAATAATGTAATTCCAACTGAAAGGTTGCAGTTTTCATTCTAAAGTACGAGTGATATAATTCATTCTGAAAGGTTGCATTCTTCACTCCAACTTTTAAAATAATGTAATTTCGGTACAAAGATTGCAGTCTTCATTCAATAGTCAAAGTGATGTAATTCTAGCCGAAAGGTCGCAGTCTTCACTCCAAGCATCAGGATAATGTAATTCCGACAGCAAGGATGCAATCTTCATTATAAAGTCTGAGTGATGTAATTCTAGCCGAAAGGATACAATCTTCACTCTAAGTGTCAGAATGATGTAATTCTGGCCGAAAGTTTGCAATTTTCATTCAAAAGTACGAGTGATGTAATTCCGGTTGAAAGTTTGCAGTCCTCATTCCAAGAGTCAGAATGATGTAATTACGCCGAAAGGTTTCAGTCTTTATTCAAAAGTCAGAGTGATGCAATTATGGCCGAAAGGTTGCAGCCTTCACTCCAAGTATCGAATAATGTAATTCCAAAGCTAAAAGGATGCAAGTCTTCATTCAAAAGTCCGAGTGATGTAATTTCGGCCGAAAGGTTGCATAGTATTCACTTTAAGCGTCGAATGATGTAATTTCGGTTGAAAGGTTGCAGTCTTCACTCAAAAGTCGATTGATGTAATTTACGACCGAAAGGTGTCTTCACTTTAAGCATCGAATGATGTAATTCCGACTGAAAGGTTGCAGTCTTCACTCAAAATTCCGAGTGATGTAATTATGTCCGAAAGGTTGCAGTCTTCACTCAAAATGTCAGAATGATGTAATTTTCGGCCGAAAGTTTGCAATCTTCATTCAACTTTAGAATGATTCCAAGAGAATGATGAATGATGTAATTACGCCGAAAGGTTTCGTAGTCTTCATTCAAAAGTCGAGTGATGTAATTATGACAAAAGGTTATATTCTTCATTTCAAGTGTCAGAATGATGTAATTCCAGCTGAAAGGTTGCAGTTTTCATTCTAAAGTACGAGTGATATAATTCATTCTGAAAGGTTGCATTCTTCACTCCAACTTTTAAAATAATGTAATTTCGGTACAAAGATTGCAGTCTTCATTCAATAGTCAAAGTGATGTAATTCTAGCCGAAAGGTCGCAGTCTTCACTCCAAGCATCGGATAATGTAATTCCGGACAGCAAGGATGCAATCTTCATTATAAAGTCTGAGTGATGTAATTCTAGCCGAAAGGATACAATCTTCACTCTAAGTGTCAGAATGATGTAATTCTGGCCGAAAGTTTGCAATCTTCATTCAAAAGTATGAGTGATGTAATTCCGGTTGAAAGTTTGCAGTCTTCATTCCATGAGTCAGAATGATGTAATTACGCCGAAAGGTTTCAGTCTTTATTCAAAAGTCGAGTGATGCAATTATGGCCGAAAGGTTGCAACCTTCACTCCAAGTATCGAATAATGTAATTCAGCTAAAAGGATGCAGTATTCATTCAAAAGTCCGAGTGATGTAATTTCGGCCGAAAGGTCAGTATTCACTTTTCGAATGATGTAAGGTTACGTCTTCACTCAAAGTCCGATGATGTAATTCGAAATGCGAGTCTTCAAAGTTGAATTGCTTCACTAAAAATTCGAAAGGTTGCGTCTTCACTCAAAATATCGAATAATGTAATTCCGAAAGGTTGCGTCTTCACTATCGAAAATGTTGCTAAAAAGGTCTTCATTCAAAAGTCCGAGTGATGTAATTTCGGCCGAAAGGCATAGTCTTCACTTTAAGCATCGAATGATGTAATTCCGGTTGAAAGGTTGCAATCTTCACTCAAAAGTCGATTGATGTAATTTACGACCGAAAGGTGCAATCTTCACTTTAAGTGTCGAATGATGTAATTCGACCGAAAGGTTGCGAGTCTTCACTCAAAATTCCGAGTGATGTAATTCTGTCCGAAAGGTTGCAGTCGAATGATGTAATTCTCAAAATGTCGAATGATGTAATTGATGTAACCGAAAGGTTGCGTCTTCATTCAAAAGTACGAGTGATATAATTCGGACCGAAAGGTTGCATTCTTCACTCCAAATCGTAAAATAATGTAATTTCCAAATCGAAAGGTTGCAGTTTTCATTCAAAAGTACGAGTGATATAATTCATTCCGAAAGGTTGCATTCTTCACTCCAATTTTAAAATAATGTAATTTCGGTAGAAAGGTTGCGAGTCTTTCATTCAATAGTCAAAGTGATGTAATTCTAGCCGAAAGGTCGCAGTCTTCACTCCAAGCATCGGATAATGTAATTCCGACAAAAAGGATGCAATCTTCATTATAAAGTCTCGAGTGATGTAATTCTAGCCGAAAGGATACAATCTTCACTCTAAGTGTCGAATGATGTAATTTCGGCCGAAAGTTTGCAATCTTCATTCAAAAGTATGAGTGATGTAATTCCGGTTGAAAGTTTGCAGTCTTCATTATGAGAGTCGAATGATGTAATTACGCCGAAAGGTTTCGGTCTTTATTCAAAAGTCGAGTGATGCAATTATGGCCGAAAGGTTGCATCCTTCACTCAAGTATCGAATAATGTAATTCCAAGCTAAAAGGATGCAAGTATTCATTCAAAAGTCCGAGTGATGTATTTCGGCGAAAGGTTGCAGTATTCACTTTAAGCTTTTCGAATGATGTAATTTCGGTTGAAAGGTTGCAGTCTTCATTCAAAAGTCGATTGATGTAATTCGACCGAAAGGTGCAGTCTTCACTTTAAGCATCTGAATGATGTAATTCCGACCGAAAGGATGTCTTCACTAAAAATTCGAGTGATGTAATTATAAAGGTTGCAAGTCTTCACTCGAGTGATGTAATTCTAGCCGAAAGGATACAATCTTCACTCTAAGTGTCGAATGATGTAATTCTAGCCGAAAGGTTGCAATATTCATTCAAAATGTCGAATGATGTAATTTGAAAGGTTGAAAGGTTGCAGTTTCACTCCAACTTTTAGAATGATGTAATTGCGCCGAAAGGTTGCGTCTTCATTCAAAAGTCGAGTGATGATGTAATTATGACAAAAGGTTTGTCTTCATTTCAAGTATCAGAATGATGTAATTCCAGCCGAAAGGTTGCAGTTTTCATTCTAAAGTACGAGTGATATAATTCATGCTGAAAGGTTGCATTCTTCACTCCAAATTTTAAAATAATGTAATTTCGGTAGAAAGGTTGCAGTCTTCATTCAATAGTCAAAGTGATGTAATTCTAGCCGAAAGGTCGCAGTCTTCACTCCAAGCATCAGGAGAATGTAATTCCGACAGAAAGGATGCAATCTTCATTATAAAGTCTGAGTGATGTAATTCTAGCCGAAAGGATACAATCTTCACTCTAAGTGTCAGAATGATGTAATTCTGGCCGAAAGTTTGCAATCTTCATTCAAAAGTATGAGTGATGTAATTCCGGTTGAAAGTTTGCAGTCTTCATTCCATGAGTCAGAATGATGTAATTACGCCGAAAGGTTTCAGTCTTTATTCAAAAGTCAGAGTGATGCAATTATGGCCGAAAGGTTGCATCCTTCACTCCAAGTATCAGAATAATGTAATTCCAGCTAAAAGGATGCAGTATTCATTCAAAAGTCCGAGTGATGTAATTTTCGGCCGAATGGCAGTATTCACTTTAAGCGTCTGAATGATGTAATTTCGGTTGAAAGGTTGCAGTCTTCACTCAAAAGTCTGATTGATGTAATTACGACCGAAAGGTGCAGTCTTTACTTTAAGCATCTGAATGATGTAATTGCGACTGAAAGGTTGCAGTCTTCACTAAAACTTCCGAGTGATGTAATTTTGTCCGAAAGGTTGCAGTCTTCACACAAAATGTCAGAATGATGTAATTCCAGCTGAAAGGTTGCAGTCTTCATTCAAAAGTCGAGTGATGTAATGTATTCCGGTTGAAAGGTTGCAGTCTTCACTCCAACTTTTAGAATGATGTAATTGCGACCGCAAGGTTGTAGTCTTCACTCAAAAGTCTGAGTGATGTAATTCGGACAAAAGGTAATTGTCTTCATTTCAAGTGTCAGGTTGATGTAATTCCAGCCGAAAGGTTGCAGTTTTCATTCTAAAGTACGAGTGATATAATTCATACTGAAAGGTTGCATTCATCACTCCAAATTTTAAAATAATGTAATTTCGGTAAAATGGTTGCAGTCTTCATTCAATAGTCAAAGTGATGTAATTCTAGCCGAAAGGTCGCAGTATTCACTCCAAGCATCGGAGAATGTAATTCCGAGAAAGGATGCGGTCTTCATTATAAAGTCTGAGTGATGTAATTCTAGCCGAAAGGATACAATCTTCACTCTAAGTGTCAGAATGATGTAATTCTGGCTGAAAGTTTGCAATCTTCATTCAAAAGTATGAGTGATGTAATTCCGGTTGAAAGTTTACAGTCTTCATTCCATGAGTCAGAATGATGTAATTACGCTGAAAGGTTTCAATCTTTATTCAAAAGTCAGAGTGATCCAATTATGGCCGAAAGGTTGCAACCTTCACTCAAAGTATCAGAATAATGTAATTCCAGCTAAAAGGATGCAGTATTCATTCAAAAGTCCGAGTGATGTAATTTCGGCCAAATGGCACAGTATTCACTTTATGCGTCTGAATGATGTAATTGCGGTTGAATGGTTGCAGTCTTCACTCAAATGTCTGATTGATGTAATTACGACCGAAAGGTGCAGTCTTCACTTTAAGCGTCTGAATGATGTAATTCCGACTGAAAGGTTGCGAGTCTTCACTAAAAATTCCGAGTGATGTAATTATGTCCGAAAGGTTGCGTCTTCACTCAAAATATCGAATGATGTAATTCAACCGAAAGGTTGCAGTCTTCACTCCAAGTATCAGAATAATGTAATTCTAGCTAAAAGGAAGCAGTCTTCATTCAAAAGTCTGAGTGATGTAATTTCGGCCGAAAGGCATAGTATTCACTTTAAGCATGTCGAATGATGTAATTCCGGTTGAAAGGTTGCAGTCTTCACACCAAAAAAAGTCGATTGATGTAATTACGACCGAAATGTGCGTCTTCACTTTAAGTGTCGAATGATGTAATTCCGACTGAAAGGTTGCAGTCTTCACTAAAAATTCCGAGTGATGTAATTATGTCCGAAAGGTTACAGTCTTCACTCAAAATATCAGAATGATGTAATTCCAGCCGAAAGGTTGCAGTTTTCATTCTAAAGTACGAGTGATACAATTCATACTGAAATGTTGCATTCTTCACTCCAAATTTGAAAATAATGTAATTTCGATAGAAAGTTGCGAGTCTTTCATTCAATAGTCAAAGTGATGTAATTCTAGCCGAAAGGTCGCAGTCTTCACTCCAAGCATCAGGAGAATGTAATTCCGACAGAAAGGATGCAGTCTTCATTATAAAGTCTGAGTGATGTAATTCTAGCCGAAAGGATACAATCTTCACTCTAAGTGTCAGAATGATGTAATTCTGGCCGAAAGTTTTCAATCTTCATTCAAAAGTATGAGTGATGTAATTCCGGTTGAAAGTTTGCAGTCTTCATTCCATGAGTCAGAATGATGTAATTACGCCGAAAGGTTTCAGTCTTTATTCAAAAGTCAGAGTGATGCAATTATGGCCGAAAGGTTGCATCCTTCACTCCAAGTATCAGACTAATGTATTTCCAGCTAAAAGGATGCAGTATTCATTCAAAAGTCCGAGTGATGTATTTTTCGGCCGAATAGCACAGTATTCACTTTAAGCGTCTGAATGATGTAATTCCGGTTGAACGGTTGCAGTCTTCAGTCAAAAGTCTGATTGATGTAATTACGACCGAAAGGTGCAGTCTTTACTTTAAGCATCTGAATGATGTAATTGCGACTGAAAGGTTGCAGTCTTCACTAAAACTTCCGAGTGATGTAATTTTGTCCGAAAGGTTGCAGTCTTCACACAAAATGTCAGAATGATGTAATTCTAGCCGAAAGGTTGTCTTCACTCCTCCAAACTTTTAGAATGATGTAATCCAAAAGTTCGAATGATGTAATGCGCAAGGCCGAAAGGTTAGTCTTCACTCAAAAGTCTGAGTGATGTAATTCCGGACAAAAGGTAATTGTCTTCATTTCAAGTGTCAGGTTGATGTAATTCCAGCCGAAAGGTTGCAGTTTTCATTCTAAAGTACGAGTGATATAATTCATACTGAAAGGTTGCATTCATCACTCCAAATTTTAAAATAATGTAATTTCGGTAAAATGGTTGCAGTCTTCATTCAATAGTCAAAGTGATGTAATTCTAGCCGAAAGGTCGCAGTATTCACTCCAATTCAGGAGAATGTAATTCCGACAGAAAGGATGCGGTCTTCATTATAAAGTCTGAGTGATGTAATTCTAGCCGAAAGGATACAATCTTCACTCTAAGTGTCAGAATGATGTAATTCTGGCTGAAAGTTTGCAATCTTCATTCAAAAGTATGAGTGATGTAATTCCGGAAAGAAAGTTTACAGTCTTCATTCCATGAGTCAGAATGATGTAATTACGCTGAAAGGTTTCAATCTTTATTCAAAAGTCAGAGTGATGCAATTATGGCTGAAAGGTTGCAACCTTCACTCAAAGTATCAGAATAATGTAATTCCAGCTAAAAGGATGCAGTATTCATTCAAAAGTCCGAGTGATGTAATTTCGGCCAAATGGCACAGTATTCACTTTATGCGTCTGAATGATGTAATTGCGGTTGAATGGTTGCAGTCTTCACTCAAATGTCTGATTGATGTAATTACGACCGAAAGGTGCAGTCTTTCACTTTAAGCGTCTGAATGATGTAATTCCGACTGAAAGGTTGCAGTCTTCACTAAAAATTCCGAGTGATGTAATTATGTCCGAAAGGTTGCAGTCTTCACTCAAAATATCAGAATGATGTAATTCCAGCCGAAAGGTTGCAGTCTTCACTCCAAGTATCAGAATAATGTAATTCTAGCTAAAAAGGAAGCAGTCTTCATTCAAAAGTCTGAGTGATGTAATTTCGGCCGAAAGGCATAGTATTCACTTTAAGCATCTGAATGATGTAATTCCGGCTGAAAGGTTGCAGTCTTCACTCAAAAGTCTGATTGATGTAATTACGACCGAAATGTGCAGTCTTCACTTTAAGTGTCTGAATGATGTAATTCCGACTGAAAGGTTGCAGTCTTCACTAAAAATTCCGAGTGATGTAATTCTGTCCGAAAGGTTACAGTATTCACTCAAAATATCAGAATGATGTAATTCCAGCCGAAAGGTTGCATTTTTCATTCTAAAGTACGAGTGATACAATTCATACTGAAATGTTGCATTCTTCACTCCAAATTTGAAAATAATGTAATTTCGATAGAAAGGCTGCAGTCTTTATTCAGTAGTCAAAGTGATGTAATTCTAGCCGAAAGGTCGCAGTCTTCACTCCAAGCATCAGAGAATGTAATTCCGACAGAAAGGATGCAGTCTTCATTATAAAGTCTGAGTGATGTAATTCTAGCCGAAAGGATACAATCTTCACTCTAAGTGTCAGAATGATGTAATTCTGGCCGAAAGTTTTCAATCTTCATTCAAAAGTATGAGTGATGTAATTCCGGTTGAAAGTTTGCAGTCTTCATTCCATGAGTCAGAATGATGTAATTACGCCGAAAGGTTTCAGTCTTTATTCAAAAGTCAGAGTGATGCAATTATGGCCGAAAGGTTGCATCCTTCACTCCAAGTATCAGACTAATGTATTTCCAGCTAAAAGGATGCAGTATTCATTCAAAAGTCCGAGTGATGTATTTTCGGCCGAATAGCACAGTATTCACTTTAAGCGTCTGAATGATGTAATTCCGGTTGAACGGTTGCAGTCTTCAGTCAAAAGTCTGATTGATGTAATTACGACCGAAAGGTGCAGTCTTTACTTTAAGCATCTGAATGATGTAATTGCGACTGAAAGGTTGCAGTCTTCACTAAAACTTCCGAGTGATGTAATTTTGTCCGAAAGGTTGCAGTCTTCACACAAAATGTCAGAATGATGTAATTCCAGCTGAAAGGTTGCGTCTTCTTCCAAGTATCGAATAATGTAATTCTAGCTAAAAGGATGCAGTCTTCATTCAAAAGTCCGAGTGATGTAATTTCGGCCGTATTCACTTTAAGCGTCCGAATGATGTAATTCCGGTTGAAAAGGTTAGTCTTCACTCAAAAGTCGATTGATGTAATTTACCGAAAGGTTGCGAGTCTTTACTAAAAATTCCGAAAGTGATGTAATTTAAGTGAAAGGTTGGTCTTCACTCAAAAGTCTGAGTGATGTAATTTCGGCCGAAAGGTAATTGTCTTCATTTCAAGTGTCAGGTTGATGTAATTCCAGCCGAAAGGTTGCAGTTTTCATTCTAAAGTACGAGTGATATAATTCATACCGAAAGGTTGCATTCATCACTCCAAATTTTAAAATAATGTAATTTCGGTAAAATGGTTGCAGTCTTCATTCAATAGTCAAAGTGATGTAATTCTAGCCGAAAGGTCGCAGTCTTCACTCCAAGCATCAGGAGAATGTAATCCGACGAGAAAGGATGCGGTCTTCATTATAAAGTCGAGTGATGTAATTCTAGCCGAAAGGATACAATCTTCACTCTAAGTGTCAGAATGATGTAATTCTGGCTGAAAGTTTGCAATCTTCATTCAAAAGTATGAGTGATGTAATTCCGGTTGAAAGTTTGCGAGTCTTCATTCCATGAGTCGAATGATGTAATTACGCCGAAAGGTTTCAATCTTTATTCAAAAGTCGAGTGATGCAATTATGGGCGAAAGGTTGCAACCTTCACTCCAAGTATCGAATAATGTAATTCCGGCTAAAAGGATGCGGTATTCATTCAAAAGTCCGAGTGATGTAATTTCGGCCGAATGGCACATATTCACTTTAAGCGTCGAATGATGTAATTCGGTTGAAAAGGTTGCGTCTTCACTCAAAAGTCCGATTGATGTAATTACGACCGAAAGGTGCGGTCTTCACTTTAAGCGTCGAATGATGTAATTCCGACCGAAAGGTTGCGCGGTCTTCACTAAAAATTCCGAGTGATGTAATTATGTCCGAAAGGTTGCAGTCTTCACTCAAAATATCGAATGATGTAATTCCATTTGAAAGGTTGCGTCTTCACTCCAAGTATCGAATAATGTAATTCTAGCTAAAAAAGGAGCGAGTCTTCATTCAAAAGTCGAGTGATGTAATTTCGGCCGAAAGGCATAGTATTCACTTTAAGCATCCGAATGATGTAATTCCGGTTGAAAGGTTGCGTCTTCACTCAAAAGTCGATTGATGTAATTACGACCGAAATGTGAGTCTTCACTTTAAGTGTCCGAATGATGTAATTCCGACCGAAAGGTTGCGTCTTCACTAAAAATTCCGA
Source organism: Anisodus tanguticus (assembly GCA_034509755.1). NCBI lineage: Eukaryota > Viridiplantae > Streptophyta > Magnoliopsida > Solanales > Solanaceae > Anisodus > Anisodus tanguticus. The sequence continues at coordinate 32,264,275 of CM067540.1, forward strand.
GTGATGTAATTATGTCCGAAAGGTTGCGGTATTCACTCAAAAGTATCGAATGATGTAATTCCAGTCTTACTCGAAAGGTTGTCAAGTTTTCATTCTAAAGTACGAGTGATATAATTCATACCGAAAGGTTGCATTCTTCACTCCAAATTTTAAAATAATGTAATTTCGGTAGAAAGGTTGAGTCTTCATTCAATAGTCAAAGTGATGTAATTCTAGCCGAAAGGTCGCAGTCTTCACTCCAAGCATCGGAGAATGTAATTCCGACGAAAGGATGCAATCTTCATTATAAAGTCCGAGTGATGTAATTCTAGCCGAAAGGATACAATCTTCACTCTAAGTGTCAGAATGATGTAATTCTGGCCGAAAGTTTGCAATCTTCATTCAAAAGTATGAGTGATGTAATTCCGGTTGAAAGTTTGCAGTCTTCATTCCATGAGTCAGAATGATGTAATTACGCCGAAAGGTTTCAATCTTTATTCAAAAGTCAGAGTGATGCAATTATGGCCGAAAGGTTGCATCCTTCACTCCAAGTATCAGACTAATGTATTTCCAGCTAAAAGGATGCAGTATTCATTCAAAAGTCCGAGTGATGTATTTTCGGCCGAATGGCACAGTATTCACTTTAAGCGTCTGAATGATGTAATTCCGGTTGAACGGTTGCAGTCTTCACTCTCAAAAGTCGATTGATGATGTAATTACGACCGAAAGGTGCAGTCTTTACTTTAAGCATCTGAATGATGTAATTGCGACTGAAAGGTTGCAGTCTTCACTAAAACTTCCGAGTGATGTAATTTTGTCCGAAAGGTTGCAGTCTTCACACAAAATGTCAGAATGATGTAATTCCAGCTGAAAGGTTGCAGTCTTCACTCCAAGTATCGAATAATGTAATTCTAGCTAAAAGGATGCAGTCTTCATTCTCGAGTGATGTAATTTTTCGGCGAAAAATGTAGTATTCACTTTAAGCCGCGAATGATGTAATTAGGTTGAAAGGTTGAAGTCTTCACTCAAAAGTCGATTGATGTAATTCGAAAAGTCGAGTGATGTAATTCGGACTAAAAATTCCGAGTGAAATTTGTAATTGTCTTCATTTCAAGTGTCAGGTTGATGTAATTCCAGCCGAAAGGTTGCAGTTTTCATTCTAAAGTACGAGTGATATAATTCATACTGAAAGGTTGCATTCATCACTCCAAATTTTAAAATAATGTAATTTCGGTAAAATGGTTGCAGTCTTCATTCAATAGTCAAAGTGATGTAATTCTAGCCGAAAGGTCGCAGTCTTCACTCCAAGCATCAGGAGAATGTAATTCCGACGAAAGGATGCGGTCTTCATTATAAAGTCTGAGTGATGTAATTCTAGCCGAAAGGATACAATCTTCACTCTAAGTGTCGAATGATGTAATTCTGGCTGAAAGTTTGCAATCTTCATTCAAAAGTATGAGTGATGTAATTCCGGTTGAAAGTTTGCAGTCTTCATTCCATGAGTCAGAATGATGTAATTACGCTGAAAGGTTTCAATCTTTATTCAAAAGTCAGAGTGATCCAATTATGGCTGAAAGGTTGCAACCTTCACTCAAAGTATCAGAATAATGTAATTCCAGCTAAAAGGATGCAGTATTCATTCAAAAGTCCGAGTGATGTAATTTCGGCCAAATGGCACAGTATTCACTTTATGCGTCTGAATGATGTAATTGCGGTTGAATGGTTGCAGTCTTCACTCAAATGTCTGATTGATGTAATTACGACCGAAAGGTGCAGTCTTCACTTTAAGCGTCTGAATGATGTAATTCCGACTGAAAGGTTGCAGTCTTCACTAAAAATTCCGAGTGATGTAATTATGTCCGAAAGGTTGCAGTCTTCACTCAAAATATCAGAATGATGTAATTCCAGCCGAAAGGTTGCAGTCTTCACTCCAAGTATCAGAATAATGTAATTCTAGCTAAAAAGGAAGCAGTCTTCATTCAAAAGTCTGAGTGATGTAATTTCGGCCGAAAGGCATAGTATTCACTTTAAGCATCTGAATGATGTAATTCCGGCTGAAAGGTTGCAGTCTTCACTCAAAAGTCTGATTGATGTAATTACGACCGAAATGTGCAGTCTTCACTTTAAGTGTCTGAATGATGTAATTCCGACTGAAAGGTTGCAGTCTTCACTAAAAATTCCGAGTGATGTAATTCTGTCCGAAAGGTTGCAGTATTCACTCAAAATATCAGAATGATGTAATTCCAGCCGAAAGGTTGCAGTTTTCATTCTAAAGTACGAGTGATATAATTCATACTGAAATGTTGCATTCTTCACTCCAAATTTGAAAATAATGTAATTTCGATAGAAAGGTTGCAGTCTTCATTCAATAGTCAAAGTGATGTAATTCTAGCCGAAAGGTCGCAGTCTTCACTCCAAGCATCAGGAGAATGTAATTCCGACAGAAAGGATGCAGTCTTCATTATAAAGTCTGAGTGATGTAATTCTAGCCGAAAGGATACAATCTTCACTCTAAGTGTCAGAATGATGTAATTCTGGCCGAAAGTTTGCAATCTTCATTCAAAAGTATGAGTGATGTAATTCCGGTTGAAAGTTTGCAGTCTTCATTCCATGAGTCAGAATGATGTAATTACGCCGAAAGGTTTCAATCTTTATTCAAAAGTCAGAGTGATGCAATTATGGCCGAAAGGTTGCATCCTTCACTCCAAGTATCAGACTAATGTATTTCCAGCTAAAAGGATGCAGTATTCATTCAAAAGTCCGAGTGATGTATTTTCGGCCGAATGGCACAGTATTCACTTTAAGCGTCTGAATGATGTAATTCCGGTTGAACGGTTGCAGTCTTCAGTCAAAAGTCTGATTGATGTAATTACGACCGAAAGGTGCAGTCTTTACTTTAAGCATCTGAATGATGTAATTGCGACCGAAAGGTTTAGTCTTCACTAAAAATTCCGAGTGATGTAATTTTGTCCGAAAGGTTGCGGTCTTCACTCAAAAATGTCGAATGATGTAATTCAGCCTGAAAGGTTGCGTCTTCACTCCAAGTATCGAGAATAATGTAATTCTAGCTAAAAGGTTGTCTTCATTCAAAAGTCGAGTGATGTAATTTAGGCCGAAAGGCGTAGTATTTAAGCGTCGAATGATGTAATTCGGTTGAAAGGTTGAAGTCTTCACTCTCTTCACTCAAAAGTCTGAGTGATGTAATTCGGACAAAAGGTAATTGTCTTCATTTCAAGTGTCAGGTTGATGTAATTCCAGCCGAAAGGTTGCAGTTTTCATTCTAAAGTACGAGTGATATAATTCATACTGAAAGGTTGCATTCATCACTCCAAATTTTAAAATAATGTAATTTCGGTAAAATGGTTGCAGTCTTCATTCAATAGTCAAAGTGATGTAATTCTAGCCGAAAGGTCGCAGTATTCACTCCAATTCAGGAGAATGTAATTCCGACAGAAAGGATGCGGTCTTCATTATAAAGTCTGAGTGATGTAATTCTAGCCGAAAGGATACAATCTTCACTCTAAGTGTCAGAATGATGTAATTCTGGCTGAAAGTTTGCAATCTTCATTCAAAAGTATGAGTGATGTAATTCCGGTTGAAAGTTTACAGTCTTCATTCCATGAGTCAGAATGATGTAATTACGCTGAAAGGTTTCAATCTTTATTCAAAAGTCAGAGTGATGCAATTATGGCTGAAAGGTTGCAACCTTCACTCCAAGTATCAGAATAATGTAATTCCAGCTAAAAGGATGTAGTATTCATTCAAAAGTCCGAGTGATGTAATTTCGGCCGAATGGCACAGTATTCACTTTAAGCGTCTGAATGATGTAATTGCGGTTGAAAGGTTGCAGTCTTCACTCAAAAGTCGATTGATGTAATTACGACCGAAAGGTGCGTCTTCACTTTAAGCGTATCGAATGATGTAATTCCGACCGAAAGGTTGTAGTCTTCACTAAAAATTCCGAGTGATGTAATTATGTCCGAAAGGTTAGTCTTCACTCAAAATATCGAATGATGTAATTCGGTCGAAAGCCGAAAGGTTGCGTCTTCACTCCAAGTATCGAATAATGTAATTCTAGCTAAAAAGGATGCAGTCTTCATTCAAAAGTCCGAGTGATGTAATTTTCGGCCGAAAGGCATAGTATTCACTTTAAGCATCCGAATGATGTAATTCCGGTTGAAGGTTGTTGCAAGTCTTCACTCAAAAGTCGATTGATGTAATTACGACCGAAATGTGCGAGTCTTCACTTTAAGTGTCGAATGATGTAATTCCGACCGAAAGGTTGCGGTCTTCACTAAAAATTCCGAGTGATGTAATTTGTCCGAAAAAGGTTCATTCAAAATGTATTCACTCAAAATATCGAATGATGTAATTCAATTTCCGAAAGAGTTGCGATTTTTCATTCTAAAGTACGAGTGATATAATTCATCCGAAAGGTTGCATTCTTCACTCCAAATTTTAAAATAATGTAATTTCGATAGAAAGTTTGCAGTCTTCATTCAATAGTCAAAGTGATGTAATTCTAGCCGAAAGGTCGCAGTCTTCACTCCAAGCATCGGAGAATGTAATTCGACGAGAAAGGATGCAGTCTTCATTATAAAGTCTGAGTGATGTAATTCTAGCCGAAAGGATACAATCTTCACTCTAAGTGTCAGAATGATGTAATTCTGGCCGAAAGTTTTCAATCTTCATTCAAAAGTATGAGTGATGTAATTCCGGTTGAAAGTTTGCAGTCTTCATTCCATGAGTCAGAATGATGTAATTACGCCGAAAGGTTTCAGTCTTTATTCAAAAGTCAGAGTGATGCAATTATGGCCGAAAGGTTGCATCCTTCACTCCAAGTATCAGACTAATGTATTTCCAGCTAAAAGGATGCAGTATTCATTCAAAAGTCCGAGTGATGTATTTTCGGCCGAATAGCACAGTATTCACTTTAAGCGTTTGAATGATGTAATTCCGGTTGAACGGTTGCAGTGTTCAGTCAAAAGTCTGATTGATGTAATTACGACCGAAAGGTGCAGTCTTTACTTTAAGCATCTGAATGATGTAATTGCGACCGAAAGGTTGCCAGTCTTCACTAAAACTTCCGAGTGATGTAATTTTGTCCGAAAGGTTGAAGTCTTCACACAAAATGTCAGAATGATGTAATTCCATTTGAGCCGAAAGTTGCGTCTTCACTCCAAGTATCAGAATAATGTAATTCTTCACTCCGTAGTATTCAAACGAATGATGTTCGGTTGAAAGAATGATGATAATTGCGACCGAAAGGTTGTGAGTCTTCACTCAAAAGTCGAGTGATGTAATTCGGACAAAAGGTAATTGTCTTCATTTCAAGTGTCGAAAGGTTCGTCTTCACTCAAAAGTTGATGTAATTCCAAAAAAGGTTGTCTTCATTTCCGAAAGGTTGCAGTTTTCATTCTAAAGTACGAGTGATATAATTCATACTGAAAGGTTGCATTCATCACTCCAAATTTTAAAATAATGTAATTTCGGTAAAATGGTTGCAGTCTTCATTCAATAGTCAAAGTGATGTAATTCTAGCCGAAAGGTCGCAGTATTCACTCCAAGCATCAGGAGAATGTAATTCCGACGAGAAAGGATGCAATCTTCATTATAAAGTCTGAGTGATGTAATTCTAGCCGAAAGGATACAATCTTCACTCTAAGTGTCGAATGATGTAATTCTGGCTGAAAGTTTGCAATCTTCATTCAAAAGTATGAGTGATGTAATTCCGGTTGAAAGTTTACAGTCTTCATTCCATGAGTCAGAATGATGTAATTACGCTGAAAGGTTTCAATCTTTATTCAAAAGTCAGAGTGATGCAATTATGGCTGAAAGGTTGCAACCTTCACTCCAAGTATCAGAATAATGTAATTCCAGCTAAAAGGATGCAAGTATTCATTCAAAAGTCCGAGTGATGTAATTTCGGCCGAATGGCACAGTATTCACTTTAAGCGTCTGAATGATGTAATTGCGGTTGAAAGGTTGCAGTCTTCACTCAAAAGTCTGATTGATGTAATTACGACCGAAAGGTGCAGTCTTCACTTTAAGCGTCTGAATGATGTAATTCCGACTGAAAGGTTGCAGTCTTCACTAAAAATTCCGAGTGATGTAATTATGTCCGAAAGGTTGCAGTCTTCACTCAAAATATCAGAATGATGTAATTCCAGCTGAAAGGTTGCAGTCTTCACTCCAAGTATCAGAATAATGTAATTCTAGCTAAAAAGGATGCAGTCTTCATTCAAAAGTCTGAGTGATGTAATTTCGGCCGAAAGGCATAGTATTCACTTTAAGCATCTGAATGATGTAATTCCGGTTGAAAGGTTGCAGTCTTCACTCAAAAGTCTGATTGATGTAATTACGACCGAAATGTGCAGTCTTCACTTTAAGTGTCTGAATGATGTAATTCCGACTGAAAGGTTGCAGTCTTCACTAAAAATTCCGAGTGATGTAATTCTGTCCGAAAGGTTGCAGTATTCACTCAAAATATCAGAATGATGTAATTCCAGCCGAAAGGTTGCAGTTTTCATTCTAAAGTACGAGTGATATAATTCATACTGAAAGGTTGCATTCTTCACTCCAAATTTTAAAATAATGTAATTTCGGTAGAAAGTTTGTGGTCTTCATTCAATAGTCAAAGTGATGTAATTCTAGCCGAAAGGTCGCAGTCTTCACTCCAAGCATCAGGAGAATGTAATTCGACAGAAAGGATGCAGTCTTCATTATAAAGTCTGGAGTGATGTAATTCTAGCCGAAAGGATACAATCTTCACTCTAAGTGTCAGAATGATGTAATTCTGGCCGAAAGTTTGCAATCTTCATTCAAAAGTATGAGTGATGTAATTCCGGTTGAAAGTTTGCAGTCTTCATTCCATGAGTCAGAATGATGTAATTACGCCGAAAGGTTTCAGTCTTTATTCAAAAGTCAGAGTGATGCAATTATGGCCGAAAGGTTGCATCCTTCACTCCAAGTATCAGAATAATGTAATTCCGGCTAAAAGGATGCGTAGTATTCATTCAAAAGTCCGAGTGATGTATTTTCGGCCGAATGGCACAGTATTCACTTTAAGCGTCTGAATGATGTAATTCCGGTTGAAAGGTTGCAGTCTTCACTCAAAAGTCTGATTGATGTAATTACGACCGAAAGGTGCAGTCTTTACTTTAAGCGTCTGAATGATGTAATTCCGACTGAAAGGTTGCAGTCTTCACTAAAAATTCCGAGTGATGTAATTATGTCCGAAAGGTTGCAGTCTTCACTCAAAATGTCAGAATGATGTAATTCCAGCCTGAAAGGTTGCGTCTTCACTCCAAGTATCGAATAATGTAATTCTAGCTAAAAGGATGTAGTCTTCATTCAAAAGTCCGAGTGATGTAATTTCGGCCGAAAAGGCATAGTATTCACTTTAAGCGTCGAATGATGTAATTCCGGTTGAAAGGTTGAAGTCTTCACTCAAAAAGTCGATTGATGTAATTACGATGTAATTCACTTTAAGAAGTCGAATGATGTAAAAAGGTCTTCACTCAAAATTCGAGTGATTAATTTCGAAAGTGTCACTCAAAATGTCGAATGATGTAATTCCACCGAAAGGTTGCAGTTTTCATTCTAAAGTACGAGTGATATAATTCATGCTGAAAGGTTGCATTCTTCACTCCAAATTTTAAAATAATGTAATTTCGGTAGAAAGGTTGCAGTCTTCATTCAATAGTCAAAGTGATGTAATTCTAGCCGAAAGGTCGCAGTCTTCACTCCAAGCATCGGGAGAATGTAATTCCGACGAAAGGATGCGGTCTTCATTATAAAGTCCGAGTGATGTAATTCTAGCCGAAAGGATACAATCTTCACTCTAAGTGTCGAATGATGTAATTTCGGCCGAAAGTTTGCAATCTTCATTCAAAAGTATGAGTGATGTAATTCCGGTTGAAAGTTTGCGGTCTTCATTCCATGAGTCGAATGATGTAATTACGCCGAAAGGTTTCAATCTTTATTCAAAAGTCGAGTGATGCAATTATGGCCGAAAGGTTGCAACCTTTCACTCACTCCAAGTATCGAATAATGTAATTCCGTCGAAAGCTAAAAGGATGCAGTCTTCATTCAAAAGTCCGAGTGATGTAATTTTCGGCCGAATGGCAGTATTCACTTTAAGCGTCTGAATGATGTAATTCCGGTTGAAAGGTTGCAGTCTTCACTCAAAAGTCTGATTGATGTAATTACGACCGAAAGGTGCGTCTTTACTTTAAGCATCTGAATGATGTAATTCCGACTGAAAGGTTGCAGTCTTCACTAAAAATTCCGAGTGATGTAATTTTGTCCGAAAGGTTGCAGTCTTCACACAAAATGTCAGAATGATGTAATTCCAGCTGAAAGGTTGCAGTCTTCACTCCAACTTTTAGAATGATGTAATTGCGTCTTCAAGTGATGGTTTTAAGCATCTTCGGTTGAAACTCAAAACTCAAAAGTCCGATTGATGTAATTACGACCGAAATGTGCGTCTTCACTTTAAGTGTCGAATGATGTCTCCGAAAGGATTTCGAAAGTGTTCGAAAGGTTCGGTCTTCACTAAAAATTCGAGTGATTGTAAAGTGTTCGATTCACTCAAAATATCGAATGATGTAATTCCAGCCGAAAGGTTGCAGTTTTCATTCTAAAGTACGAGTGATATAATTCATACTGAAAGGTTGCATTCATCACTCCAAATTTTAAAATAATGTAATTTCGGTAAAATGGTTGCAGTCTTCATTCAATAGTCAAAGTGATGTAATTCTAGCCGAAAGGTCGCAGTATTCACTCCAATTCAGGAGAATGTAATTCCGACGAAAGGATGCGGTCTTCATTATAAAGTCCGAGTGATGTAATTCTAGCCGAAAGGATACAATCTTCACTCTAAGTGTCAGAATGATGTAATTCTGGGTGAAAGTTTGCAATCTTCATTCAAAAGTATGAGTGATGTAATTCCGGTTGAAAGTTTACAGTCTTCATTCCATGAGTCAGAATGATGTAATTACGCTGAAAGGTTTCAATCTTTATTCAAAAGTCAGAGTGATGCAATTATGGCTGAAAGGTTGCAACCTTCACTCCAAGTATCAGAATAATGTAATTCCAGCTAAAAGGATGCAGTATTCATTCAAAAGTCCGAGTGATGTAATTTCGGCCAAATGGCACAGTATTCACTTTAAGCGTCGAATGATGTAATTCGGTTGAAAGGTTGCAGTCTTCACTCAAAAGTCGATTGATGTAATTACGACCGAAAGGTGCGGTCTTTACTTTAAGCGTCGAATGATGTAATTCCGATCGAAGGTTAGTCTTCACTAAAAATTCCGAGTGATGTAATTATGTCCGAAAGGTTTAGTCTTCACTCAAAATGTCGAATGATGTAATTCCAAATTTGAAAGGTTGCGGTCTTCACTCCAAGTATAGCTAAAAGAATAATGTAATTCTTAGCTAAAAATGATGCAAGTCTTCATTCAAAAGTCCGAGTGATGTAATTTCGGCCGAAAGGCATAGTATTCACTTTAAGCATCGAATGATGTAATTCCGGTTGAAAGGTTGCGGTCTTCACTCGATTGATGTAATTACGACCGAAATGTGCGATGTCTTCACTTTAAGTGTCGAATGATGTAATTCCGACCGAAAAGATCTTCACTAAAAATTCCGAGTGATGTAATTTGTCCGAAAGGTTCGGTCTTCACTCAAGTGTCGAATGATGTAATTCCACCGAAAGGTTGCGTTTTCATTCTAAAGTACGAGTGATATAATTCATACTGGGTTGCATTCTTCACTCCAAATTTTAAAATAATGTAATTTCGGTAGAAAGTTTGCAGTCTTTATTCAATAGTCAGAGTGATGTAATTCTAGCCGAAAGGTCGCAGTCTTCACTCCAAGCATCGGGAGAATGTAATTCCGACGAAAGGATGCAATCTTCATTATAAAGTCTGAGTGATGTAATTCTAGCCGAAAGGATACAATCTTCACTCTAAGTGTCAGAATGATGTATTTCTGGCCGAAAGTTTGCAATCTTCATTCAAAAGTATGAGTGATGTAATTCCGGTTGAAAGTTTGCAGTCTTCATTCCATGAGTCAGAATGATGTAATTACGCCGAAAGGTTTCAGTCTTTATTCAAAAGTCAGAGTGATGCAATTATGGCCGAAAGGTTGCAACCTTCACTCCAAGTATCAGAATAATGTAATTCCAGCTAAAAGGATGCAGTATTCATTCAAAAGTCCGAGTGATGTAATTTCGGCCGAATGGCACAGTATTCACTTTAAGCGTCTGAATGATGTAATTCCGGTTGAAAGGTTGCAGTCTTCACTCAAAAGTCTGATTGATGTAATTACGACCGAAAGGTGCAGTCTTCACTTTAAGCGTATGAATGATGTAATTCCGACTGAAAGGTTGTAGTCTTTACTAAAAATTCCGAGTGATGTAATTATGTCCGAAAGGTTGCAGCCTTCACTAAAATGTCAGAATGATGTAATTCCAGCTGAAAGGTTGCAGTCTTCACTCCAAGTATTTAGAATAATGTAATAGCTAAAAGGATGTAGTCTTCATTCAAAAGTCCGAGTGATGTAATTTCGGCTCGAAAGGCGTAGTATTCACTTTAAGCGTCGAATGATGTAATTCCGGTTGAAAGGTTGAAGTCTTCACTCAAAAGTCGATTGAAGATGTAATTAAGACCGAATGATGTAATTCCGGTTACCGAAAGGTTGCAGTCTTCACTTTCACGAGTGATGTAATTGTCGAAATGATGTAATGTAATTCGAATGATGTAACTTTTCGAAAGGTTGTCTTCACTAAAAATTCCGAGTGATGTAATTCCGTCCGAAAGGTACGAGAATGATGTAATTTCGAAAGGTTGCAGTTTTCATTCTAAAGTACGAGTGATATAATTCATCGAAAGGTTGCATTCTTCACTCCAAATTTTAAAATAATGTAATTTCGGTAGAAAGGTTGCGAGTCTTCATTCAATAGTCAAAGTGATGTAATTCTAGCCGAAAGGTCGCAGTCTTCACTCCAAGCATCGGGAGATTGTAATTCCGACGAAAGGATGCAGTCTTCATTATAAAGTCTGAGTGATGTAATTCTAGCCGAAAGGATACAATCTTCACTCTAAGTGTCAGAATGATGTAATTCTGGCCGAAAGTTTGCAATCTTCATTCAAAAGTATGAGTGATGTAATTCCGGTTGAAAGTTTGCAGTCTTCATTCCATGAGTCAGAATGATGTAATTACGCCGAAAGGTTTCAATCTTTATTCAAAAGTCAGAGTGATGCAATTATGGCCGAAAGGTTGCAACCTTCACTCCAAGTATCAGAATAATGTAATTCCAGCTAAAAGGATGCAGTATTCATTCAAAAGTCCGAGTGATGTAATTTCGGCCGAATGGCACAATATTCACTTTAAGCGTCTGAATGATGTAATTCCGGTTGAAAGGTTGCAGTCTTCACTCAAAAGTCTGATTGATGTAATTACGACCGAAAGGTGCAGTCTTCACTTTAAGCGTCTGAATGATGTAATTCCGACTGAAAGGTTGCAGTCTTCACTAAAAATTCCGAGTGATGTAATTATGTCCGAAAGGTTGCAGTCTTCACTCAAAATGTCAGAATGATGTAATTCCAGCTGAAAGGTTGCAGTCTTCACTCCAAGTATCAGAATAATGTAATTCTAGTAAAAATTCATTAGCTAAAAAATGAAGTCTTCATTCAAAAGTCGAGTGATGTAATTTCGGCCGAAAGGTAGTAGTATTCACTTTAAGCGTCGAATGATGTAATTTGTAAATTGAAAGGTTGCGGTCTTCACTCAAAAGTCGATTGATGTAATTACGACCGAAAGGTAATAGTCTTCACTTTAAGTGTCGAATGATGTAATTGATGTAATTCGTCTTCACGAAAGGTTGCGAATGATGTTTCGACCGAAAGGTTTCACTAAAAGTACGAGTGATATAATTCATAGGTTTGAAAGGTTGCATTCTTCACTCCAAATTTTAAAATAATGTAATTTCGGTAGAAAGTAATTTGCGGTCTTCATTCAATAGTCAAAGTGATGTAATTCTAGCCGAAAGGTCGCAGTCTTCACTCCAAGCATCGGGAGAATGTAATTCCGACGAAAGGATGCGGTCTTCATTATAAAGTCTGAGTGATGTAATTCTAGCCGAAAGGATACAATCTTCACTCTAAGTGTCAGAATGATGTAATTCTGGCTGAAAGTTTGCAATCTTCATTCAAAAGTATGAGTGATGTAATTCCGGTTGAAAGTTTACAGTCTTCATTCCATGAGTCAGAATGATGTAATTACGCCGAAAGGTTTCAATCTTTATTCAAAAGTCAGAGTGATGCAATTATGGCCGAAAGGTTGCAACCTTCACTCCAAGTATCAGAATAATGTAATTCCAGCTAAAAGGATGCAGTATTCATTCAAAAGTCCGAGTGATGTAATTTCGGCCGAAAATGGCACAGTATTCACTTTAAGCGTCTGAATGATGTAATTGCGGTTGAAAGGTTGCAGTCTTCACTCAAAAGTCTGATTGATGTAATTACGACCGAAAGGTGCAGTCTTCACTTTAAGCGTCTGAATGATGTAATTCCGACTGAAAGGTTGCAGTCTTCACTAAAAATTCCGAGTGATGTAATTATGTCCGAAAGGTTGCAGTCTTCACTCAAAATGTCAGAATGATGTAATTCCGTTTTCATTCTAAAGTACGAGTGAATAATTTGAAAGGTTGCGTCTTCACTCCAAGTATCGAATAATGTAATTCTAGCTAAAATGCAAAGTAGTCTTCATTCAAAAGTCGAGTGATGTAATTTCGGCCGAAAGGCATAGTATTCACTTTAAGCATCTCGAATGATGTAATTCGGTTGAAAGGTTGCGAAGTCTTCACTCAAAAGTCGATTGATGTAATTACGACCGAAAGGCATAGTATTCACTTTAAGTGTCGAATGATGTAATTTCGAAAGGTTGAAAGGTTGTCCGAAAGGTTGCAGTCTTCATTCAAAAGTCGGTGATGTAATTACGACCGAAAGGTGCGGTCTTCATTTCAAGTGTATCGAATGATGTAATTTCACCGAAACCGAAAGGTTGCGATGTAAGGTTGCGTTTTCATTCTAAAAGTACGAGTGATATAATTCATCGAAAGGTTGCATTCTTCACTCCAAATTTTAAAATAATGTAATTTCGGTAGAAAGGTTTGCGGTCTTCATTCAATAGTCAAAGTGATGTAATTCTAGCCGAAAGGTCGCAGTCTTCACTCCAAGCATCAGAGAATGTAATTCGACGAGAAAGGATGCGGTCTTCATTATAAAGTCTGAGTGATGTAATTCTAGCCGAAAGGATACAATCTTCACTCTAAGTGTCAGAATGATGTAATTTTGGCCGAAAGTTTGCAATCTTCATTCAAAAGTATGAGTGATGTAATTCCGGTTGAAAGTTTGCAGTCTTCATTCCATGAGTCAGAATGATGTAATTACGCCGAAAGGTTTCAGTCTTTATTCAAAAGTCAGAGTGATGCAATTATGGCCGAAAGGTTGCAACCTTCACTCCAAGTATCAGAATAATGTAATTCCGGCTAAAAGGATGCGGTATTCATTCAAAAGTCCGAGTGATGTATTTTTCGGCCGAATGCACCGTATTCACTTTAAGCGTCTGAATGATGTAATTCCGGTTGAAAGGTTGCAGTCTTCACTCAAAAGTCTGATTGATGTAATTACGACCGAAAGGTGCAGTCTTCACTTTAAGCGTCTGAATGATGTAATTCCGACTGAAAGGTTGCAGTCTTCACTAAAAATTCCGAGTGATGTAATTATGTCCGAAAGGTTGAAGTCTTCACTCAAAATGTCGAATGATGTAATTCCATGCCGAAAGGTTGCGTCTTCACTCCAATAGAATAATGTAATTCTAGCTAAAAAGGATTGCAGTCTTCATTCAAAAGTCCGAGTGATGTAATTTCGGCCGAAAGGCGTAGTATTCACTTTAAGCGTCCGAATGATGTAATTCCGGTTGAAAGGTTTGTAGTCTTCACTCAAAAGTCGATTGATGTAATTACGACCGAAAGGTGCGGTCTTCACTTTAAGTGTCGAATGATGTAATTTCGACCGAAAGGTTGCGTCTTCACTAAAAATTCCGAGTGATGTAAGTGAAAGGTTGCGTCTTCATCAAAATATCGTCCGAAAGGTTGGTTTTCATTCTAAAGTACGAGTGATATAATTCATATTTCGAAAGGTTGCATTCTTCACTCCAAATTTTAAAATAATGTAATTTCGGTAGAAAGTGGTTGCGGTCTTCATTCAATAGTCAAAGTGATGTAATTCTAGCCGAAAGGTCGCAGTCTTCACTCCAAGCATCGGGAGAATGTAATTCCGACGAGAAAGGATGCGATCTTCATTATAAAGTCGAGTGATGTAATTCTAGCCGAAAGGATACAATCTTCACTCTAAGTGTCGAATGATGTAATTCGGCCGAAAGTTTGCAATCTTCATTCAAAAGTATGAGTGATGTAATTCCGGTTGAAAGTTTGCAGTCTTCATTCCATGAGTCGAATGATGTAATTACGCCGAAAGGTTTCAATCTTCTTTATTCAAAAAGTAGAGTGATGCAATTATGGCCGAAAGGTTGCACCTTCACTCCAAGTATCGAATAATGTAATTCCGGCTAAAAGGATGCGGTATCTTCATTCAAAAGTCCGAGTGATGTAATTTCGGCCGAATGGCACGGTATTCACTTTAAGCGTTCGAATGATGTAATTCGGTTGAAAGGTTGCGTCTTCACTCAAAAGTCGATTGATGTAATTACGACCGAAAGGTGCAGTCTTCACTTTAAGCGTACGAATGATGTAATTCCGACCGAAAGGTTGCGATCTTCACTAAAAATTCCGAGTGATGTAATATGTCCGAAAGGTTGAAGTCTTCACTCAAAATGTCGAATGATGTAATTCGAAATGTTTAGCTGAAGGTTGCGTCTTCACTCCAAGTATCAGAATAATGTAATTCTAGCTAAAAGGATGCAGTCTTCATTCAAAAGTCTGAGTGATGTAATTTCGGCCGAAAGGCGTAGTATTCACTTTAAGCGTCTGAATGATGTAATTCCGGTTGAAAGGTTGCAGTCTTCACTCAAAAGTCTGATTGATGTAATTACGACCGAAAGGTGCATCTGTCTTCACTTTAAGTGTCGAATGATGTGTTGAAAGGTTGCGTCTTCACTAAAAATTCCGAGTGATGTAATTTGTTCCGAAAGGTTGCGTCTTCACTCAAAATATCGAATGATGTAAGTACGAAAGTTGTTTTCATTCTAAAGTACGAGTGATATAATTCATACTGAAAGGTTGCATTCTTCACTCCAAATTTTAAAATAATGTAATTTCGGTAGAAAGTTTGCAGTCTTCATTCAATAGTCAGAGTGATGTAATTCTAGCCGAAAGGTCGCAGTCTTCACTCCAAGCATCAGGAGAATGTAATTCCGACAGAAAGGATGCAGTCTTCATTATAAAGTCTGAGTGATGTAATTCTAGCCGAAAGGATACAATCTTCACTCTAAGTGTCAGAATGATGTAATTCTGGCCGAAAGTTTGCAATCTTCATTCAAAAGTATGAGTGATGTAATTCCGGTTGAAAGTTTGCAGTCTTCATTCCATGAGTCAGAATGATGTAATTACGCCGAAAGGTTTCAATCTTTATTCAAAAGTCAGAGTGATGCAATTATGGCCGAAAGGTTGCACCTTCACTCCAAGTATCAGAATAATGTAATTCCAGCTAAAAGGATGCAGTCTTCATTCAAAAGTCCGAGTGATGTAATTTCGGCCGAATGGCACAAGTATTCACTTTAAGCGTCTGAATGATGTAATTCCGGTTGAAAGGTTGCAGTCTTCACTCAAAAGTCTGATTGATGTAATTACGACCGAAAGGTGCAGTCTTCACTTTAAGCGTCTGAATGATGTAATTCCGACCGAAAGGTTGCAGTCTTCACTCAAAATTCCGAGTGATGTAATTCTGTCCGAAAGGTTGCAGTCTTCACTCAAAATGTCAGAATGATGTAATTCCAGCCGAAAGGTTGCAGTATTCACTCCAAGTATCAGAATAGTGTAATTCTAGCTAAAAGGATGCAGTCTTCATTCAAAAGTCTGAGTGATGTAATTTCGGCCGAAAGGCGTAGTATTCACTTTAGCGTCGAATGATGTAATTGATGAAAATTGCGAGTCTTCACTCAAAAGGATTGATGTAATTACGACCGAAAGTCTTCTTTCACTTTAAGTGTAAAAAGTGATGTAATGACCGAAAGGTTGCGTCTTCACTCAAAAAATTCGAGTGATGTGTCGAAAGGTTACAGTCTTCACTCAAAGTGTCGAATGATGTAATTTCACCGAAAGGTTGCAGTTTTCATTCTAAAGTACGAGTGATATAATTTCATACGAGTGAAAGGTTGCATTCTTCACTCCAAATTTTAAAATAATGTAATTTCGGTAGAAAGGTTGCAGTCTTCATTCAATAGTCAAAGTGATGTAATTCTAGCCGAAAGGTCGCAGTCTTCACTCCAAGCATCGGAGGAGAATGTAATTCCGACGAAAGGATGCGGTCTTCATTATAAAGTCGAGTGATGTAATTCTAGCCGAAAGGATACAATCTTCACTCTAAGTGTCGAATGATGTAATTCGGCCGAAAGTTTGCAATCTTCATTCAAAAGTATGAGTGATGTAATTCGGTTGAAAGTTTGCGAGTCTTCATTCCATGAGTCGAATGATGTAATTACGCCGAAAGGTTTCAATCTTTATTCAAAAGTCGAGTGATGCAATTATGGCCGAAAGGTTGCACCTTCACTCCAAGTATCGAATAATGTAATTCCGGCTAAAAGGATGCGTCTTCATTCAAAAGTCCGAGTGATGTAATTTCGGCCGAATGGCACGTATATTCACTTTAAGCGTCGAATGATGTAATTCCGGTTGAAAGGTTGCGTCTTCACTCAAAAGTCGATTGATGTAATTACGACCGAAAGGTGCAGTCTTCACTTTAAGCGTCTGAATGATGTAATTCCGACTGAAAGGTTGCAGTCTTCACTAAAAATTCCGAGTGATGTAATTCTGTCCGAAAGGTTGAAGTCTTCACTCAAAATGTCAGAATGATGTAATTCCTAGCTGAATGGTTGCAGTATTCAGTCCAAGTATCAGAATAATGTAATTCTAGCTAAAATTATGCAGTCTTCATTCAAAAGTCTGAGTGATGTAATTTGGGCAGAAAGGCGTATTATTCACTTTAAGCGTCTGAATGATGTAATTCCGGTTGAAAGGTTGCGAGTCTTCACTCAAAAGTCGATTGATGTAATTACGACCGAAAGGTGCGGTCTTCACTTTAAGTGTACGTCTGAATGATGTAATTCGACCGAAAGGTTGCAGTCTTCACTAAAAAGTTCGAATGATGTAATTAATCGTCGAAAGGTTGCGGTTCACTCAAAATTCTAAAAATTCCGATGATGTGTCGAAAGGTTGATTTTCATTCTAAAGTACGAGTGATATAATTCATTCGAAAGGTTGCATTCTTCACTCCAAATTTTAAAATAATGTAATTTCGGTAGAAAGGTTGCGAGTCTTCATTCAATAGTCAAAGTGATGTAATTCTAGCCGAAAGGTCGCAGTCTTCACTCCAAGCATCGGGAGAATGTAATTCGACGAGAAAGGATGCGGTCTTCATTATAAAGTCTCGAGTGATGTAATTCTAGCCGAAAGGATACAATCTTCACTCTAAGTGTCGAATGATGTAATTCGGCCGAAAGTTTGCAATCTTCATTCAAAAGTATGAGTGATGTAATTCCGGTTGAAAGTTTGCGAGTCTTCATTCCATGAGTCGAATGATGTAATTACGCCGAAAGGTTTCAATCTTTATTCAAAAGTCGAGTGATGCAATTATGGCCGAAAGGTTGCAACCTTCACTCCAAGTATCGAATAATGTAATTCCGGCTAAAAGGATGTAGTCTTCATTCAAAAGTCCGAGTGATGTAATTTCGGCCGAATGGCACAAAGTATTCACTTTAAGCGTCCGAATGATGTAATTCCGGTTGAAAGGTTGCGCAGTCTTCACTCAAAAGTCTCGATTGATGTAATTACGACCGAAAGGTGCAAGTCTTTACTTTAAGCGTATCGAATGATGTAATTCGACCGAAAGGTTGCGTCTTCACTAAAAATTCCGAGTGATGTAATTATGTCCGAAAGGTTTTAGTCTTCACTCAAAATGTCGAATGATGTAATTCTAGCCGAAAGGTTGCGTCTTCACTCCAAGTATCGAATAATGTAATTCTAGCTAAAAGGAGAGTCTTCATTCAAAAGTCCGAGTGATGTAATTTCGGCCGAAAGCGCATAGTATTCACTTTAAGCGTCGAATGATGTAATTCGGTTGAAAGGTTGCGAGTCTTCGATTGATGTAATTACGACCGAAATGTGCGAGTCTTCACTTTAAAAGTCGAATGATGTAATTCGGACGAAAGGTTGGTCTTCACTAAAAATTCGAGTGATGTAATTATTCGAAAGGTTGCGGTCTTCATTCTCAAATGTATCGAATGATGTAATTCCATGTAATTCCGAAAGGTTGCGAGTTTTCATTCTAAAGTACGAGTGATATAATTCATGCGAAAGGTTGCATTCTTCACTCCAAATTTTAAAATAATGTAATTTCGGTAGAAAGGTTGAAGTCTTCATTCAATAGTCAAAGTGATGTAATTCTAGCCGAAAGGTCGCAGTCTTCACTCCAAGCATCGGAGAATGTAATTCCGACGAAAGGATGCAATCTTCATTATAAAGTCTCGAGTGATGTAATTCTAGCCGAAAGGATACAATCTTCACTCTAAGTGTCGAATGATGTAATTCGGCCGAAGTTTGCAATCTTCATTCAAAAGTATGAGTGATGTAATTCCGGTTGAAAGTTTTAGTCTTCATTCCATGAGTCGAATGATGTAATTACGCCGAAAGGTTTCAATCTTTATTCAAAAGTCGAGTGATGCAATTATGGCCGAAAGGTTGCAACCTTCACTCCAAGTATCGAATAATGTAATTCCGGCTAAAAGGATGTAGTCTTTCATTCAAAAGTCCGAGTGATGTAATTTCGGCCGAATGGCACAAGTATTCACTTTAAGCGTCGAATGATGTAATTCCGGTTGAAAGGTTGCGGTCTTCACTCAAAAGTCCGATTGATGTAATTACGACCGAAAGGTGCGTCTTTACTTTAAGCGTCGAATGATGTAATTTCGACCGAAAGGTTGCAGTCTTCACTAAAAATTCGAGTGATGTAATTATGTCCGAAAGGTTTAGTCTTCACTCAAAATGTCGAATGATGTAATTCTAGCCGAAAGGTTGCGGTCTTCACTCCAAGTATCGAATAATGTAATTCTAGCTAAAAGGAAGGATGTAGTCTTCATTCAAAAGTCCGAGTGATGTAATTTCGGCCGAAAGGCATAGTATTCACTTTAAGCGTCGAATGATGTAATTCCGGTTGAAAGGTTGCGTCTTCTTTCAAAAGTCCGATTGATGTAATTCCGGACCGAAAAGTGCAGTCTTCAAGTGTGATCGAATGATGTAATTCCGACTGAAAGGTTCATGTTTCTAAAAGTGTCGATGATGTAATTCTCGTCCGAAAGGTTGCGTTTCACTCAAAATATCGGAATGATGTAATTCTAAAGTTTTCATTCTAAAGTACGAGTGATATAATTCATACTGAAAGGTTGCATTCTTCACTCCAAATTTTAAAATAATGTAATTTCGGTAGAAAGTTTGTGGTCTTCATTCAATAGTCAAAGTGATGTAATTCTAGCCGAAAGGTCGCAGTCTTCACTCCAAGCATCAGGAGAATGTAATTCCGACAGAAAGGATGCAGTCTTCATTATAAAGTCTGAGTGATGTAATTCTAGCCGAAAGGATACAATCTTCACTCTAAGTGTCAGAATGATGTAATTCTGGCCGAAAGTTTGCAATCTTCATTCAAAAGTATGAGTGATGTAATTCCGGTTGAAAGTTTGCAGTCTTCATTCCATGAGTCAGAATGATGTAATTACGCCGAAAGGTTTCAATCTTTATTCAAAAGTCAGAGTGATGCAATTATGGCCGAAAGGTTGCAACCTTCACTCCAAGTATCGAATAATGTAATTCCGGCTAAAAGGATGTAGTCTTCATTCAAAAGTCCGAGTGATGTAATTTCGGCCCGAATGGCACAATATTCACTTTAAGCGTCCGAATGATGTAATTCCGGTTGAAAGGTTGCGAGTCTTCACTCAAAAGTCGATTGATGTAATTACGACCGAAAGGTGCGTCTTTACTTTAAGCGTCGAATGATGTAATTCGACTGAAAGGTTGCAGTCTTCACTAAAAATTCCGAGTGATGTAATTATGTCCGAAAGGTTGTAGTCTTCACTCAAAATGTCAGAATGATGTAATTTTAGCCGAAAGGTTGCAGTATTCACTCCAAGTATTTAGAATAATGTAATTCTAGCTAAAAAGGATGCGTCTTCATTCAAAAGTCCGAGTGATGTAATTTCGGCCGAAAGGCGTAGTATTCACTTTAAGCGTCGAATGATGTAATTCCGGTTGAAAGTCTTCACTCAAAAGTCGATTGATGTAATTCGAAAAGGTGCGAGTCTTCACTTTAAGTGTCGAATGATGTAATGTCGAAAGGTTGCGGTCTTCTTCACGGAAAAAAGATGTAATTGTCTTCATTTCATGTGTCAGAATGATGTAATTCCAGCCGAAAGGTTGCAGTTTTCATTCTAAAGTACGAGTGATATAATTCATGCTGAAAGGTTGCATTCTTCACTCCAAATTTTAAAATAATGTAATTTCGGTAGAAAGGTTGCAGTCTTCATTCAATAGTCAAAGTGATGTAATTCTAGCCGAAAGGTCGCAGTCTTCACTCCAAGCATCAGGAGAATGTAATTCCGACAGAAAGGATGCAATCTTCATTATAAAGTCTCGAGTGATGTAATTCTAGCCGAAAGGATACAATCTTCACTCTAAGTGTCGAATGATGTAATTCGGCCGAAAGTTTGCAATCTTCATTCAAAAGTATGAGTGATGTAATTCGGTTGAAAGTTTGCGTCTTCATTCCATGAGTCGAATGATGTAATTACGCCGAAAGGTTTCAATCTTTATTCAAAAGTCGAGTGATGCAATTATGGCCGAAAGGTTGCAACCTTCACTCCAAGTATCGAATAATGTAATTCCGGCTAAAAGGATGTAGTCTTCATTCAAAAGTCCGAGTGATGTAATTTCGGCCGAATGGCACAAAGTATTCACTTTAAGCGTCCGAATGATGTAATTCCGGTTGAAAGGATTTGCGACCGAAAGGTCTTTCACTCGAAAAATTTCGAAAGGTTGCGAGTCTTTCACTCAAAATTGATGTAATTCCGAAACGAATGTCGAAAGATGTAATTCCAATTTGAAAGGTCTTTTCACTTTAAGTATCGAATGATGTAATTCCGACCGAAAGGTTGCGAGTCTTCACTCAAAAGTCGAGTGATGTAATTTGGCCGAAAGGCATAGTATTCACTTTAAGCATGTGAATGATGTAATTCGGTTGAAAGGTTGCGGTCTTCACTCAAAAGTCGATTGATGTAATTACGACCGAAAGGTGTGCGTCTTCACTTTAAGTGTCGAATGATGTAATTTCGACCGAAAGGTTGCGAGTCTTCACTAAAAATTCCGAGTGATGTAATTTCGTCCGAAAGGTTAATTGTCTTCACTCAAAATATCGAATGATGTAATTCCACCGAAAGGTTGTAATTCGAGTCGAAAGTTTTCATTCTAAAGTACGAGTGATATAATTCATACTGAAAGGTTGCATTCTTCACTCCAAATTTTAAAATAATGTAATTTCGGTAGAAAGTTTGCGGTCTTCATTCAATAGTCAAAGTGATGTAATTCTAGCCGAAAGGTCGCAGTCTTCACTCCAAGCATCAGGAGAATGTAATTCCGACAGAAAGGATGCAATCTTCATTATAAAGTCTGAGTGATGTAATTCTAGCCGAAAGGATACAATCTTCACTCTAAGTGTCAGAATGATGTAATTCTGGCCGAAAGTTTGCAATCTTCATTCAAAAGTATGAGTGATGTAATTCCGGTTGAAAGTTTGCAGTCTTCATTCCATGAGTCAGAATGATGTAATTACGCCGAAAGGTTTCAATCTTTATTCAAAAGTCAGAGTGATGCAATTATGGCCGAAAGGTTGCAGCCTTCACTCCAAGTATTAGAATAATGTAATTCCAGCTAAAAGGATGTAGTCTTCATTCAAAAGTCCGAGTGATGTAATTTCGGCCGAATGGCACAGTATTCACTTTAAGCGTCTGAATGATGTAATTCCGGTTGAAAGGTTGCAGTCTTCACTCAAAAGTCTGATTGATGTAATTACGACCGAAAGGTGCAGTATTTACTTTAAGCGTCTGAATGATGTAATTCGACTGACTGAAAGGTTGCACTCTTCACTAAAAATTCGAGTGATGTAATTATGTCCGAAAGGTTTAGTCTTCACTCAAAATGTCGAATGATGTAATTCTAGCCGAAAGGTTGCGTATTCACTCCAAGTATCGAATAATGTAATTCTAGCTAAAAAAGGATGAGTCTTCATTCAAAAGTCCGAGTGATGTAATTTCGGCCGAAAAAGGCATAGTATTCATTTTAAGCGCATCTCGAATGATGTAATTCGGTTGAAAGGTTGCAGTCTTTATTCAAAAGTCGAGTGATGTAATTCGGACGAAAAAAGGTAGAATGATGTCTTCATTTTTCAAGTGTCGAAAGGATGATGATGTAATTCCACCGAAAGGTTGCAGTTTTCATTCTAAAGTACGAGTGATATAATTCATCCGAAAGGTTGCATTCTTCACTCCAAATTTTAAAATAATGTAATTTCGGTAGAAAGGTTGCAGTCTTCATTCAATAGTCAAAGTGATGTAATTCTAGCCGAAAGGTCGCAGTCTTCACTCCAAGCATCAGGAGAATGTAATTCCGACAGAAAGGATGCAGTCTTCATTATAAAGTCTGAGTGATGTAATTCTAGCCGAAAGGATACAATCTTCACTCTAAGTGTCAGAATGATGTAATTCTGGCCGAAAGTTTGCAATCTTCATTCAAAAGTATGAGTGATGTAATTCCGGTTGAAAGTTTAGTCTTCATTCCATGAGTCAGAATGATGTAATTACGCCGAAAGGTTTCAATCTTTATTCAAAAGTCAGAGTGATGCAATTATGGCCGAAAGGTTGCAGCCTTCACTCCAAGTATCAGAATAATGTAATTCCAGCTAAAAGGATGTAGTCTTCATTCAAAAGTCCGAGTGATGTAATTTCGGCCGAATGGCACAGTATTCACTTTAAGCGTCTGAATGATGTAATTCCGGTTGAAAGGTTGCAGTCTTCACTCAAAAGTCTGATTGATGTAATTACGACCGAAAGGTGCAGTATTTACTTTAAGCGTCTGAATGATGTAATTCGACTGAAAGGTTGCAGTCTTCACTCAAAATTCTGAGTGATGTAATTATGTCCGAAAGGTTTTAGTCTTCACTCCAAATGTCTGAATGATGTAATTCTAGCTGAATGGTTGCAGTATTCACTCCAAGTATCAGAATAATGTAATTCTAGCTAAAAGGATGCAGTCTTCATTCAAAAGTCTGAGTGATGTAATTTCGGCCGAAAGGCGCAGTATTCATTTTAAGCGTCTGAATGATGTAATTCCGGTTGAAAGGTTGCAGTCTTTATTCAAAAGTCTGAGTGATGTAATTCCGGATAAAAGGTAACTGTCTTCATTTCATGTGTCAGGATGATGTAATTCCAGCCGAAAGGTTGCAGTTTTCATTCTAAAGTACGAGTGATATAATTCATGCTGAAAGGTTGCATTCTTCACTCCAAATTTTAAAATAATGTAATTTCGGTAGAAAGGTTGCAGTCTTCATTCAATAGTCAAAGTGATGTAATTCTAGCCGAAAGGTCGCAGTCTTCACTTCAAGCATCAGGAGAATGTAATTCCGACGAAAGAAAGGATGCAATCTTCATTATAAAGTCTGAGTGATGTAATTCTAGCCCGAAAGGATACAATCTTCACTCTAAGTGTCAGAATGATGTAATTCTGGCCGAAAGTTTGCAATCTTCATTCAAAAGTATGAGTGATGTAATTCCGGTTGAAAGTTTGCAGTCTTCATTCCATGAGTCAGAATGATGTAATTACGCCGAAAGGTTTCAATCTTTATTCAAAACTTAGAGTGATGCAATTATGGCCGAAAGGTTGCAGCCTTCACTCCAAGTATCAGAATAATGTAATTCCAGCTAAAAGGATGCAGTCTTCATTCAAAAGTCCGAGTGATGTAATTTCGGCCGAATGGCACAGTATTCACTTTAAGCGTCTGAATGATGTAATTCCGGTTGAAAGGTTGCAGTCTTCACTCAAAAGTCTGATTGATGTAATTATGACCGAAAGGTGCAGTCTTCACTTTAAGCGTCTGAATGATGTAATTCCGACTGAAAGGTTGCAGTCTTCACTCAAAATTCCGAGTGATGTAATTCTATCCGAAAGGTTGAAGTCTTCACTCCAAATGTCAGAATGATGTAATTCCAGCTGAATGGTTGCAGTATTCAGTCCAAGTATCAGAATAATGTAATTCTAGCTAAAATGATGCAGTCTTCATTCAAAAGTCTGAGTGATGTAATTTGGGCTGAAAGGCGTAGTATTCACTTTAAGCGTCTGAATGATGTAATTCCGGTTGAAAGGTTGCAGTCTTCACTCAAAAGTCTGATTGATGTAATTACGACCGAAAGGTGCAGTCTTCACTTTAAGTGTCGAATGATGTAATTCGAAAGGTTGCGAAAGGTTGCCGAAAGTTTTTCACTAAAAATTCCGAGTGATGTAAAATGTCGAAAGGTTGTTGTCTTCGAAAGGTTGCATTCTTCACTCCAAATTTTAAAATAATGTAATTTCGGTAGAAAGTTTGCAAAGTCTTCATTCAATAGTCAAAGTGATGTAATTCGGTAGAAAGCCGAAAGGTCGCGAAAGGTCTTCACTCCAAGCATCAGGAGAATGTAATTCCGACAGAAAGGATGCGGTCTTCATTATAAAGTCTGAGTGATGTAATTCTAGCCGAAAGGATACAATCTTCACTCTAAGTGTCAGAATGATGTAATTCTAGCCGAAAGTTTGCAATCTTCATTCAAAAGTATGAGTGATGTAATTCCGGTTGAAAGTTTGCAGTCTTCATTCCATGAGTCAGAATGATGTAATTACGCCGAAAGGTTTCAATCTTTATTCAAAAGTCAGAGTGATGCAATTATGGCCGAAAGGTTGCAACCTTCACTCCAAGTATCAGAATAATGTAATTCCAGCTAAAAGGATGTAGTCTTAATTCAAAAGTCCGAGTGATGTAATTTCGGTGGGATGGCACAGTATTCACTTTAAGCGTCGAATGATGTAATTCCGGTTGAAAGGTTGCGTCTTCTTCACTCAAAAGTCGATTGATGTAATTACGACCGAAAGGTGCCGTCTTCACATTAAGTGTCACGAATGATGTAATTTCGTCTTCACTCAAAAGAGTGATGTAATTCACTCAAAATTTCAAATGATGACCGAAAGGTTGCGTCTTCACTAAAAATTCCGAGTGATGTAATTCTGTCAGAAAGGTTGCTGTCTTCACTCCAAATTTTAAAATAATGTAATTTCGGTAGAAAGTTTGCAGTCTTCATTCAATATTCAGAGTGATGTAATTTCAAGCCGAAAGGTCGCAGTCTTCACTCCAAGCATCAGAGAATGTAATTCCGACGAAAGGATGCAGTCTTCATTATAAAGTCTGAGTGATGTAATTCTAGCCGAAAGGATACAATCTTCACTCTAAGTGTCAGAATGATGTAATTCTAGCCGAAAGTTTGCAATCTTCATTCAAAAGTATGAGTGATGTAATTCCGGTTGAAAGTTTGCAGTCTTCATTCCATGAGTCAGAATGATGTAATTACGCCGAAAGGATTCAATCTTTATTCAAAACTCAGAGTGATGCAATTATGGCCGAAAGGTTGCAGCCTTCACTCCAAGTATCAGAATAATGTAATTCCAGCTAAAAGGATGTAGTCTTCATTCAAAAGTCCGAGTGATGTAATTTCGGTCGAATGGCACAGTATTCACTTTAAGCGTCTGAATGATGTAATTCCGGTTGAAAGGTTGTAGTCTTCACTCAAAAGTCTGATTGTTGTAATTACGACCGAAAGGTGCAGTATTTACTTTAAGCGTCTGAATGATGTAATTTCGACTGAAAGGTTGCAGTCTTCACTCAAAATTCTGAGTGATGTAATTATGTCCGAAAGGTTTTAGTCTTCACTCCAAATGTTTGAATGATGTAATTCTAGCTGAATGGTTGCAGTATTCACTCCAAGTATCAGAATAGTGTAATTCTAGCTAAAAGGATGCAGTCTTCATTCAAAAGTCTGAGTGATGTAATTTCGGCCGAAAGGCGCAGTATTCATTTTAAGCGTCTGAATGATGTAATTCCGGTTGAAAGGTTGCAGTCTTTATTCAAAAGTCGGAGTGATGTAATTCGGATAAAAGGTAACTGTCTTCATTTCATGTGTCAGGATGATGTAATTCCAGCCGAAAGGTTGCAGTTTTCATTCTAAAGTACGAGTGATATAATTCATGCTGAAAGGTTGCATTCTTCACTGCAAATTTTAAAATAATGTAATTTCGGTAGAAAGGTTGCAGTCTTCATTCAATAGTCAAAGTGATGTAATTTTAGCCGAAAGGTCGCAGTCTTCACTTCAAGCATCAGGAGAATGTAATTCCGACAGAAAGGATGCAATGATCTACATTATAAAGTCTGAGTGATGTAATTCTAGCCCAAAGGATACAATCTTCACTAAAAGTGTCTGAATGATGTAATTCTGACCGAAAGTTAGAAATCTTCATTCAAAAGTATGAGTTATGTAATTCCGATTGAAAGTTTGCAGTCTTCATTCCATGAGTCAGAATGATGTAATTATGCCGAAAGGTTTTAATCTTTATTCAAAACTTAGAGTGATGCAATTATGGCCGAAAGGTTGCAGCCTTCACTCCAAGTATCAGAATAATGTAATTCCAGCTAAAAGGATGCAGTCTTCATTCAAAAGTCCGAGTGATGTAATTTCGGCCGAATGGCACAGTAGTTCACTTTAAACGTCTGAATGATGTAATTCCGGTTGAAAGGTTGCAGTCTTCACTCAAAAGTCTGATTGATGTAATTATGACCGAAAGGTGCAGTCTTCACTTTGAGCGTCTGGGTGACGTAATTCCGACTGAAAGGTTGCAGTCTTCACTCAAAATTCCGAGTGATGTAATTCTATCCGAAAGGTTGAAGTCTTCAATCCAAATGTCAGAATGATGTAAGTCCAGCTGAATGGTTGCAGTATTCAGTCCAAGTATCAGAATAATGTAATTCTAGCTAAAATGATGCAGTCTTCATTCCAAAGTCTGAGTGATGTAATTTCGGCCGAAAGGCGTAGTATTCACTTTAAGCGTCTGAATGATGTAATTCCGGTTGAAAGGTTGCAGTCTTCACCCAAAAGTCAGATTGATGTAATTACGACCGAAAGGTGCAGTCTTCACATTAAGTGTCTGAATGATGTAATTTCGACTGAAAGGTTCCAGTCTTCACTAAAAATTCCGAGTGATGTAATTCTGTCAGAAAGGTTGCTGTCTTCACTGCCTTCTTCACTCCAAATTTTAAAATAATGTAATTTCGGTAGAAAGTTTGTAGTCTTCATTCAATAGTCAGAGTGATGTAATTCAAGCCGAAAGGTCGCAGTCTTCACTCCATGAATCAGGAGAATGTAATTCCGACAGAAAGGATGCAGTCTTCATTATAAAGTCTGAGTGTTGTAATTCTAGCCGAAAGGATACAATCTTCACTCTAAGTGTCAGAATGATGTAATTCTAGCCGAAATTTGCAATCTTCATTCAAAAGTATGAGTGATGTAATTCCAGTTGAAAGTTTGCAGTCTTCATTCCATGAGTCAGAATGATGTAATTACGCCGAAAGGATTCAATCTTTATTCAAAACTCAGAGTAATGCAATTATGGCCGAAAGGTTGCAGCCTTCAATCCAAGTATCAGAATAATGTAATTCCAGCTAAAAGGATGTAGTCTTAATTCAAAAGTCCGAGTGATGTAATTTCGGTCGGATGGCACAGTATTCACTTTAAGCGTCTGAATGATGTAATTCCGGTTGAAAGGTTGCAGTCTTCACTCAAAAGTCTGATTGTCGTAATTACGACCGAAAGGTGCAGTATTTACTTTAAGCGTCTGAATGATGTAATTTCGACTGAAAGGTTGCAGTCTTCACTTAAAATTCTGAGTGATGTAATTATGTCCGAAAGGTTTTAGTCTTCACTCCAAATGTTTGAATGATGTAATTCTAGCTGAATGGTTGCAGTATTCACTCCAAGTATCAGAATAGTGTAATTCTAGCTAAAAGGATGCAGTCTTCATTCAAAAGTCTGGGTGATTTAATTTCGGCCGAAAGGCGCAGTATTCATTTTAAGCGTCTGAATGATGTAATTCCGGTTGAAAGGTTGCAGTCTTCATTCAAAAGTGTGAGTGATGTAATTCCGGACAAAAGGTAACTATCTTCATTTCAAGTGTCAGGATGATGTAATTCCAGCCGAAAGGTTGCTGTTTTCATTCTAAAGTACGAGTGATATAATTCATGCTGAAAGGTTCCATTCTTCACTCCAAATTTTAAAATAATGTAATTTCGGTAGAAAGGTTGCATTCTTCATTCAATAGTCAAAGTGATGTAATTCTAGTCGAAAGGTCGCAGTCTTCACTTCAAGCATCAGGAGAATGTAATTCCGACAGAAAGGATGCAATCTTCATTATAAAGTCTGAGTGATGTAATTCTAGCCCAAAGGATACAATCTTCACTCTAAGTGTCTGAATGATGTAATTCTGGCCGAAAGTTTGCAATCTTCATTCAAAAGTATAAGTGATGTAATTCCGATTGAAAGTTTGCAGTCTTCATTCCATGAGTCAGAATGATGTAATTACGCCGAAAGGTTTCAATCTTTATTCAAAACTCTGTGTGATGCAATTATGGCCGAAAGGTTGCAGCCTTCACTCCAAGTATCAGAATAATGTAATTCCAGCTAAAAGGATGTAGTCTTCATTCAAAAGTCCGAGTGATGTAATTTCGGCCGAATGGCACAGTATTCAATTTAAGCGTCTGAATGATGTAATTCCGGTTGAAAGGTTGCAGTCTTCACTCAAAAGTCTGATTCTTGTAAATACGACCGAAAGGTGTAGTCTTTTCTTTAAGCGTCTGAATGATGTAATTCCGACTGAAAGGTTGCAGTCTTCACTCAAAAGTCTGAGTGATGTAATTTTGGCCGAATGGCACAGTAGTTCACTTTAAGCGTCTGAATGATGTAATTCCGGTTGAAAGGTTGCAGTCTTCACTCAAAAGTCTGATTGATGTATTTATGACCGAAAGGTGCAGTCTTCACTTTAAGCGTCTGGGTGATGTAATTCCGACTGAAAGGTTGCAGTCTTCACTCAAAATTCTGAGTGATGTAATTCTATCCGAAAGGTTGAAGTCCTCAATCCAAATGTCAGAATGATGTAATTCCAGCTGAATGGTTGCAGTATTCAGTCCAAGTATCAGAATAATGTAATTCCAGCTAAAAGGATGTTGTCTTCATTCAAAAGTCCGTGTGATGTAATTTCGGCCGAATGGCACAGTATTCAATTTAAGCGTCTGAATGATGTAATTCCGGTTGAAAGGTTTCAGTCTTCACTCAAAAGTCTGATTCATGTAATTACGACCGAAAGGTGTAGTCTTTTCTTTAAGCGTCTGAATGATGTAATTCCGACTGAAAGGTTGCAATCTTCACTCAAAAGTCTGAGTGATGTAATTTCGGCCGAATGGCACAGTAGTTCACTTTAAGCGTCTGAATGATGTAATTCCGGTTGAAAGGTTGCAGTCTTCACTCAAAAGTCTGATTGATGTAATTATGACCGAAAGGTGCAGTCTTCACTTTAAGCGTCTGGGTGATGTAATTCTGACTGAAAGGTTGCAGTCTTCACTCAAAATTTCGAGTGATGTAATTCTATCCGAAAGGTTGAAGTCCTCAATCCAAATGTCAGAATGATGTAATTCCAGCTGAATGGTTGCAGTATTCAGTCCAAGTATCAGAATAATGTAATTCTAGCTAAAATGATGCAGTCTTCATTCAAAAGTCTAAGTGATGTAATTTCGGCCGAAAGGCGTTTTGAATGAGGATTGCAACCTTTCGCCCAGAATTACATCATTCTGACACTTAGAGTGAAGATTGTATCCTTTCAGCTAGATTTACATCACTCGGACTTTTTAATGAAGAATGCATCCTTTCTGTCGGATTACATTATTTTGATGCTTGGAGTGAAGACTGTGACCTTTCGGCTAGAATTACATCACTCTGCCTATTGAATGAAGACTGTAACCTTTCAACCGAAATAACATCATTTTGAAACTTCGAGTGAAGAATGCAACGTATTGGCCAAAATTACATCAATCGTACTTTTGAATGAAAACAACAACCTTTCGGCTAGATTACATCACTCTGACACTTGAAATGAAGACTGCAACCTTTTGTCCGAAATTACATCACTCAGAATTTTGAGTGAAGACTGCAACCTTTCAACCGGAATTACATCATTCAGATGCTTAAAGTGAAGGGTGCGCCTTTTCACCGGAATTACATCATTTTTACACTTGAAGTGAAAACTTCAACCTTTTTTCCTGAATTACATCACTTAGATGTATGAATGAAGATTGAAACCTTTCAGTCGTAATTATATCCTTCTGACTCTGGGAATGAAGACTGCAAACATTCAACCGAAAGAAAATCACTCAGACTTCTGAATGAAGAATAAAATCTTTTGTCGTAATTTCATCATTCTGACTCCTGGAATGAAGACTGCATACTTTTAGCCGGAATTACATCACTCAGACTTTTGAATGACGATTGCAACCTTTCATCCGGAATTACATCATTCTGACATTTGGAGTTAAGACTGCAATCTTTCGAACAAATTACATCACTCGGAATTTTGATTGAAGACTGCAACCTTTCAGCCAGAATTACATCATTCAGACGCTTAAAGTGAAGACCGCAACCTTTCGGACCGAGTAGCATCACTCGAATTTTGAGTGAAGAATGCAACCTTTCTGTCCGAATTACATCATTCAGACACTTAAAGTGAAGACTGCACCTTTCGGTCGAAATTACATCAATCTGACTTTTGAGTGAAGACTGCAACCTTTCAATTGAAATAACATCATTCAGACGCTTAAAGTGAATACTGTGTCTTTCTGCAAAAATTACATCACTCAGACTTTTGAATGTAGACTGCATCCTTTTAGACGGAATTACATCATTCTGATACTTGGAGTGAAAACTGCAACCTTTAGACCATAATTACATAACTCTGACTTTTGAATGAAAACTAAAACCTTTCGACGTAATTACATTATTCTGACTCTTCGAATGAAGACTGCAAACTTTCAACCGAAATTACATCACTCGTACTTTTGAATGAGGATTGCAACCTTTCGGCCAGAATTACATCATTCTGACGCTTAGAGTGAAGATTGTATCCTTTCGGCGAGATTTACGTCACTCAGACTTTTTAATGAAGACGGCATCCTTTCTGTCGGAATTACATTATTTTGATGCTTGGAGTAAAGTCTGTGACCTTTCGGCAAGAATTACATCACTCTGACTATTGAATGAAGACTGCACTCGGACTTTTGAATGAAGATTGCAACCTATCGGCCGAAATTACATCATTCAGACACTTCGAGTGAAGAATGCATCCTTTCTATCGGAATTACATCATTTAGACGCTTGGAATGAAGAGTGCAACCTTTCTCCTAGAATTACATCACTTAGACTTCTGAATGGAGACTGAAACCTTTCAGCCGTAATAATATCATTCTGACTATTGGAATGAAAACTGCAAACTTTTGGCCGAAATTACATCATTCAGACACTTCGAGTGAAGACTGCATCCTTTCTATCGGAATTACATCATTTAGACGCTTGGAGTGAAGATTGCAACCTTTTGCCTGGAATTACATCACTTAGACTTTTGAATGAAGACTGCAATCATTCAGTTGGAATTACATTATTCTGACACTTGGAGTGAAGACTGCAACCTTTCGGCCATAATTACATCTCTCAGACTTCTCAATGAAGAATAAAACCTTGTGCCATAATTTCATCATTCTGACTCTTGGAATGAATACTGCAAACTTTCAGCCAGAATTACATCACTCAGACTTTTGAATGACGATTGTAACCTCTTGGCCTGAATTACATCATTCTAACATATGGAGTGAAGACTGCAACCTTTCAGACAAATTACATCACTCGAAATTTTGAGAGAAGACTGCAACCTTTCAGCAAGAAATACATCATTTAGACGCTTAAAGTGAATACTGCATCTTTCGGTCCGAGTAACATCACTCAGACTTTTGAGTGAAGACTACAACCTTTCAAGCGGAATTACATCATTGAGATGCTTAAAGTGAAGATTGCGCCTTTTGGCCAGAATTACATCATTTTTACACTTGGAGTGAAAAGTGCAACCTTTCTACCAGAATTACATCACTTAGACTTATGAATGAAGACTGAAACCTTTCAGCCGTAATAATATCATTCTGACTATTGGAATGAAAACAGCAAACTTTTGGCCGAAATTACATAATTCAGACACTTCGAGTGAAGACTGCATCCTTTCTATCGGAATTACATCATTTAGACGCTTGGAGTGAAGACTGCAACCTTTTGCCTGGAATTACATCACTTAGACTTTGGAATGAAGACTGCAACCATTCAGTTGGAATTACATTATTCTGACACTTGGAGTGAAGACTGCACCTTTTGCCTGGAATTACATCACTTAGACTTTGGAATGAAGACTGCAACCATTCAGTTGGAATTACATTATTCTGACACTTGGAGTGAAGACTGCAACCTTTCGGCCATAATTACATCGCTCAGACTTCTGAATGAAGAATAAAACCTTTTGTCATAATTTCATCATTCTGACTCCTGGAATAAAGACTGCATACTTTTAGCTGGAATTACATCACTCAGACTTTTGAATGACGATTGCAACCTTTCATCCGGAATTACATCATTCTGACATTTGGAGTTAAGACTGCAATCTTTCGAACAAATTACATCACTCGGAATTTTGATTGAAGACTGCAACCTTTCAGCCTGAATTACATCATTCAGACGCTTAAAGTGAAGACTGCAACCTTTCGGACCGAGTAACATCACTCGAATTTTGACTGAAGAATGCAACCTTTCAATCCGAATTACATCATTCAGACACTTAAAGTGAAGACTGCACCTTTCGGTCGAAATTACATCAATCTGACTTTTGAGTGAAGACTGCAACCTTTCTATTGAAATAACATCATTCAGACACTTAAAGTGAATACCGTGTCTTTCTGCAAAAATTACATCACTCATACTTTTGAATGTAGACTGCATCCTTTTAGACGGAATTACATTATTCTGATACTTGGAGTGAAAACTGCAACCTTTAGACCATAATTACATAACTCTGACTTTTGAATGAAAACTAAAACCTTTCGACGTAATTACATCATTCTGACTCTTCGAATGAAGACCGCAAACTTTCAACCGAAATTACATAACTCGTACTTTTGAATGAGGATTGCAACCTTTCGGCCAGAATTACATCATTCTGACGCTTAGAGTGAAGATTGTATCCTTTCGGCTAGATTTACGTCACTCAGACTTTTTAATGAAGACTGCATCCTTTATGTCGGAATTTCATTATTTTGATGCTTGGAGTAAAGTCTGTGACCTTTCGACAAGAATTACATCACTCTGACTATTGAATGAATACTGCACTCGAACTTTTGAATGAAGATTGCAACCTATCGGCCGAAATTACATCATTCAGACACTTCGAGTGAAGACTGCATCCTTTCTATCGGAATTACATCATTTAGACGCTTGGAGTGAAGAGTGCAACCTTTCTCCTGGAATTACATCACTTAGACTTCTGAATGGAGACTGAAACCTTTCAGCCGTAATAATATCATTCTGACTATTGGAATGAAAACTGCAAACTTTTGGCCGAAATTACATCATTCAGACACTTCGAGTGAAGACTGCATCCTTTCTATCGGAATTACATCATTTAGACGCTTGGAGTGAAGATTGCAACCTTTTGCCTGGAATTACATCACTTAGACTTTTGAATGAAGACTGCAATCATTCAGTTGGAATTACATTATTCTGACACTTGTTGTGAAGACTGAAACCTTTCGGCCATAATTACATCTCTCAGACTTCTCAATGAAGAATAAAACCTTGTGCCATAATTTCATCATTCTGACTCTTAGAATGAATACTGCAAACTTTCAGCCGAAATTACATCACTCAGACTTTTGAATGACGATTGTAACCTTTTGGCCTGAATTATATCATTCTAACATATGGAGTGAAGACTGCAACCTTTCAGACAAATTACATCACTCGAAATTTTGAGAGAAGACCGCAACCTTTCAGCTAGAAATACATCATTTAGACGCTTAAAGTGAATACTGCACCTTTCGGTCGGAGTAACATCACTCAGACTTTTGAGTGAAGACTGCAACCTTTCAAGCGGAATTACATCATTGAGATGCTTAAAGTGAAGATTGCGCCTTTTGGCCAGAATTATATCATTTTTACACTTGGAGTGAAAACTGCAACCTTTCTACCGGAATTACATCACTTAGACTTATGAATGAAGACTGAAACCTTTCAGCCGTAATAATATCATTCTGACTATTGGAATGAAAATTGCAAACTTTTGGCCGAAATTACATAATTCAGACACTTCGAGTGAAGACTGCATCCTTTCTATCGGATTTACATCATTTAGACGCTTGAAGTGAAGACCGCAACCTTTTGCCTGGAATTACATCACTTAGACTTTGGAATGAAGACTGCAACCATTCAGTTGGAATTACATTATTCTGACATTTGGAGTGAAGACTGCAACCTTTTGCCTGGAATTACATCACTTAGACTTTGGAATGAAGACTGCAACCATTCAGATGGAATTACATTATTCTGACACTTGGAGTGAAGACCGCAACCTTTCGGCCATAATTACATCTCTCTGACTTCTGAATGAAGAATAAAACCTAGTGCCGTAATTTCATCATTCAGACTCTTGGAATGAATACTGCAAACTTTCAGCAGCAATTACATCACTCAGACTTTTGAATGACGATTGTAAGCTTTCGGCCAGAATTACATCATTCTGACATTTGGAGTGCAGACTGCAACCTTTCAGACAAATTACATCATTCGAAATTTTGAGAGAAGACTGCAACATTTCAGCAAGAAATACATCATTTAGACGCTTAAAGTGAAGACTGCACCTTTCGGTCCGAGTTACATCACTCAGACTTTTGAGTGAAGACTGCAACCTTTCAACCGGAATACATCATTGAGATGCTTAAAGTGAATATTGCGCCTTTTGACCAGAATTACATCATTTTTACACTTGGAGTGAAAACTGCAACCTTTCTGCCGGAATTACATCACTTAGACTTATGAATGAAGACTGAAACCTTTCAGCCGTAATAATATCATTCTGACTATTGGAATGAAAACTGCAAACTTTTGGCCAAAATTACATCATTCAGACACTTCGAGTGAAGACTGCATCCTTTCTATCGGAAATACATCATTTAGACGCTTCGAGTGAAGACTGCATTCTTTTGCCTGGAATTACATCACTTAGACTTTTGAATGAAGCGCAACCATTCAGTTGGAATTACATTATTCGACACTTGGAGTGAAGCGCAACCTTTCGGCCATAATTACATCTCTCAGACTTATGACTAAACAATAAAACCTTATGCCGTAATTTCATCATTCTGACTCTTGGAATGAATACTGCAAACTTTCTGCAGAAATTACATCACTCAGACTTTTAAATGACGATTCTAAGCTTTCGCCGAATTACATCATTCTGACATTTGGAGTGAAGACTGCAACCTTTCAGAAAAATTATATCACTCGAAATTTTGAGAGAAGACTGCAACCTTTCAGCAAGAAATACATCATTTAGACGCTTAAAGTGAAGACTGCACCTTTCGGTCCGAGTAACATCACTCAGACTTTTGAGTGAAGACTGCAACCTTTCAAGTGGAATTACATCATTGAGATGCTTAAAGTGAAGATTGCGCCTTTTGGCCAGAATTACATCATTTTTACACTTGGAGAGAAAACTGCAACCTTTCTGCCGGAATTACATCAATTAGACTTATGAATGAAGACTGAAACCTTTCAGCCGTAATAATATCATTCTCACTATTGGAATGAAAAATGCAAACTT
This sequence comes from Anisodus tanguticus, assembly GCA_034509755.1. Taxonomy (NCBI): domain Eukaryota; kingdom Viridiplantae; phylum Streptophyta; class Magnoliopsida; order Solanales; family Solanaceae; genus Anisodus; species Anisodus tanguticus. The sequence continues at coordinate 32,300,618 of CM067540.1, forward strand.
TTGGCCGAAATTACATCATTCAGACACTTCGAGTGAAGACTGCATCCTTTCTATCAGAAATACATCATTTAGACGCTTGGAGTGAAGACAGCAACCTTTTGCCTGGAATTACATCACTTAGACTTTTGAATGAAGACTGCAACCATTCAGTTGGAATTACATTATTCTGACACTTGGAGTGAAGACTGCAACCTTTCGGCCATAATTACATCTCTCAGACTTATGACTAAACAATAAAACCTTGTGCCGTAATTTCATCATTCTGACTCTTGTAATGAATACTGTAAACTTTCAGCAGGAATTACATCACTCAGACTTTTGAATGACGATTGTAAGCTTTCGGCCAGAATTACATCATTCTGACATTTGGAGTGAAGACTGCAACCTTTCAGACAAATTACATCATTCGAAATTTTGAGAGAAGACTGCAACCTTTCAGCAAGAAATACATCATTTAGACGCTTAAAGTGAATACTGCACCTTTCGGTCCGAGTAACATCACTCAGACTTTTGAGTGAAGACTGCAACCTTTCATCCGGAATTACATCATTCTTACATTTGGAGTTAAGACTGCAATCTTTCGAACAAATTACATCACTCGGAATTTTGATTGAAGACTGCAACCTTTCAGCCAGAATTACATCATTCAGACATTTAAAGTGAAGACTGCAACCTTTCAGACCGAGTAACATCACTCGAATTTTGACTGAAGAATGCAACCTTTCAGTCGGAATTACATCATTCACACGCTTAAAGTGAAGACTGCACCTTTCGATCGAAATTACATCAATCTGACTTTTGAGTGAAGACTGCAACCTTTCAATTGAAATAACATCATTCAGACGCTTAAAGTGAATACTGTGTCTTTCTCTAAAAAATACATGACTCAGACTTTTGAATGTAGACTGCATCCTTTTAGACGGAATTACATTATTCTGATACTTGGAGTGAAAAAGGCAACCTTTACACCATAATTACATAACTCTGACTTTTGAATGAAAACTGAAACCTTTCGACGTAATTACTTCATTCTTACTCTTCGAATAAAGACTGCAAACTTTCAACCGAAATTACATCACTCGTACTTTTGAATGAGGATTGCAACCTTTCGGCCAGAATTACAACATTCTGACGCTTAGAGTGAAGATTGTATCCTTTCGGCTGGATTTACATCACTCAGACTTTTTAATGAAGAGTGCATCCTTTCTGTCGGAATTACATTATTTTGATGCTTGGAGTGAAGTCTGTGCCTTTCGGCAAGAATTACATCACTCTGACTATTGAATGAAGACTGCACTCGGACTTTAGAATGAAGATTGCAACCTATCGGCCAAAATTACATCATTCAGAGACTTCCAGTGAATACTGCATCCTTAAAATAGAATTACATCATTTAGACGCTTGGAGTGAAGACTGCGACCTTTCGGCTGGAATTACATCACTTAGACTTTTGAATAAAGACTGCAACCTTTTAGTTGGAATTACATTATTCTGACACTTGGACTGAAGACTGCATCCTTTCGGCCATAATTACATCTCTCAGACTTCTGAATGAAGAATAAAACCTTGTGCCGTAATTTCATCATTCTGACTCTTGGAATGAATACTGCAAACATTCAGCAGGAATTACATCACTCAGACTTTTGAATGACGATTGTAAGCTTTTGGCCAGAATTACATCATTCTGACTTTTGGAGTGAAGACCGCAACCTTTCAGACAAATTACATCACTCGAAATTTTGAGAGAAGACTGCAACCTTTCAGCAAGAAATACATCATTTAGACGCTTAAAGTGAAGACTGCACCTTTCGGTCCGAGTAACATCACTCAGACTTTTGAGTGAAGACCGCAACCTTTCAACCGGAATTACATCATTGAGATGCTTAAAATGAATATTGCGCCTTTTGGCCAGAATTACATCATTTTTACACTTGGAGTGAAAACTGCAACATTTCTGCCGGAATTACATCACTTAGACTTATGAATGAGGACTGAAACCTTTCAGCCGTAATAATATCATTCTGACTATTGGAATGAAAACTGCAAACTTTTGGCCGAAATTACATCATTCAGACACTTCGAGTGAAGACTGCATCCTTTCTATCGGAAATACATCATTTAGACGCTTCGAGTGAAGACTGCAACCTTTTGCCTGGAATTACATCACTTAGACTTTTGAATGAAGACTGCACCATTCAGTTGGAATTACATTATTCTGACACTTGGAGTGAAGACTGCAACCTTTCGGCCATAATTACATCTCTCAGACTTATGACTAAACAATAAAACCTTGTGCAGTAATTTCATCATTCTGACTCTTGGAATGAATACTGCAAACTTTCTGCAGAAATTACATCACTCAGACTTTTGAATGACGATTCTAAGCTTTCGGCCAGAATTACATCATTCTGACATTTGGAGTGAAGACTGCAACCTTTCAGACAAATTATATCACTCGAAATTTTGAGAGAAGACCGCAACCTTTCAGCAAGAAATACATCATTTAGACGCTTAAAGTGAAGACTGCACCTTTCGGTCCGAGTAACATCACTCAGACTTTTGAGTGAAGACTGCAACCTTTCAAGTGGAATTACATCATTGAGATGGTTAAAGTGAAGATTGCGCCTTTTGGCCAGAATTACATCATTTTTACACTTGGAGTGAAAACTGCGACCTTTCTGCCGGAATTACATCAATTACACTTATGAATGAATACTGAAACCTTTCAGCCGTAATAATATCATTCTCACTATTGGAATGAAAACTGCAAACTTTTGGCCGAAATTACATCATTCGGACACTTCGAGTGAAGACTGCATCCTTTCTATCAGAAATACATCATTTAGACGTTTGGAGTGAAGACCGCAACCTTTTGCCTGGAATTACATCACTTAGACTTTTGAATGAAGACTGCATAAATTCAGTTGGAATTACATTATTCTGACACTTGGAGTGAAGACTGCAACCTTTCGGTCATAATTACATCTCTCAGACTTATGACTAAACAATAAAACCTTGTGCCGTAATTTCATCATTCGACTCTTGGAATGAATACGCAAACTTTCTGCAGAAATTACATCACTCGAGACTTTTGAATGACGATTCTAAGCTTTCGGCCGAATTACATCATTCGACATTTGGAGTGAAGGCGCAACCTTTCGGACAAATTAGATCACTCGAAATTTTGAGAGAAGATTGCAACCTTCAAAGCAAGAAATACATCATTTAGACGCTTAAAGTGAAGGCGCACCTTTCGGTCCGAGTAACATCACTCAGACTTTTGAGTGAAGGCGCAACCTTTCAACCGGAATTACATCATTGAGATGCTTAAAGTGAAGATTGCGCCTTTTGGCCAGAATTACATCATTTTTACACTTGGAGTGAAAACTGCAACCTTTCTGCCGGAATTACATCACTTAGACTTATGAATGAAGACTGAAACCTTTCAGCCGTAATAATATCATTCTGACAATTGGAATGAAAACTGCAAACTTTTGGCCGAAATTACATCATTCAGACACTTCGAGTGAAGACTGCATCCTTTCTATCGGAAATACATCATTTAGACGCTTCGAGTGAAGACTGCAACCTTTTGCCTGGAATTACATCACTTAGACTTTTCAATGAAGACTGCAACCATTCAGTTTGAATTACATTATTCTGACACTTGGAGTGAAGACGGCAACCTTTCGGCCATAATTACATCTCTCAGACTTATGACTAAACAATAAAACCTTGTGCCAAAATTTCATCATTCTGACTCTTGGAATGAATACTGCAAACTTTCTGCAGAAATTACATCACTCAGACTTTTGAATGACGATTCTAAGCTTTCGGCCAGAATTACATCATTCTTACATTTGGAGTGAAGACTGCAACCTTTCAGACAAATTATATCACTCGAAATTTTGAGAGAAGACCGCAACCTTTCAGCAAGAAATACATCATTTAGACGCTTAAAGTGAAGACTGCACCTTTCGGTCCGAGTAACATCACTCAGAATATTGAGTTAAGACTGCAACCTTCCAAGCGGAATTACATCATTGAGATGCTTAAAGTGAAGATTGCGCCTTTTGGCCAGAATTACATCATTTTTACACTTGGAGTGAAAACTGCAACCTTTCTGCCGGAATTACATCAATTACACTTATGAATGAAGACTGAAACCTTTCAGCCGTAATAATATCATTCTCACTATTGGAATGAAAACTGCAAACTTTTGGCCGAAATTACATCATTCAGACACTTCAAGTGAAGACTGCATCTTTTCTATCAGAAATACATCATTTAGACGCTTGGAGTGAAGACTGCAACCTTTTGCCGGAATTACATCACTTAGACTTTTGAATGAAGCGCAACCATTCGGTTGGAAATACATTATTCTGACACTTGAAGTGAAGACTGCAACCTTTCGGTCTTAAATACATCTCTCAGACTTATGACTAAACAATAAAACCTTGTGCCGTAATTTCATCATTCTGACTCTTGGAATGAATACTGCAAACTTTCTGCAGAAATTACATCACTCAGACTTTTGAATGACGATTCTAAGCTTTCGGCCAGAATTACATCATTCTGACATTTGGAGTGAAGACTGCAACCTTTCAGACAAATTAGATCACTCGAAATTTTGAGAGAAGATTGCAACCTTTCAGCAAGAAATACATCATTTAGACGCTTAAAGTGAAGACTGCACCTTTCGGTCCGAGTAACATCACTCAGACTTTTGAGTGAAGACTGCAACCTTTCAAGCGGAATTACATCATTGAGATGCTTAAAGTGAAGATTGCGCCTTTTGGCCAGAATTACATCATTTTTACACTTGGAGTGAAAACTGCAACATTTCTGCCGGAATTACATCAATTACACTTATGAATGAAGACTGAAACCTTTCAGCCGTAATAATATCATTCTCACTATTGGAATGAAAAATGCAAACTTTTGGCCGAAATTACATCATTCAGACACTTCAAGTGAAGACTGCATCCTTTCTATCAGAAATACATCATTTAGACGCTTGGAGTGAAGACCGCAACCTTTTGCCTGGAATTACATCACTTAGACTTTTGAATGAAGACTGCAACCATTCAGTTGGAAATACATTATTCTGACACTTGGAGTGAAGACTGCAACCTTTCGGTCATAAATACATCTCTCAGACTTATGACTAAACAATAAAACCTTGTGCCGTAATTTCATCATTCTGACTCTTGGAATGAATACTGCAAACTTTCTGCAGAAATTACATCACTCAGACTTTTGAATGACGATTCTAAGCTTTCGGCCAGAATTACATCATTCTGACATTTGGAGTGAAGACTGCAACCTTTCAGACAAATTAGATCACTCGAAATTTTGAGAGAAGATTGCAACCTTTCAGCAAGAAATACATCATTTAGACGCTTAAAGTGAAGACTGCACCTTTCGGTCCGAGTAACATCACTCAGACTTTTGAGTGAAGACTGCAACCTTTCAACCGGAATTACATCATTGAGATGCTTAAAGTGAAGATTGCGCCTTTTGGCCAGGATTACATCATTTTTACACTTGGAGTGAAAACTGCAACCTTTCTGCCGGAATTACATCACTTAGACTTATGAATGAAGACTGAAACCTTTCAGCCGTAATAATATCATTCTGACTATTGGAATGAAAACTGCAAACTTTTGGCCAAAATTACATCATTCAGACACTTCGAGTGAAGGCGCATCCTTTCTATCGGAAATACATCATTTAGACGCTTCGAGTGAAGGCGCAACCTTTTGCACGGAATTACATCACTTAGACTTTTGAATGAAGCGCAACCATTCGGTTGGAATTACATTATTCGACACTTGGAGTGAAGACTGCAACCTTTCGGCCATAATTACATCTCTCAGACTTATGACTAAACAATAAAACCTTGTGCCGTAATTTCATCATTCTGACTCTTGGAATGAATACTGCAAACTTTCTGCAGAAATTACATCACTCAGACTTTTGAATGACGATTCTAAGCTTTCGGCCAGAATTACATCATTCTGACATTTGGAGTGAAGCGCAACCTTTCGGACAAATTAGATCACTCGAAATTTTGAGAGAAGATTGCAACCTTTCAGCAAGAAATACATCATTTAGACGCTTAAAGTGAAGACTTCACCTTTCGGTCCGAGTAACATCACTCAGACTTTTGAGTGAAGACTGCAACCTTTCAACCGGAATTACATCATTGAGATGCTTAAAGTGAAGATTGCGCCTTTTGGCCAGGATTACATCATTTTTACACTTGGAGTGAAAACTGCAACCTTTCTGCCGGAATTACATCACTTAGACTTATGAATGAAGACTGAAACCTTTCAGCCGTAATAATATCATTCGACTTTTGGAATGAAAACGCAAACTTTTGGCCGAAATTACATCATTCTGACACATTCGAGTGAAGACTTGCATCCTTTCTATCGGAAATACATCATTTAGACGCTTCGAGTGAAGACTGCAACCTTTTGCCTGGAATTACATCACTTAGACTTTTGAATGAAGACTGCAACCATTCAGTTGGAATTACATTATTCTGACACTTGGAGTGAAGACTGCAACTTTCGGCCATAATTAAAATCTCTCAGACTTATGACTAAACAATAAAACCTTGTGCCGTAATTTCATCATTCTGGCTCTTGGAATGAATACTGCAAACTTTCTGCAGAAATTACATCACTAAGACTTTTGAATGACGATTCTAAGCTTTCGGCCAGAATTACATCATTCTGACATTTGGAGTGAAGACTGCAACCTTTCAGACAAATTAGATCACTCGAAATTTTGAGAGAAGATTGCAACCTTTCAGCAAGAAATACATCATTTAGACGCTTAAAGTGAAGACTGCACCTTTCGGTCCGAGTAACATTACTCAGACTTTTGAGTGAAGACCGCAACCTTTCAACCGGAATTACATCATTGAGATGCTTAAAGTGAAGATTGCGCCTTTTGGCCAGAATTACATCATTTTTACACTTGGAGTGAAAACTGCAACCTTTCTGCCCGAATTACATCACTTAGACTTATGAATGAAGACTGAAACCTTTCAGCCGTAATAATATCATTCTGACTATTGGAATGAAAACTGCAAACTTTTGGCCGAAATTACATCATTCAGACACCCTTTTGCCTGGAATTACATCACTTAGACATTTGAATGAAGACTGCAACCATTCAGTTGGAATTACATTATTCTGACACTTGGAGTGAAGTTTGCAACCTTTCGGCCATAATTACATCTCTCAGACTTCTGAATGAAGAATAAAACGTTGGGCCGTAATTCCATCATTCTGAATCTTGGAATGAATACTGCAAACTTTCAGCCGGAATTACATCACTCAGACTTTTGAATGACGATTGTAACCTTTCGGCCAGAATTACATCATTCGACATTTGGAGTGAAAAGCGCAACCTTTCGGACAAAATACATCACTCGAAATTTTGAGTGAAGATCGCAACCTTTTAGCAAGACATACATCATTCGGACGCTTAAAGTGAAGGCGCAACTTTCGGTCGAGTAACATCACTCGGACTTTTGAATGAAGCGTAACCTTTCAACCGGAATTACATCATTGAGATGCTTAAAGTGAAGATTGCGCCTTTTGACCGAGAATTACATCATTTTTACACTTGGAGTGAAAAGCGCAACCTTTGCCGGAATTACATCACTTAGACTTATGAATGAAGACCGAAACCTTTCAGCCGTAATAATATCATTCGACTATTGGAATGAAAGCGCAAACTTTTGGCCGAAATTACATCATTCGGACACTTCGAGTGAAGAGGCGCATCCTTTCTATCGAATTACATCATTTAGACGCTTAGCGTGAAGAGGCGCAACCTTTTGCACGGAATTACATCACTTAGACTTTTGAATGAATACGCAACCATTCGGTTGGAATTACATTATTCGACACTTGGAGTGAAGACTACAACCTTTCGGCCGTAATTACATCTCGGACTTCGAATGAAAAATAAAACCTTGTGCCGTAATTTCATCATTCGACTCTTGGAATGAATACGCAAACTTTCAGCCAGAATTACATCACTCGGACTTTTGAATGACGATTGTAACCTTTCGGCCGAGAATTACATCATTCGACATTTGGAGTGAAGAGCGCAACCTTTCGGACAAAATACATCACTTGAAATTTTGAGTGAAGACTCGCAACCTTTTAGCAAGACATACATCATTCGGACGCTTAAAGTGAAGCGCAACTTTCGGTCCAAGTAAAATCACTCGACTTTTGAGTGAAGGCGCAACGTTTCAACCGAAATTACATCATTGAGATGCTTAAAGTGAAGATTGCGCCTTTTGACCAGAATTACATAACTTTTACTCTTGGAGTGAAAAGCGCAACCTTTCCGGAATTACATCACTTAGACTTATGAATGAAGACTGAAATCTTTCAGCCCGTAATTACATCGTTCGACTATTGGAATGAAACCTGCAAACTTTTGGGCGAAATTACATCATTCGGACACTTCGAGTGAAGATCGCATCCTTTCTCTTGGAATTACATCATTTAGACGATTTGAGTGAAGGCGCAACCTTTTGCACGGAATTACATCACTTAGACATTTGAATGAAGGCGCAACCATTCGGTTGGAATTACATTATTCGACACTTGGAGTGAAGTCGCAACCTTGGGCCGTAATTCCATCATTCGAATCTTGGAATGAATATCGCATACTTTCAGCCGGAATTACATCACTCGGACTTTTGAATGACGATTGTAACCTTTCGGCCAATTACATCATTCGACATTTGGAGTGAAAAGCGCAACCTTTCGGACAAAATACATCACTCGAAATTTTGAGTGAAGGCGCAACCTTTTAGCAAGACATACATCATTCGACGCTTAAAGTGAAGCGCAACTTTCGGTCCGAGTAACATCACTCGGACTTTTGAATGAAGAGCGCAACCTTTCAACCGGAATTACATCATTGAGATGCTTAAAGTGAAGATTGTGCCTTTTGACCGAATTACATCATTTTTACACTTGGAGTGAAAAGCGCAACCTTTCTGCCGGAATTACATCACTTAGACTTATGAATGAAGAATGAAACCTTTCAGCCGTAATAATATCATTCGACTATTGGAATGAAAACGCAAACTTTTGGCCGAAATTACATCATTCGGACACTTCGAGTGAAGAGCGCATCCTTTCTATCCGAATTACATCATTTAGACGCTTAGCGTGAAGAGGCGCAACCTTTTGCACGGAATTACATCACTTAGACTTTTGAATGAAGCGCAACCATTCGGTTGGAATTACATTATTCGACACTTGGAGTGAAGGCGCAACCTTTCGGCCGTAATTACATCTCGACTTCGGAATGAAAAATAAAACCTTGTGCCGTAATTTCATCATTTCGACTCTTGGAATGAATACGCAAACTTTCAGCCGGAATTACATCACTCGAGACTTTTGAATGACGATTGTAACCTTTCGGCCAGAATTACATCATTTCGACATTTGGAGTGAAGCGCAACCTTTCGAACAAAATACATCACTTGAAATTTTGAGTGAAGAGCGCAACCTTTTAGCAAGACATACATCATTCAGACGCTTAAAGTGAAGCGCAACTTTCGGTCCAAGTAAAATCACTCGGACTTTTGAGTGAAGACCGCAACGTTTCAACCGAAATTACATCATTGAGATGCTTAAAGTGAAGATTGCGCCTTTTGACCAGAATTACATAACTTTTACTCTTGGAGTGAAAAGCGCAACCTTTTCGCCGGAATTACATCACTTAGACTTATGAATGAAGACTGAAATCTTTCACCGTAATTACATCGTTCGACTATTGGAATGAAAAGCGCAAACTTTTGGGCGAAATTACATCATTCGGACACTTCGAGTGAAGAGCGCATCCTTTCTCTTGGAATTACATCATTTTGACGCTTTGAGTGAAGGCGCAACCTTTTGCACGGAATTACATCACTTAGACATTTGAATGAAGCGCAACCATTCAGTTGGAATTACATTATTCTGACACTTGGAGTGAAGTCTGCAACCTTGGGCCGTAATTCCATCATTCTGAATCTTGGAATGAATACTGCATACTTTCAGCCGGAATTACATCACTCAGACTTTTGAATGACGATTGTAACCTTTCGGCCAGAATTACATCATTCTAACATTTGGAGTGAAAACTGCAACCTTTCAGACAAAATACATCACTCGAAATTTTGAGTGAAGACCGCAACCTTTTAGCAAGACATACATCATTCAGACGCTTAAAGTGAAGGCGCAACTTTCGGTCCGAGTAACATCACTCGGACCTTTGAATGAAGACGCAACCTTTCAACGGAATTACATCATTGAGATGCTTAAAGTGAAGATTGCGCCTTTTGACCAGAATTACATCATTTTTACACTTGGAGTGAAAACTGCAACCTTTCTGCCGGAATTACATCACTTAGACTTATGAATGAAGACTGAAACCTTTCAGCCGTAATAATATCATTCTGACTATTGGAATGAAAACTGCAAACTTTTGGCCGAAATTACATCATTCAGACACTTCGAGTGAAGATCGCATCCTTTCTATCCGAATTACATCATTTAGACGCTTAGCGTGAAGAGGCGCAACCTTTTGCCTGGAATTACATCACTTAGACTTTTGAATGAAGACTGCAACCATTCAGTTGGAATTACATTATTCTGACACTTGGAGTGAAGACTGCAACCTTTCGGCCGTAATTACATCTCAGACTTCTGAATGAAAAATAAAACCTTGTGCCGTAATTTCATCATTCTGACTCTTGGAATGAATACTGCAAACTTTCAGCCGGAATTACATCACTCAGACTTTTGAATGACGATTGTAACCTTTCGGCCAGAATTACATCATTCTGACATTTGGAGTGAAGACTGCAACCTTTCGGACAAAATACATCACTTGAAATTTTGAGTGAAGACTGCAACCTTTTAGCAAGACATACATCATTCAGACGCTTAAAGTGAAGACTGCAACTTTCGGTCCAAGTAAAATCACTCAGACTTTTGAGTGAAGACTGCAACGTTTCAACCGAAATTACATCATTGAGATGCTTAAAGTGAAGATTGCGCCTTTTGACCAGAATTACATAACTTTTACACTTGGAGTGAAAATTGCAACCTTTCTGCCGGAATTACATCACTTAGACTTATGAATGAAGACTGAAATCTTTCAGCCGTAATTACATCGTTCTGACTATTGGAATGAAAACTGCAAACTTTTGGGTGAAATTACATCATTCAGACACTTCGAGTGAAGACTGCATCCTTTCTCTTGGAATTACATCATTTAGACGCTTTGTGTGAAGACTGCAACCTTTTGCCTGGAATTACATCACTTAGACATTTGAATGAAGACTGCAACAATTCAGTTGGAATTACATTATTCTGACACTTGGAGTGAAGTCTGCAACCTCGGGCTGTAATTCCATCATTCTGAATCTTGGAATGAATACTGCATACTTTCAGCCGGAATTACATCACTCAGACTTTTGAATGACGATTGTAACCTTTCGGCCAGAATTACATCATTCTGACATTTGGAGTGAAAACTGCAACCTTTCAGACAAAATACATCACTCGAAATTTTGAGTGTAGACTGCAACCTTTTAGCAAGACATACATCATTCGACGCTTAAAGTGAAGATCGCAACTTTCGGTCCGAGTAACATCACTCGGACTTTTGAATGAAGAGCGTAACCTTTCAACCGGAATTACATCATTGAGATGCTTAAAGTGAAGATTGCGCCTTTTGACCGAATTACATCATTTTTACACTTGGAGTGAAAAGCGCAACCTTTCGCCGGAATTACATCACTTAGACTTATGAATGAAGACCGAAACCTTTCAGCCGTAATAATATCATTCGACTATTGGAATGAAAAGCGCAAACTTTTGGCCGAAATTACATCATTCGGACACTTCGAGTGAAGACTCGCATCCTTTCTATCGAATTACATCATTTAGACGCTTAGCGTGAAGGCGCAACCTTTTGCACGGAATTACATAACTTAGACTTTTGAATGAAGACTCGCAACCATTCGGTTGGAATTACATTATTCGACACTTGGAGTGAAGGCGCAACCTTTCGGCCGTAATTACATCTCGGACTTCGAATGAAAAATAAAACCTTGTGCCGTAATTTCATCATTCGACTCTTGGAATGAATACGCAAACTTTCGGCTGAATTACATCACTCGGACTTTTGAATGACGATTGTAACCTTTCGGCCGAATTACATCATTCTAACATTTGGAGTGAAGGCGCAACCTTTCGTACAAAATACATCACTTGAAATTTTGAGTGAAGACGCAACCTTTTAGCAAGACATACATCATTCGACGCTTAAAGTGAAGCGCAACTTTCGGTCCAAGTAAAATCACTCGAGACTTTTGAGTGAAGAGGCGCAACGTTTCAACCGAAATTACATCATTGAGATGCTTAAAGTGAAGATTGCGCCTTTTGACCAGAATTACATAACTTTTACTCTTGGAGTGAAAAGCGCAACCTTTCTGCCGGAATTACATCACTTAGACTTATGAATGAAGACTGAAATCTTTCACCCGTAATTACATCGTTCGACTATTGGAATGAAAAGCGCAAACTTTTGGGCGAAATTACATCATTCGAGACACTTCGAGTGAAGACCGCATCCTTTCTCTTGGAATTACATCATTTAGACGCTTTGAGTGAAGCGCAACCTTTTGCACGGAATTACATCACTTAGACATTTGAATGAAGCGCAACCATTCGGTTGGAATTACATTATTCGACACTTGGAGTGAAGTACGCAACCTTGGGCCGTAATTCCATCATTCGAATCTTGGAATGAATACGCATACTTTCGGTAGGAATTACATCACTCAGACTTTTGAATGACGATGGTAACCTTTCGGCCAGAATTACATCATTCGACATTTGGAGTGAAAAGCGCAACCTTTCGGACAAAATACATCACTCGAAATTTTGAGTGAAGGCGCAACCTTTTAGCAAGACATACATCATTCGGACGCTTAAAGTGAAGGCGCAACTTTCGGTCCGAGTAACATCACTCGGACTTTTGAATGAAGACGCAACCTTTCAACCGGAATTACATCATTGAGATGCTTAAAGTGAAGATTGCGCCTTTTGACCAGAATTACATCATTTTTACACTTGGAGTGAAAGCGCAACCTTTCGCCGAAATTACATCACTTAGACTTATGAATGAAGGCGAAACCTTTCAGCCGTAATAATATCATTCGACTATTGGAATGAAAAGCGCAAACTTTTGGCCGAAATTACATCATTCGGACACTTCGAGTGAAGACCGCATCCTTTCTATCTGAATTACATCATTTAGACGCTTAGCGTGAAAACGCAACCTTTTGCCGGAATTACATCACTTAGACTTTTGAATGAAGACGCAACCACTCGGTTGGAATTACATTATTCGACACTTGGAGTGAAGCGCAACCTTTCGGCCGTAATTACATCTCGGACTTCGAATGAAAAATAAAACCTTGTGCCGTAATTTCATCATTCGACTCTTGGAATGAATACGCAAACTTTCAGCCGGAATTACATCACTCGGACTTTTGAATGACGATTGTAACCTTTCGGCCGAATTACATCATTCGACATTTGGAGTGAAGATCGCAACCTTTCGGACAAAATACATCACTTGAAATTTTGAGTGAAGGCGCAACCTTTTAGCAAGACATACATCATTCGGACGCTTAAAGTGAAGGCGCAACTTTCGGTCCAAGTAAAATCACTCGGACTTTTGAGTGAAGACGCAACGTTTCAACCGAAATTACATCATTGAGATGCTTAAAGTGAAGATTGCGCCTTTTGACCAGAATAACATAACTTTTACACTTGGAGTGAAAACTCGCAACCTTTCTACCGGAATTACATCACTTAGACTTATGAATGAAGACCGAAATCTTTCACCGTAATTACATCGTTCGACTATTGGAATGAAAACTCGCAAACTTTTGGGCGAAATTACATCATTCGGACACTTCGAGTGAAGCGCATCCTTTCTCTTGGAATTACATCATTTAGACGCTTTGAGTGAAGGCGCAACCTTTTGCCACGGAATTACATCACTTAGAAATTTGAATGAAGACCGCAACCATTCGGTTGGAATTACATTATTCGACACTTGGAGTGAAGTCGCAACCTTGGGCCGTAATTCCATCATTCGAATCTTGGAATGAATACTTTCGCATACTTTCGGCCGGAATTACATCACTCGGACTTTTGAATGACGATTGTAACCTTTCGGCCGAATTACATCATTCGACATTTGGAGTGAAAAGCGCAACCTTTCGGACAAAATACATCACTCGAAATTTTGAGTGAAGATCGCAACCTTTTAGCAAGACATACATCATTCGGACGCTTAAAGTGAAGATCGCAACTTTCGGTCCGAGTAACATCACTCGGACCTTTGAATGAAGCGCAACCTTTCAACCGGAATTACATCATTGAGATGCTTAAAGTGAAGATTGCGCCTTTTGACCGAATTACATCATTTTTACACTTGGAGTGAAAAGCGCAACCTTTCGCCGGAATTACATCACTTAGACTTATGAATGAAGACGAAACCTTTCAGCCGTAATAATATCATTCGACTATTGGAATGAAAGCGCAAACTTTTGGCCGAAATTACATCATTCGGACACTTCGAGTGAAGATCGCATCCTTTTTATCGAATTACATCATTTAGACGCTTAGCGTGAAGGCGCAACCTTTTGCCTGGAATTACATCACTTAGACTTTTGAATGAAGAGCGCAACCATTCGGTTGGAATTACATTATTCGACACTTGGAGTGAAGGCGCAACCTTTCGGCCGTAATTACATCTCGACTTCGAATGAAAAATAAAACCTTGTGCCGTAATTTCATCATTCGACTCTTGGAATGAATACGCAAACTTTCAGCCGGAATTACATCACTCGGACTTTTGAATGACGATTGTAACCTTTCGGCCAGAATTACATCATTCGACATTTGGAGTGAAGGCGCAACCTTTCGGACAAAATACATCACTTGAAATTTTGAGTGAAGAGCGCAACCTTTTAGCAAGACATACATCATTCGGACGCTTAAAGTGAAGGCGCAACTTTCGGTCCAAGTAAAATCACTCAGACTATTGAGTGAAGACTGCAACGTTTCAACCGAAATTACATCATTGAGATGCTTAAAGTGAAGATTGCCCCTTTTGACCAGAATAACATAACTTTTACACTTGGAGTGAAAACTGCAACCTTTCTGCCGGAATTACATCACTTAGACTTATGAATGAAGACTGAAATCTTTCAGCCGTAATTACATCGTTCTGACTATTGGAATGAAAACTGCAAACTTTTGGGCGAAATTACATCATTCAGACACTTCGAGTGAAGACTGCATCCTTTCTCATGGAATTACATCATTTAGACGCTTTGAGTGAAGACCGCAACCTTTTGCCTGGAATTACATCACTTAGATATTTGAATGAAGACTGCAACCATTCAGTTGGAATTACATTATTCTGACACTTGGAGTGAAGTCTGCAACCTTGGGCCGTAATTCCATCATTCTGAATCTTGGAATGAATACTGCATACTTTCAGCCGGAATTACATCACTCGGACTTTTGAATGACGATTGTAACCTTTCGGCCAGAATTACATCATTCTGACATTTGGAGTGAAAACTGCAACCTTTCAGACAAAATACATCACTCGAAATTTTGAGTGAAGACTGCAACCTTTTAGCAAGACATACATCATTCAGACGCTTAAAGTGAAGACTGCAACTTTCGGTCCGAGTAACATCACTCAGACTTTTGAATGAAGACTGCAACCTTTCAACCGGAATTACATCATTGAGATGCTTAAAGTGAAGATTGCGCCTTTTGACCGTAATTACATCATTTTTACACTTGGAGTGAAAAGCGCAACCTTTTCGCCGGAATTACATCACTTAGACTTATGAATGAAGACTGAAACCTTTCAGCCGTAATAATATCATTCTGACTATTGGAATGAAAACTGCAAACTTTTGGCCGAAATTACATCATTCAGACACTTCGAGTGAAGACTGCATCCTTTCTATCTGAATTACATCATTTAGACGCTTAGCGTGAAGACTGCAACCTTTTGCCTGGAATTACATCACTTAGACTTTTGAATGAAGACCGCAACCATTCAGTTGGAATTACATTATTTCGACACTTGGAGTGAAGACAAGAACCTTTTTCGGCCGTAATTACATCTCATACTTCTGAATGAAAAATAAAACCTTGTGCCGTAATTTCATCATTCTGACTCTTGGAATGAATACTGCAAACTTTCAGCCGGAATTACATCACTCAGACTTTTGAATGATGATTGTAACCTTTCGGCCAGAATTATATCATTCTGACATTTGGAGTGAAGACTGCAACCTTTCGGACAAAATACATCACTTGAAATTTTGAGTGAAGACTGCAACCTTTTAGCAAGACATACATCATTCAGACGCTTAAAGTGAAGACCGCAACTTTCGGTCCAAGTAAAATCACTCAGACTTTTGAGTGAAGACTGCAACGTTTCAACCGAAATTACATCATTGAGATGCTTAAAGTGAAGATTGCGCCTTTTGACCAGAATTACATAACTTTTACTCTTGGAGTGAAAACTGCAACCTTTCTGCCGGAATTACATCACTTAGACTTATGAATGAAGACTGAAATCTTTCAAATTTGTAATTACATCGTTCGACTATTGGAATGAAAGCGCAAACTTTTGGGCGAAATTACATCATTCGGACACTTCGAGTGAAGATCGCATCCTTTCTCTTGGCATTACATCATTTAGACGCTTTGAGTGAAGGCGCAACCTTTTGCCTGGAATTACATCACTTAGACATTTGAATGAAGAGCGCAACAATTCGGTTGGAATTACATTATTCGACACTTGGAGTGAAGTCGCAACCTTGGGCCGTAATTCCATCTTTACGAATCTTGGAATGAATATCGCATACTTTTGGTAGGAATTACATCACTCGGACTTTTGAATGACGATTGTAACCTTTCGGCCAGAATTACATCATTCGACATTTGGAGTGAAAACGCAACCTTTTAGACAAAATACATCACTCGAAATTTTGAGTGAAGGCGCAACCTTTTAGCAAGACATACATCATTCGGACGCTTAAAGTGAAGATCGCAACTTTCGGTCCGAGTAACATCACTCGAGACTTTTGAATGAAGACGCAACCTTTCAACCGGAATTACATCATTGAGATGCTTAAAGTGAAGATTGCGCCTTTTGACCAGAATTACATCATTTTTACACTTGGAGTGAAAAGCGCAACCTTTCGTAGGAATTACATCACTTAGACTTATGAATGAAGACCGAAACCTTTCAGCCGTAATAATATCATTCGACTATTGGAATGAAAAGCGCAAACTTTTGGCCGAAATTACATCATTCGGACACTTCGAGTGAAGCGCATCCTTTCTATCTGAATTACATCATTTAGACGCTTAGCGTGAAGGCGCAACCTTTTGCCGGAATTACATAACTTAGACTTTTGAATGAAGCGCAACCATTCGGTTGGAATTACATTATTTCGACACTTGGAGTGAACACCGCAACCTTTCGGCCGTAATTACATCTCAGACTTCTGAATGAAAAATAAAACCTTGTGCCGTAATTTCATCATTCTGACTCTTGGAATGAATACAGCAAACTTTCAGCCGGAATTACATCACTCAGACTTTTGAATGACGATTGTAACCTTTCGGCCAGAATTATATCATTCTGACATTTGGAGTGAAGACTGCAACCTTTCGGACAAAATACATCACTTGAAATTTTGAGTGAAGACTGCAACCTTTTAGTAAGACATACATCATTCAGACGCTTAAAGTGAAGACCGCAACTTTCGGTCCAAGTAAAATCACTCAGACTTTTGAGTGAAGACTGCAACGTTTCAACCGAAATTACATCATTGAGATGCTTAAAGTGAAGATTGCGCCTTTTGACCAGAATTACATAACTTTTACTCTTGGAGTGAAAACTGCAACCTTTCTGCCGGAATTACATCACTTAGACTTATGAATGAAGACTGAAATATTTCAGCCGTAATTACATCGTTCTGACTATTGGAATGAAAATTGCAAACTTTTGGGCGAAATTACATCATTCAGACACTTCGAGTGAAGACTGCATCCTTTCTCTTGGAATTACATCATTTAGACGCTTTGAGTGAAGACTGCAACCTTTTGCCTGGAATTACATCACTTAGACATTTGAATGAAGACTGCAACCATTCAGTTGGAATTACATTATTCTGACACTTGGAGTGAAGTCTGCAACCTTGGGCCGTAATTCCATCATTCTGAATCTTGGAATGAATACTGCATACTTTCAGCCGGAATTACATCACTCAGACTTTTGAATGACGATTGTAACCTTTCGGCCAGAATTACATCATTCGACATTTGGAGTGAAAAAGCGCAACCTTTCGGACAAAATACATCACTCGAAATTTTGAGTGAAAGCGCAACCTTTTAGCAAGACATACATCATTCGACGCTTAAAGTGAAGATCGCAACTTTCGGTCCGAGTAACATCACTCGGACTTTTGAATGAAGACGCAACCTTTCAACCGGAATTACATCATTGAGATGCTTAAAGTGAAGATTGCGCCTTTTGACGAGAATTACATCATTTTTACACTTGGAGTGAAAACTCGCAACCTTTCGCCGCCGAATTACATCACTTAGACTTATGAATGAAGACTGAAACCTTTCAGCCGTAATAATATCATTCGACTATTGGAATGAAAACGCAAACTTTTGGCCGAAATTACATCATTCGAGACACTTCGAGTGAAGATCGCATCATTTCTATCGAATTACATCATTTAGACGCTTAGCGTGAAGACTGCAACCTTTTGCCTGGAATTACATCACTTAGACTTTTGAATGAAGACTGCAACCATTCAGTTGGAATTACATTATTCTGACACTTGGAGTGAAGACTGCAACCTTTCGGCCGTAATTACATCTCAGACTTCTGAATGAAAAATAAAACCTTGCGCCGTAATTTCATCATTCTGACTCTTGGAATGAATACTGCAAACTTTCAGCCGGAATTACATCACTCAGACTTTTGAATGACGATTGTAACCTTTCGGCCAGAATTACATCATTCTGACATTTGGAGTGAAGACTACAACCTTTCGGACAAAATACATCACTTGAAATTTTGAGTGAAGACTGCAACCTTTTAGCAAGACATACATCATTCAGACGCTTAAAGTGAAGACTGCAACTTTCGGTCCAAGTAAAATCACTCAGACTTTTGAGTGAAGACCGCAACGTTTCAACCGAAATTACATCATTGAGATGCTTAAAGTGAAGATTGCGCCTTTTGACCAGAATTACATAACTTTTACACTTGGAGTGAAAACTGCAACCTTTCTGCCGGAATTACATCACTCAGACTTATGAATGAAGACTGAAATCTTTCAGCCGTAATTACATCGTTCTGACTATTGGAATGAAAACTGCAAACTTTTGGGCGAAATTACATCATTCAGACACTTCGAGTGAAGATTGCATCCTTTCTCTTGGAATTACATCATTTAGACGCTTTGAGTGAAGACCGCAACCTTTTGCCTGGAATTACATCACTTAGACTTTAGAATGAAGACTGCAACCATTCAGTTGGAATTACATTATTCTGACACTTGGAGTGAAGACTGCAACCTTTCGGCCGTAATTACATCTCAGACTTCTGAATGAAAAATAAAACCATGTGCCGTAATTTCATCATTCGACTCTTGGAATGAATACGCAAACTTTCAGCCGGAATTACATCACTCGACTTTTGAATGACGATTGTAACCTTTCGGCCGAGAATTATATCATTCGACATTTGGAGTGAAGACTCGCAACCTTTCGGACAAAATACATCACTTGAAATTTTGAGTGAAGACGCAACCTTTTAGCAAGACATACATCATTCGACGCTTAAAGTGAAGCGCAACTTTCGGTCCAAGTAAAATCACTCGAGACTTTTGAGTGAAGGCGCAACGTTTCAACCGAAATTACATCATTGAGATGCTTAAAGTGAAGATTGCGCCTTTTGACTAGAATTACATAACTTTTACTCTTGGAGTGAAAAGCGCAACCTTCTGCCGGAATTACATCACTCGGACTTATGAATGAAGACCGAAATCTTTCAGCCGTAATTACATCGTTCGACTATTGGAATGAAAACTCGCAAACTTTTGGGCGAAATTACATCATTCGGACACTTCGAGTGAAGACCGCATCCTTTCTCTTGGAATTACATCATTTAGACGCTTTGAGTGAAGGCGCAACCTTTTGCCCGGAATTACATCACTTAGACATTTGAATGAAGGCGCAACCATTCGGTTGGAATTACATTATTCGACACTTGGAGTGAAGTCTCGCAACCTTGGGCCGTAATTCCATCATTCGAATCTTGGAATGAATACGCATACTTTCGGACGGAATTACATCACTCGGACTTTTGAATGACGATTGTAACCTTTCGGCCGAATTACATCATTTCGACATTTGGAGTGAAAAGCGCAACCTTTCGGACAAAATACATCACTCGAAATTTTGAGTGAAGGCGCAACCTTTTAGCAAGACATACATCATTCGACGCTTAAAGTGAAGATCGCAACTTTCGGTCCGAGTAACATCACTCGACTTTTGAATGAAGACGCAACCTTTCAACCGGAATTACATCATTGAGATGCTTAAAGTGAAGATTGCGCCTTTTGACCAGAATTACATCATTTTTACACTTGGAGTGAAAACGCAACCTTCTCGCCGGAATTACATCACTTAGACTTATGAATGAAGACTGAAACCTTTTCAGCCGTAATAATATCATTCGACTATTGGAATGAAAACGCAAACTTTTGGCCGAAATTACATCATTCGGACACTTCGAGTGAAGATCGCATCCTTTCTATCCGAATTACATCATTTAGACGCTTAGCGTGAAGCGCAACCTTTTGCCTGGAATTACATCACTTAGACTTTTGAATGAAGCGCAACCATTCAGTTGGAATTACATTATTCGACACTTGGAGTGAAGATCGCAACCTTTCGGCCGTAATTACATCTCGACTTCGAATGAAAAATAAAACCTTGTGCCGTAATTTCATCATTCGACTCTTGGAATGAATACGCAAACTTTCAGCCGGAATTACATCACTCGACTTTTGAATGACGATTGTAACCTTTCGGCCAGAATTACATCATTCGACATTTGGAGTGAAGGCGCAACCTTTCGGACAAAATACATCACTTGAAATTTTGAGTGAAGGCGCAACCTTTTAGCAAGACATACATCATTCGACGCTTAAAGTGAAGCGCAACTTTCGGTCCAAGTAAAATCACTCGACTTTTGAGTGAAGACCGCAACGTTTCAACCGAAATTACATCATTGAGATGCTTAAAGTGAAGATTGCGCCTTTTGACCAGAATTACATAACTTTTACACTTGGAGTGAAAACGCAACCTTTCGCCGGAATTACATCACTCAGACTTATGAATGAAGACTGAAATCTTTCAGCCGTAATTACATCGTTCTGACTATTGGAATGAAAACTGCAAACTTTTGGGCGAAATTACATCATTCAGACACTTCGAGTGAAGACTGCATCCTTTCTCTTGGAATTACATCATTTAGACGCTTTGAGTGAAGACTGCAACCTTTTGCCTGGAATTACATCACTTAGACTTTTGAATGAAGACTGCAACCATTCAGTTGGAATTACATTATTCTGACACTTGGAGTGAAGACTGCAACCTTTCGGCCTAATTACATCTCATACTTCTGAATGAAAAATAAAACCATGTGCCGTAATTTCATCATTCTGACTCTTGGAATGAATACTGCAAACTTTCAGCCGGAATTACATCACTCAGACTTTTGAATGACGATTGTAACGTTTCGGCCAGAATTATATCATTCTGACATTTGGAGTGAAGACCGCAACCTTTCGGACAAAATACATCACTTGAAATTTTGAGTGAAGACTGCAACCTTTTAGCAAGACATACATCATTCAGACGCTTAAAGTGAAGACCGCAACTTTCGGTCCAAGTAAAATCACTCAGACTTTTGAGTGAGGACTGCAACGTTTCAACCGAAATTACATCATTGAGATGCTTAAAGTGAAGATTGCGCCTTTTGACCAGAATTACATAACTTTTACTCTTGGAGTGAAAACTGCAACCTTTCTGCCGGAATTACATCACTTAGACTTATGAATGAAGACTGAAATCTTTCAGCCGTAATTACATCGTTCTGACTATTGGAATGAAAACTGCAAACTTTTGGGCGAAATTACATCATTCAGACACTTCGAGTGAAGACTGCATCCTTTCTCTTGGAATTACATCATTTAGACGCTTTGAGTGAAGACTGCAACCTTTTGCCTGGAAATACATCACTTAGACATTTGATCGAAGACTGCAACCATTCAGTTGGAATTACATTATTCTGACACTTGGAGTGAAGTCTGCAACCTTGGGCCGTAATTCCATCATTCTGAATCTTGGAATGAATACTGCATACTTTCAGCCGGAATTACATCACTCAGACTTTTGAATGACGATTGTAACCTTTCGGCCGTAATTACATCATTCGACATTTGGAGTGAAAACGCAACCCTTCGGACAAAATACATCACTCGAAATTTTGAGTGAAGACCGCAACCTTTTAGCAAGACATACATCATTCGACGCTTAAAGTGAAGAGGCGCAACTTTCGGTCCAAGTAAAATCACTCAGACTTTTGAGTGAAGACGCAACGTTTCAACCGAAATTACATCATTGAGATGCTTAAAGTGAAGATTGCGCCTTTTGACCAGAATTACATAACTTTTACTCTTGGAGTGAAAACTGCAACCTTTCTGCCGGAATTACATCACTCAGACTTATGAATGAAGACTGAAATCTTACAGCCGTAATTACATCGTTCGACTATTGGAATGAAAAGCGCAAACTTTTGGGCGAAATTACATCATTCGACACTTCGAGTGAAGAGCGCATCCTTTCTCTTGGAATTACATCATTTAGACGCTTTGAGTGAAGCGCAACCTTTTGCCCGGAATTACATCACTTAGACATTTGAATGAAGAGCGCAACCATTCGGTTGGAATTACATTATTCGACACTTGGAGTGAAGTCTCGCAACCTTGGGCCGTAATTCCATCATTCGAATCTTGGAATGAATACGCATACTTTCGAGACGGAATTACATCACTCGGACTTTTGAATGACGATTGTAACCTTTCGGCCGAATTACATCATTCGACATTTGGAGTGAAAAGCGCAACCTTTCGGACAAAATACATCACTCGAAATTTTGAGTGAAGGCGCAACCTTTTAGCAAGACATACATCATTCGGACGCTTAAAGTGAAGATCGCAACTTTCGGTCCGAGTAACATCACTCGAGACTTTTGAATGAAGACTGCAACCTTTCAACCGGAATTACATCATTGAGATGCTTAAAGTGAAGATTGCGCCTTTTGACCGAGAATTACATCATTTTTACACTTGGAGTGAAAAGCGCAACCTTCTCGCCGGAATTACATCACTTAGACTTATGAATGAAGACCGAAACCTTTCGGCCGTAATAATATCATTCGACTATTGGAATGAAAAGCGCAAACTTTTGGCCGAAATTACATCATTCGGACACTTCGAGTGAAGACCGCATCCTTTCTATCGAATTACATCATTTAGACGCTTAGCGTGAAGACCGCAACCTTTTGCCGGAATTACATCACTTAGACTTTTGAATGAAGACTGCAACCATTCAGTTGGAATTACATTATTCTGACACTTGGAGTGAAGACTGCAACCTTTCGGCCGTAATTACATCTCAGACTTCTGAATGAAAAATAAAACCTTGTGCCGTAATTTCATCATTCTGACTCTTGGAATGAATACTGCAAACTTTCAGCCGGAATTACATCACTCAGACTTTTGAATGACGATTGTAACCTTTCGGCCAGAATTACATCATTCTGACATTTGGAGTGAAAACTGCAACCTTTCAGACAAAATACATCACTCGAAATTTTGAGTGAAGACTGCAACCTTTTAGCAAGACATACATCATTCAGACGCTTAAAGTGAAGACTGCAACTTTCGGTCCGAGTAACATCACTCGACTTTTGAATGAAGACCGCAACCTTTCAACCGGAATTACATCATTGAGATGCTTAAAGTGAAGATTGCGCCTTTTGACCGAATTACATCATTTTTACACTTGGAGTGAAAACTGCAACCTTTCTGCCGGAATTACATCCTATAGACTTATGAATGAAGACTGAAACCTTTCAGCCGTAATAATATCATTCTGACTATTGGAATGAAAACTCGCAAACTTTTGGCCGAAATTACATCATTCGACACTTCGAGTGAAGACTCGCATCCTTTCTATCCGAATTACATCATTTAGACGCTTAGCGTGAAGAGGCGCAACCTTTTGCCCGGAATTACATCACTTAGACTTTTGAATGAAGACTGCAACCATTCAGTTGGAATTACATTATTCTGACACTTGGAGTGAAGACTGCAACCTTTCGGCCGTAATTACATCTCAGACTTCTGAATGAAAAATAAAACCTTGTGCCGTAATTTCATCATTCGACTCTTGGAATGAATACGCAAACTTTCAGCCGGAATTACATCACTCGACTTTTGAATGACGATTGTAACCTTTCGGCCAGAATTACATCATTCTGACATTTGGAGTGAAGACTGCAACCTTTCGGACAAAATACATCACTTGAAATTTTGAGTGAAGACGCAACCTTTTAGCAAGACATACATCATTCGGACGCTTAAAGTGAAGCGCAACTTTCGGTCCAAGTAAAATCACTCGAGACTTTTGAGTGAAGACGCAACGTTTCAACCGAAATTACATCATTGAGATGCTTAAAGTGAAGATTGCGCCTTTTGACCAGAATTACATAACTTTTACTCTTGGAGTGAAAAGCGCAACCTTTCGCCGGAATTACATCACTTAGACTTATGAATGAAGACTGAAATCTTTCGGATCGTAATTACATCGTTCGACTATTGGAATGAAAGCGCAAACTTTTGGGCGAAATTACATCATTCGGACACTTCGAGTGAAGATCGCATCCTTTCTCTTGGAATTACATCATTTAGACGCTTTGAGTGAAGACCGCAACCTTTTGCCACGGAATTACATCACTTAGACATTTGAATGAAGACCGCAACCATTCGGTTGGAATTACATTATTCGACACTTGGAGTGAAGTCGCAACCTTGGGCCGTAATTCCATCATTCGAATCTTGGAATGAATACGCATACTTTCAAAGTAGGAATTACATCACTCGACTTTTGAATGACGATGGTAACCTTTCGGCCGAGAATTACATCATTCTGACATTTGGAGTGAAAACTGCAACCTTTCAGACAAAATACATCACTCGAAATTTTGAGTGAAGACTGCAACCTTTTAGCAAGACATACATCATTCAGACGCTTAAAGTGAAGACTGCAACTTTCGGTCCAAGTAAAATCACTCAGACTTTTGAGTGAAGACTGCAACGTTTCAACCGAAATTACATCATTGAGATGCTTAAAGTGAAGATTGCGCCATTTGACCAAAATTACATAACTTTTACTCTTGGAGTGAAAACTGCAACCTTTCTGCCGGAATTACATCACTTAGACTTATGAATGAAGACTGAAATCTTTCAGCCGTAATTACATCGTTCTGACTATTGGAATGAAAACTGCAAACTTTTGGGCGAAATTACATCATTCAGACACTTCGAGTGAAGACTGCATCCTTTCTCTTGGAATTACATCATTTAGACGCTTTGAGTGAAGACTGCAACCTTTTGCCTGGAATTACATCACTTAGACATTTGATTGAAGACTGCAACCATTCAGTTGGAATTACATTATTCTGACACTTGGAGTGAAGTCTGCAACCTTGGGTCGTAATTCCATCATTCTGAATCTTGGAATGAATACTGCATACTTTCAGCCGGAATTACATCACTCAGACTTTTGAATGCCGATTGTAACCTTTCGGCCAGAATTACATCATTCTGACATTTGGAGTGAAAACTGCAACCTTTCAGACAAAATACATCACTCGAAATTTTGAGTGAAGACTGCAACCTTTTAGCAAGACATACATCATTCAGACGCTTAAAGTGAAGACTGCAACTTTCGGTCCGAGTAACATCACTCAGACTTTTGAATGAAGACTGCAACCTTTCAACCGGAATTACATCATTGAGATGCTTAAAGTGAAGATTGCGCCTTTTGACCAGAATTACATCATTTTTACACTTGGAGTGAAAACTGCAACCTTTCTGCCGGAATTACATCACTTAGACTTATGAATGAAGACTGAAACCTTTCAGCCGTAATAATATCATTCTGACTATTGGAATGAAAACTGCAAACTTTTGGCCGAAATTACATCATTCAGACACTTCGAGTGAAGACTGCATCCTTTCTATCTGAATTACATCATTTAGACGCTTAGCGTGAAGAGGCGCAACCTTTTGCCTGGAATTACATCACTTAGACTTTTGAATGAAGACTGCAACCATTCAGTTGGAATTACATTATTCTGACACTTGGAGTGAAGACTGCAACCTTTCGGCCGTAATTACATCTCAGACTTCTGAATGAAAAATAAAACCTTGTGCCGTAATTTCATCATTCTGACTCTTGGAATGAATACTGCAAACTTTCAGCCGGAATTACATCACTCAGACTTTTGAATGACGATTGTAACCTTTCGGCCAGAATTACATCATTCTGACATTTGGAGTGACGACTGCAACCTTTCGGACAAAATACATCTCTTGAAATTTTGAGTGAAGACTGCAACCTTTTAGCAAGACATACATCATTCAGACGCTTAAAGTGAAGACTGCAACTTTCGGTCCAAGTAAAATCACTCAGACTTTTGAGTGAAGACTGCAACGTTTCAACCGAAATTACATCATTGAGATGCTTAAAGTGAAGATTGCGCCTTTTGACCAGAATTACATAACTTTTACTCTTGGAGTGAAAACTGCAACCTTTCTGCCGGAATTACATCACTTAGACTTATGAATGAAGACTGAAATCTTTCAGTCGTAATTACATCGTTCTGACTATTGGAATGAAAACTGCAAACTTTTGGCCGAAATTACATCATTCAGACACTTCGAGTGAAGACTGCATCCTTTCTATCTGAATTACATCATTTAGACGCTTAGCGTGAAGACTGCAACCTTTTGCCTGGAATTACATCACTTAGACTTTTGAATGAAGACGCAACCATTCGGTTGGAATTACATTATTCGACACTTGGAGTGAAGATCGCAACCTTTCGGCCGTAATTACATCTCAGACTTCTGAATGAAAAATAAAACCTTGTGCCGTAATTTCATCATTCTGACTCTTGGAATGAATACTGCAAACTTTCAGCCGGAATTACATCACTCAGACTTTTGAATGACGATTGTAACCTTTCGGCCAGAATTACATCATTCTGACATTTGGAGTGAAGACTGCAACCTTTCGGACAAAATACATCTCTTGAAATTTTGAGTGAAGACTGCAACCTTTTAGCAAGACATACATCATTCAGACGCTTAAAGTGAAGCGCAACTTTCGGTCCAAGTAAAATCACTCGAGACTTTTGAGTGAAGACGCAACGTTTCAACCGAAATTACATCATTGAGATGCTTAAAGTGAAGATTGCGCCTTTTGACCAGAATTACATAACTTTTACTCTTGGAGTGAAAAGCGCAACCTTCTCGCCGGAATTACATCACTTAGACTTATGAATGAAGACCGAAATCTTTCGATCGTAATTACATCGTTCTGACTATTGGAATGAAAACTGCAAACTTTTGGGCGAAATTACATCATTCAGACACTTCGAGTGAAGACTGCATCCTTTCTCTTGGAATTACATCATTTAGACGCTTTGAGTGAAGACTGCAACCTTTTGCCTGGAATTACATCACTTAGACATTTGAATGAAGACTGCAACCATTCAGTTGGAATTACATTATTCTGACACTTGGAGTGAAGTCTGCAACCTTGGGCCGTAATTCCATCATTCTGAATCTTGGAATGAATACTGCATACTTTCAGCCGGAATTACATCACTCAGACTTTTGAATGACGATGGTAACCTTTTGGCCAGAATTACATCATTCTGAAATTTGGAGTGAAAACTGCAACCTTTCAGACAAAATACATCACTCGAAATTTTGAGTGAAGACTGCAACCTTTTAGCAAGACATACATCATTCGACGCTTAAAGTGAAGGCGCAACTTTCGGTCCAAGTAAAATCACTCAGACTTTTGAGTGAAGACTGCAACGTTTCAACCGAAATTACATCATTGAGATGCTTAAAGTGAAGATTGCGCCATTTGACCAGAATTACATAACTTTTACTCTTGGAGTGAAAACTGCAACCTTTCTGCCGGAATTACATCACTTAGACTTATGAATGAAGACTGAAATCTTTCAGCCGTAATTACATCGTTCGACTATTGGAATGAAAAGCGCAAACTTTTGGGCGCAATTACATCATTCGGACACTTCGAGTGAAGATCGCATCCTTTCTCTTGGAATTACATCATTTAGACGCTTTGAGTGAAGGCGCAACCTTTTGCCTGGAATTACATCACTTAGACATTTGATTGAAAGGCGCAACCATTCGGTTGGAATTACATTATTCGACACTTGGAGTGAAGTACGCAACCTTGGGTCGTAATTCCATCATTCTCGAATCTTGGAATGAATACGCATACTTTCAAAGCCGGAATTACATCACTCGACTTTTGAATGACGATTGTAACCTTTCGGCCAGAATTACATCATTCTGACATTTGGAGTGAAAACTGCAACCTTTCAGACAAAATACATCACTCGAAATTTTGAGTGAAGACTGCAACCTTTTAGCAAGACATACATCATTCAGACGCTTAAAGTGAAGACTGCAACTTTCGGTCCGAGTAACATCACTCAGACTTTTGAATGAAGACTGCAACCTTTCAACCGGAATTACATCATTGAGATGCTTAAAGTGAAGATTGCGCCTTTTGACCAGAATTACATCATTTTTACACTTGGAGTGAAAACTGCAACCTTTCTGCCGGAATCATCACTTAGACTTATGAATGAAGACTGAAACCTTTCAGCCGTAATAATATCATTCTGACTATTGGAATGAAAACTGCAAACTTTTGGCCGAAATTACATCATTCAGACACTTCGAGTGAAGACTGCATCCTTTCTATCTGAATTACATCATTTAGACGCTTAGCGTGAAGACCGCAACCTTTTGCCTGGAATTACATCACTTAGACTTTTGAATGAAGACTGCAACCATTCGGTTGGAATTACATTATTCGACACTTGGAGTGAAGGCGCAACCTTTCGGCCGTAATTACATCTCGGACTTCGAATGAAAAATAAAACCTTGTGCCGTAATTTCATCATTCGACTCTTGGAATGAATACTGCAAACTTTCAGCCGGAATTACATCACTCAGACTTTTGAATGACGATTGTAACCTTTCGGCCAGAATTATATCATTCTGACATTTGGAGTGAAGACTGCAACCTTTCGGACAAAATACATCACTTGAAATTTTGAGTGAAGGCGCAACCTTTTAGCAAGACATACATCATTCGGACGCTTAAAGTGAAGACGCAACTTTCGGTCCAAGTAAAATCACTCGGACTTTTGAGTGAAGGCGCAACGTTTCAACCGAAATTACATCATTGAGATGCTTAAAGTGAAGATTGCGCCTTTTGACCAGAATTACATAACTTTTACTCTTGGAGTGAAAACTGCAACCTTTCAGCCGGAATTACATCACTTAGACTTATGAATGAAGACTGAAATCTTTCAGCCGTAATTACATCGTTCTGACTATTGGAATGAAAACTGCAAACTTTTGGGCGAAATTACATCATTCAGACACTTCGAGTGAAGACTGCATCCTTTCTCTTGGAATTACATCATTTAGACGCTTTGAGTGAAGACTGCAACCTTTTGCCTGGAATTACATCACTTAGACATTTGAATGAAGATTGCAACCGTTCAGTTGGAATTTCATTATTCTGACACTTGGAGTGAAGTCTGCAACCTTGGGCCGTAATTCCATCATTCTGAATCTTGGAATGAATACTACATACTTTCAGCCGGAATTACATCACGCAGACTTTTGAATGACGATTGTAACCTTTCGGCTAGAATTACATCATTCTGACATTTGGAGTGAAAACTGCAACCTTTCAGACAAAATACATCACTCGAAATTTTGAGTGAAGACTGCAACCTTTTAGCAAGACATACATCATTCAGACGCTTAAAGTGAAGACCGCAACTTTCGGTCCGAGTAACATCACTCAGACTTTTGAATGAAGACTGCAACCTTTCAACCGGAATTACATCATTGAGATGCTTAAAGTGAAGATTGCGCCTTTTGACCAGAATTACATCATTTTTACACTTGGAGTGAAAACTGCAACCTTTCTGCCGGAATTACATCACTTAGACTTATGAATGAAGACTGAAACCTTTCAGCCGTAATAATATCATTCTGACTATTGGAATGAAAACTGCAAACTTTTGGCCGAAATTACATCATTCAGACACTTCGAGTGAAGACCGCATCCTTTCTATCTGAATTACATCATTTAGACGCTTAGCGTGAAGACTGCAACCTTTTGCCAGGAATTACATCACTTAGACTTTTGAATGAAGACTGCAACCATTCAGTTGGAATTACATTATTCTGACACTTGGAGTGAAGACCGCAACCTTTCGGCCGTAATTACATCTCAGACTTCTGAATGAAAAATAAAACCTTGTGCCGTAATTTCATCATTCTGACTCTTGGAATGAATACTGCAAACTTTCAGCCGGAATTACATCACTCAGACTTTTGAATGACGATTGTAACCTTTCGGCCAGAATTACATCATTCTGACATTTGGAGTGAAGACGCAACCTTTCGGACAAAATACAACACTCGAAATTTTGAGTGAAGGCGCAACCTTTTAGCAAGACATACATCATTCGGACGCTTAAAGTGAAGCGCAACTTTCGGTCCAAGTAAAATCACTCGAGACTTTTGAGTGAAGGCGCAACGTTTCAACCGAAATTACATCATTGAGATGCTTAAAGTGAAGATTGCGCCTTTTGACCAGAATTACATAACTTTTACTCTTGGAGTGAAAAGCTCGCAACCTTTTCTGCCGGAATTACATCACTTAGACTTATGAATGAAGACGAAATCTTTCAAACCGTAATTACATCGTTCGACTATTGGAATGAAAACGCAAACTTTTGGGCGAAATTACATCATTCAGACACTTCGAGTGAAGATCGCATCCTTTCTCTTGGAATTACATCATTTACACGCTTTGAGTGAAGCGCAACCTTTTGCCTGGAATTACATCACTTAGACATTTGAATGAAGGCGCAACCATTCGGTTGGAATTACATTATTCGACACTTGGAGTGAAGTCGCAACCTTGGGCCGTAATTCCATCATTCGAATCTTGGAATGAATACGCATACTTTCAGCCGGAATTACATCACTCGACTTTTGAATGACGATTGTAACCTTTCGGCCAGAATTACATCATTCGACATTTGGAGTGAAAAGCGCAACCTTTCGGACAAAATACATCACTCGAAATTTTGAGTGAAGACGCAACCTTTTAGCAAGACATACATCATTCGACGCTTAAAGTGAAGCGCAACTTTCGGTCCAAGTAAAATCACTCGAGACTTTTGAGTGAAGGCGCAACGTTTCAACCGAAATTACATCATTGAGATGCTTAAAGTGAAGATTGCGCCTTTTGACCGTAATTACATCATTTTTACACTTGGAGTGAAAAGCGCAACCTTTCTGCCGGAATCATCACTTAGACTTATGAATGAAGACTGAAACCTTTCACGTAATAATATCATTCGACTATTGGAATGAAAACGCAAACTTTTGGCCGAAATTACATCATTCGGACACTTCGAGTGAAGGCGCATCCTTTCTATCCGAATTACATCATTTAGACGCTTAGCGTGAAGACGCAACCTTTTGCACGGAATTACATCACTTAGACTTTTGAATGAAGACGCAACCATTCGGTTGGAATTACATTATTCTGACACTTGGAGTGAAGACTGCAACCTTTCGGCCGTAATTACATCTCAGACTTCTGAATGAAAAATAAAACCTTGTGCCGTAATTTCATCATTCTGACTCTTGGAATGAATACTGCAAACTTTCAGCCGGAATTACATCACTCAGACTTTTGAATGACGATTGTAACCTTTTGGCCGAATTATATCATTCGACATTTGGAGTGAAAGACTCGCAACCTTTCGGACAAAATACATAACTTGAAATTTTGAGTGAAGACTGCAACCTTTTAGTAAGACATACATCATTCAGACGCTTAA
Source organism: Anisodus tanguticus (assembly GCA_034509755.1). Taxonomy (NCBI): domain Eukaryota; kingdom Viridiplantae; phylum Streptophyta; class Magnoliopsida; order Solanales; family Solanaceae; genus Anisodus; species Anisodus tanguticus. The sequence goes on from CM067540.1 coordinate 32,333,144, forward strand.
AGTGAAGACTGCAACTTTCGGTCCAAGTAAAATCACTCAGACTTTTGAGTGAAGACTGCAACGTTTCAACCGAAATTACATCATTGAGATGCTTAAAGTGAAGATTGCGCCTTTTGACCAGAATTACATAACTTTTACTCTTGGAGTGAAAACTGCAACCTTTCTGCCGGAATTACATCACTTAGACTTATGAATGAAGACTGAAATCTTTCAGCCGTAATTACATCGTTCTGACTATTGGAATGAAAACTGCAAACTTTTGGGCGAAATTACATCATTCAGACACTTCGAGTGAAGACTGCATCCTTTCTCTTGGAATTACATCATTTAGACGCTTTGAGTGAAGACTGCAACCTTTTGCCTGGAATTACATCACTTAGACATTTGAATGAAGACTGCAACCATTCAGTTGGAATTACATTATTCTGACACTTGGAGTGAAGTCTGCAACCTTGGGCCGTAATTCCATCATTCTCGAATCTTGGAATGAATACGCATACTTTCCGGAATTACATCACTCAGACTTTTGAATGACGATTGTAACCTTTCGGCCAGAATTACATCATTCTGACATTTGGAGTGAAAACTGCAACCTTTCAGACAAAATACATCACTCGAAATTTTGAGTGAAGACTGCAACCTTTTAGCAAGACATACATCATTCAGACGCTTAAAGTGAAGACTGCAACTTTCGGTCCGAGTAACATCACTCAGACTTTTGAATGAAGACTGCAACCTTTCAACCGGAATTACATCATTGAGATGCTTAAAGTGAAGATTGCGCCTTTTGACCAGAATTACATCATTTTTACACTTGGAGTGAAAACTGCAACCTTTCTGCCGGAATCATCACTTAGACTTATGAATGAAGACTGAAACCTTTCAGCCGTAATAATATCATTCTGACTATTGGAATGAAAACTGCAAACTTTTGGCCGAAATTACATCATTCAGACACTTCGAGTGAAGACTGCATCCTTTCTATCTGAATTACATCATTTAGACGCTTAGCGTGAAGACCGCAACCTTTTGCCTGGAATTGCATCACTTAGACTTTTGAATGAAGACCGCAACCATTCAGTTGGAATTACATTATTCTGACACTTGGAGTGAAGACTGCAACCTTTCGGCCGTAATTACATCTCAGACTTCTGAATGAAAAATAAAACCTTGTGCCGTAATTTCATCATTCTGACTCTTGGAATGAATACTGCAAACTTTCAGCCGGAATTACATCACTCAGACTTTTGAATGACGATTGTAACCTTTCGGCCAGAATTATATCATTCTGACATTTGGAGTGAAGACCGCAACCTTTCGGACAAAATACATCACTTGAAATTTTGAGTGAAGACGCAACCTTTTAGTAAGACATACATCATTCGGACGCTTAAAGTGAAGGCGCAACTTTCGGTCCAAGTAAAATCACTCGGACTTTTGAGTGAAGGCGCAACGTTTCAACCGAAATTACATCATTGAGATGCTTAAAGTGAAGATTGCGCCTTTTGACCAGAATTACATAACTTTTACTCTTGGAGTGAAAAGCGCAACCTTTCTGTAGGAATTACATCACTTAGACTTATGAATGAAGACTGAAATCTTTCAGCCGTAATTACATCGTTCGACTATTGGAATGAAAAGCGCAAACTTTTGGGCGAAATTACATCATTCGGACACTTCGAGTGAAGATGCATCCTTTCTCTTGGAATTACATCATTTAGACGCTTTGAGTGAAGGCGCAACCTTTTGCCCGGAATTACATCACTTAGACATTTGAATGAAGCGCAACCATTCGGTTGGAATTACATTATTCGACACTTGGAGTGAAGTCGCAACCTTGGGCCGTAATTCCATCTTTCGAATCTTGGAATGAATACGCATACTTTCGTAGGAATTACATCACTCAGACTTTTGAATGACGATTGTAACCTTTCGGCCGAATTACATCATTCGACATTTGGAGTGAAAAGCGCAACCTTTCGGACAAAATACATCACTCGAAATTTTGAGTGAAGGCGCAACCTTTTAGCAAGACATACATCATTCAGACGCTTAAAGTGAAGAGCGCAACTTTCGGTCCGAGTAACATCACTCAGACTTTTGAATGCTGCAACCTTTCAACCAGAATTACATCATTGAGATGATTAAAGTGAAGATTGCGCCTTTTGACCGAGAATTACATCATTTTTACACTTGGAGTGAAAGCGCAACCTTTCTCCGGAATCATCACTTAGACTTATGAATGAAGACTGAAACCTTTCAGCCGTAATAATATCATTCTGACTATTGGAATGAAAACTGCAAACTTTTGGCCGAAATTACATCATTCAGACACTTCGAGTGAAGACTGCATCCTTTCTATCTGAATTACATCATTTAGACGCTTAGCGTGAAGACTGCAACCTTTTGCCTGGAATTACATCACTTAGACTTTTGAATGAAGACTGCAACCATTCAGTTGGAATTACATTATTCTGACACTTGGAGTGAAGACTGCAACCTTTCGGCCGTAATAACATCTCAGACTTCTGAATGAAAAATAAAACCTTGTGCCGTAATTTCATCATTTTGACTCTTGGAATGAATACTGCAAACTTTCAGCCGGAATTACATCACTCAGACTTTTGAATGACGATTGTAACCTTTCGGCCAGAATTATATCATTCTGACATTTGGAGTGAAGACTGCAACCTTTCGGACAAAATACATCACTTGAAATTTTGAGTGAAGACTGCAACCTTTTAGTAAGACATACATCATTCAGACGCTTAAAGTGAAGACTGCAACTTTCGGTCCAAGTAAAATCACTCAGACTTTTGAGTGAAGGCGCAACGTTTCAACCGAAATTACATCATTGAGATGCTTAAAGTGAAGATTGCGCCTTTTGACCAGAATTACATAACTTTTACTCTTGGAGTGAAAACTGCAACCTTTCTGCCGGAATTACATCACTTAGACTTATGAATGAAGACTGAAATCTTTCAGCCCGTAATTACATCGTTCGACTATTGGAATGAAAAGCGCAAACTTTTGGGCGAAATTACATCATTCGGACACTTCGAGTGAAGGCTGCATCCTTTCTCTTGGAATTACATCATTTAGACGCTTTGAGTGAAGACTGCAACCTTTTGCCTGGAATTACATCACTTAGACATTTGAATGAAGACTGCAACCATTCAGTTGGAATTACATTATTCTGACACTTGGAGTGAAGTCTGCAACCTTGGGCCGTAATTCCATCATTCTGAATCTTGGAATGAATACTGCATACTTTCGGTAGGAATTACATCACTCAGACTTTTGAATGACGATTGTAACCTTTCGGCAAGAATTACATCATTCTGACATTTGGAGTGAAAACTGCAACCTTTCAGACAAAATACATCACTCGAAATTTTGAGTGAAGACTGCAACCTTTTAGCAAGACATACATCATTCAGACGCTTAAAGTGAAGACTGCAACTTTCGGTCCGAGTAACATCACTCAGACTTTTGAATGAAGACTGCAACCTTTCAACCGGAATTACATCATTGAGATGCTTAAAGTGAAGATTGCGCCTTTTGACCAGAATTACATCATTTTTACACTTGGAGTGAAAACTGCAACCTTTCTGCCGGAATTACATCACTTAGACTTATGAATGAAGACTGAAACCTTTCAGCCGTAATAATATCATTCTGACTATTGGAATGAAAAATGCAAACTTTTGGCCGAAATTACATCATTCAGACACTTCGAGTGAAGACTGCATCCTTTCTATCTAAATTACATCATTTAGACGCTTAGCGTGAAGACTGCAACCTTTTGCCTGGAATTACATCACTTAGACTTTTGAATGAAGATTGCAACCGTTCAGTTGGAATTACATTATTCTGACACTTGGAGTGAAGTCTGCAACCTTGGGCCGTAATTCCATCATTCTGAATCTTGGAATGAATACTGCAAACTTTCAGCCGGAATTACATCACGCAGACTTTTGAATGATGATTGTAACCTTTCGGCTAGAATTACATCATTCTGACATTTGGAGTGAAAACTGCAACCTTTCAGGCAAAATACATCACTCGAAATTTTGAGTGAAGACTGCAACCTTTTAGCAAGACATACATCATTCGACGCTTAAAGTGAAGGCGCAGCAACTTTCGGTCCGAGTAACATCACTCGGACTTTTGAATGAAGGCGCAACCTTTCAACCGGAATTACATCATTGAGATGCTTAAAGTGAAGATTGCGCCTTTTGACCGAATTACATCATTTTTACACTTGGAGTGAAAAGCGCAACCTTTTCTGCCGGAATTACATCACTTAGACTTATGAATGAAGACGAAACCTTTCAGCCGTAATAATATCATTCGACTATTGGAATGAAAAGCGCAAACTTTTGGCCGAAATTACATCATTCGGACACTTCGAGTGAAGGCGCATCCTTTCTATCGAATTACATCATTTAGACGCTTAGCGTGAAGGCGCAACCTTTTGCCGGAAGTACATCACTTAGACTTTTGAATGAAGGCGCAACCATTCGGTTGGAATTACATTATTCGACACTTGGAGTGAAGGCGCAACCTTTCGGCCGTAATTACATCTCGGACTTCGAATGAAAAATAAAACCTTGTGCCGTAATTTCATCATTCGACTCTTGGAATGAATACGCAAACTTTCGGCCGAAATTACATCACTCGAGACTTTTGAATGACGATTGTAACCTTTCGGCCAGAATTACATCATTCGACATTTGGAGTGAAAAGCGCAACCTTTCGGACAAAATACATCACTCGAAATTTTGAGTGAAGGCGCGCAACCTTTTAGCAAGACATACATCATTCGGACGCTTAAAGTGAAGAGCGCAACTTTCGGTCCGAGTAACATCACTCGGACTTTTGAATGAAGACGCAACCTTTCAACCGGAATTACATCATTGAGATGCTTAAAGTGAAGATTGCGCCTTTTGACCAGAATTACATCATTTTTACACTTGGATTGAAAAGCGCAACCTTCTCGCCGGAATTACATCACTTAGACTTATGAATGAAGACTGAAACCTTTCAGCCGTAATAATATCATTCGACTATTGGAATGAAAACGCAAACTTTTGGCCGAAATTACATCATTCGGACACTTCGAGTGAAGCTGCATCCTTTCTATCTGAATTACATCATTTAGACGCTTAGCGTGAAGCGCAACCTTTTGCCGGAATTACATCACTTAGACTTTTGAATGAAGCGCAACCATTCGGTTGGAATTACATTATTCGACACTTGGAGTGAAGCGCAACCTTTCGGCCGTAATTACATCTCGGACTTCGAATGAAAAATAAAACCTTGTGCCGTAATTTCATCATTCGACTCTTGGAATGAATACGCAAACTTTCGGTCGGAATTACATCACTCGGACTTTTGAATGACGATTGTAACCTTTCGGCCGAATTACATCATTCGACATTTGGAGTGAAGGCGCAACCTTTCGGACAAAATACATCACTTGAAATTTTGAGTGAAGAGCGCAACCTTTTAGCAAGACATACATCATTCGGACGCTTAAAGTGAAGAGGCGCAACTTTCGGTCCAAGTAAAATCACTCAGACTTTTGAGTGAAGCGCAACGTTTCAACCGAAATTACATCATTGAGATGCTTAAAGTGAAGATTGCGCCTTTTGACCAGAATTACATAACTTTTACTCTTGGAGTGAAAAGCGCAACCTTTCAAAGTAGGAATTACATCACTTAGACTTATGAATGAAGACTGAAATCTTTCACCGTAATTACATCGTTCGACTATTGGAATGAAAGCGCAAACTTTTGGGCGAAATTACATCATTCGGACACTTCGAGTGAAGGCGCATCCTTTCTCTTGGAATTACATCATTTAGACGCTTTGAGTGAAGCGCAACCTTTTGCTGGAATTACATCACTTAGACATTTGAATGAAGATTGCAACCGTTCGGTTGGAATTTCATTATTCGACACTTGGAGTGAAGTCTACGCAACCTTGGGCCGTAATTCCATCATTCGAATCTTGGAATGAATACGCATACTTTCAGTAGGAATTACATCACGCGAGACTTTTGAATGACGATTGTAACCTTTCGGCTAGAATTACATCATTCGACATTTGGAGTGAAAAGCGCAACCTTTCGGACAAAATACATCACTCGAAATTTTGAGTGAAGGCGCAACCTTTTAGCAAGACATACATCATTCGACGCTTAAAGTGAAGCGCAACTTTCGGTCCGAGTAACATCACTCGGACTTTTGAATGAAGACCGCAACCTTTCAACCGGAATTACATCATTGAGATGCTTAAAGTGAAGATTGCGCCTTTTGACCGAATTACATCATTTTTACACTTGGAGTGAAAACGCAACCTTTCTGCCGGAATTACATCACTTAGACTTATGAATGAAGACTGAAACCTTTCAGCCGTAATAATATCATTCGACTATTGGAATGAAAAGCGCAAACTTTTGGCCGAAATTACATCATTCGGACACTTCGAGTGAAGCGCATCCTTTCTATCGAATTACATCATTTAGACGCTTAGCGTGAAGGCGCAACCTTTTGCCGGGAATTACATCACTTAGACTTTTGAATGAAGCGCAACCATTCGGTTGGAATTACATTATTCGACACTTGGAGTGAAGACGCAACCTTTCGGCCGTAATTACATCTCAGACTTCTGAATGAAAAATAAAACCTTGTGCCGTAATTTCATCATTCTGACTCTTGGAATGAATACTGCAAACTTTCAGCCGGAATTACATCACTCAGACTTTTGAATGACGATTGTAACCTTTCGGCCGAATTACATCATTCGACATTTGGAGTGAAGGCGCAACCTTTCGGACAAAATACAACACTCGAAATTTTGAGTGAAGACCGCAACCTTTTAGCAAGACATACATCATTCGGACGCTTAAAGTGAAGCGCAACTTTCGGTCCAAGTAAAATCACTCGGACTTTTGAGTGAAGAGGCGCAACGTTTCAACCGAAATTACATCATTGAGATGCTTAAAGTGAAGATTGCGCCTCTTGGCCATAATTACATCATTTTTACACTCGGAGTGACTACGCAACCTTTACGCCGGAATTACATCACTTAGACTTATGAATAAAGGCGAAACCTTTCGGTCGTAATAATATCATTCGACTATTGGAATGAAAACGCAAACTTTTGGCCGAAATTACATCATTCGGACACTTCGAGTGAAGACGCATCCTTTCTATCGAATTACATCATTTAGACGCTTGGAGTGAAGACCGCAACCTTTTTCCGGAATTACATCACTTAGACTTTTGAATGAAGGCGCAACCATTCGGTTGGAATTACATTATTCGACACTTGGAGTGAAGACTGCAACCTTTCGGCCATAATTACATCTCTCAGACTTCTGAATGAAGAATAAAACCTTGTGCAATAATTTCATCATTCTGACTCTTGGAATGAATACTGCAAACTTTCAGCCGGAATTACATCACTCAGACTTTTGAACGACGATTGTAACCTTTCGGCTAGAATTACATCATTCTGACATTTGGAGTGAAGACTGCAACCTTTCGGAAAAATTACATCACTCGAAATTTTGACTGATGACTGCAATCTTTCAGCAAGAATTACATCATTCAGACACTTAAAGTGAAGACTACACCTTTCGGTCCGAGAAACATCGCTCAGACTTTTGAGTGAGGACTGCAACCTTTAACCACAATTACATCATTGAGATGCAAATAGTGAAGATTGTGCCTTTTGGCCAGAATTACATCATTTTTACACTTGGAGTGAAAACTGCCACCTTTCTGCCGGAATTACATCACTTAGACTTATGAATGAAGACTGAAACCTTTTAGCCGTAATTATATCGTTCTGACTATTGGAATTAAAACTGCAAACCTTTGGCCTAAATTACATCACTCGAACTTTTGAATAAAGTACATCACTTAGACTTTTGAATGAAGCGCAACCATTCGGTTGGAATTACATTATTCGACACTTGGAGTGAAGAATGCAACCTTTCTGCCATAATTACATCTCTCAGACTTCTGAACGAAGAATAAAACCTTGTGCCGTAATTTTATTATTCTGACTCTTGGAATGAATACTGCAAACTTTCGGTCGGAATTACATCACTCGACTTTTGAACGACATTGTAACCTTTCGGCTAGAATTACATCATTCGACATTTGGATTGAAGGCGCAACCTTTCGGAAAAATTACATCACTCGAAATTTTGACCGATGACCGCAATCTTTCGGCAAGAATTACATCATTCGGACACTTAAAGTGAAGATCGCACCTTTCGGTCCGAGTAACATCACTCGAGACTTTTGAGTGAGGACGCAACCTTTAACCACAATTACATCATTGAGATGCAAAAAGTGAAGATTGCGCCTTTGGCCGAAATACATCACTTACATCACTTAGATGTAATTTGGAGTGAAGACTGCAACCTTTCGGACAAAATACATCACTTGAAATTTTGAGTGAAGGCGCAACCTTTTAGCAAGACATACATCATTCGGACGCTTAAAGTGACGATCGCAACTTTCGGTCCAAGTAAAATCACTCGAGACTTTTGAGTGAAGCGCAACGTTTCAAACGAAATTACATCATTGAGATGCTTAAAGTGAAGATTGCGCCTTTTGACCAAAATTACATAACTTTTACTCTTGGAGTGAAAAGCGCAACCTTTCTTCGCCGGAATTACATCACTTAGACTTATGAATGAAGACGAAATCTTTCGGCCGTAATTACATCGTTCGACTATTGGAATGAAAGCGCAAACTTTTGGGCGAAATTACATCATTCGGACACTTCGAGTGAAGCGCATCCTTTCTCTTGGAATTACATCATTTAGACGCTTTGAGTGAAGAGGCGCAACCTTTTGCCGGAATTACATCAACGAGACATTTGAATGAAGGCGCAACCATTCGGTTGGAATTACATTATTCGACACTTGGAGTGAAGTCTGCAACCTTGGGCCGTAATTCCATCATTCTGAATCTTGGAATGAATACTGCATACTTTCAGCCGGAATTACATCACTCAGACTTTTGAATGACGATTGTAACCTTTCGGCCGTAATTACATCATTCGACATTTGGAGTGAAAAGCGCAACCTTTCGGACAAAATACATCACTCGAAATTTTGAGTGAAGGCGCAACCTTTTAGCAAGACATACATCATTCGACGCTTAAAGTGAAGATCGCAACTTTCGGTCCGAGTAACATCACTCGAGACTTTTGAATGAAGCGCAACCTTTCAACCGGAATTACATCATTGAGATGCTTAAAGTGAAGATTGCGCCTTTTGACCAGAATTACATCATTTTTACACTTGGAGTGAAAACTGCAACCTTTCTGCCGGAATTACATCACTTAGACTTATGAATGAACCGAAACCTTTCGGCCGTAATAATATCATTCGACTATTGGAATGAAAAGCGCAAACTTTTGGCCGAAATTACATCATTCGGACACTTCGAGTGAAGGCGCATCCTTTCTATCGATTTACATCATTTAGACGCTTAGCGTGAAGCGCAACCTTTTGCCGGAATTACATCACTTAGACTTTTGAATGAAGAAGCGCAACCATTCGGTTGGAATTACATTATTCGACACTTGGAGTGAAGAGCGCAACCTTTCGGCCGTAATTACATCTCGGACTTCGAATGAAAAATAAAACCTTGTGCCGTAATTTCATCATTCGACTCTTGGAATGAATACGCAAACTTTCAGCCGGAATTACATCACTCGAGACTATTGAATGACGATTGTAACCTTTCGGCCGAATTACATCATTCGACATTTGGAGTGAAAGCGCAACCTTTCGGACAAAATACATCACTCGAAATTTTGAGTGAAGACGCAACCTTTTAGCAAGACATACATAATTCACACGCTTAAAGTGAAGCGCAACTTTCGGTCCGAGTAACATCACTCGGACTTTTGAATGAAGACCGCAACCTTTCAACCGGAATTACATCATTGAGATGCTTAAAGTGAAGATTGCGCCTTTTGACCGAATTACATCATTTTTACACTTGGAGTGAAAAGCGCAACCTTTCTGCCGGAATTACATCACTTAGACTTATGAATGAAGGCGAAACCTTTCAGCCGTAATAATATCATTCGACTATTAGAATGAAAACTCGCAAACTTTTGGCCGAAATTACATCATTCGGACACTTCGAGTGAAGGCGCATCCTTTCTATCTGAATTACATCATTTAGACGCTTAGCGTGAAGAGGCGCAACCTTTTGCCCGGAATTACATCACTTAGACTTTTGAATGAAGCGCAACCATTCGGTTGGAATTACATTATTCGACACTTGGAGTGAAGGCGCAACCTTTCGGCCGTAATTACATCTCGGACTTCGAATGAAAAATAAAACCTTGTGCCGTAATTTCATCATTCGACTCTTGGAATGAATACGCAAACTTTCGGTCGGAATTACATCACTCGGACTTTTGAATGACGATTGTAACCTTTCGGCCAGAATTACATCATTCGACATTTGGAGTGAAGCGCAACCTTTCGGACAAAATACATCACATGAAATTTTGAGTGAAGACGCAACCTTTTAGCAAGACATACATCATTCGACGCTTAAAGTGAAGGCGCAACTTTCGGTCCAAGTAAAATCACTCGGACTTTTGAGTGAAGGCGCAATGTTTCAACCGAAATTACATCATTGAGATGCTTAAAGTGAAGATTGCGCCTTTTGACCAGAATTACATAACTTTTACTCTTGGAGTGAAAAGCGCAACCTTTCAGGAATTACATCACTTAGACTTATGAATGAAGACTGAAATCTTTTCACCGTAATTACATCGTTCGACTATTGGAATGAAAAGCGCAAACTTTTGGGCGAAATTACATCATTCGGACACTTCGAGTGAAGACTGCATCCTTTCTCTTGGAATTACATCATTTAGACGCTTTGAGTGAAGCGCAACCTTTTGCCTGGAATTACATCACTTAGACATTTGAATGAAGACCGCAACCATTCGGTTGGAATTACATTATTCGACACTTGGAGTGAAGTACGCAACCTTGGGCCGTAATTCCATCATTCGAATCTTGGAATGAATACTCGCATACTTTTAGCCGGAATTACATCACGAGACTTTTGAATGACGATTGTAACCTTTCGGCTAGAATTACATCATTCGACATTTGGAGTGAAAAGCGCAACCTTTCGGACAAAATACATCACTCGAAATTTTGAGTGAAGGCGCAACCTTTTAGCAAGACATACATCATTCGGACGCTTAAAGTGAAGATCGCAACTTTCGGTCCGAGTAACATCACTCGACTTTTGAATGAAGACGCAACCTTTCAACCGGAATTACATCATTGAGATGCTTAAAGTGAAGATTGCGCCTTTTGACCAGAATTACATCATTTTTACACTTGGAGTGAAAAGCGCAACCTTTCGCCGGAATTACATCACTTAGACTTATGAATGAAGACCGAAACCTTTCACCGTAATAATATCATTCGACTATTGGAATGAAAAGCGCAAACTTTTGGCCGAAATTACATCATTCGGACACTTCGAGTGAAGACCGCATCCTTTCTATCCGAATTACATCATTTAGACGCTTAGAGTGAAGGCGCAACCTTTTGCACGGAATTACATCACTTAGACTTTTGAATGAAGACCGCAACCATTCGGTTGGAATTACATTATTCGACACTTGGAGTGAAGGCGCAACCTTTCGGCCGTAATTACATCTCGGACTTCGAATGAAAAATAAAACCTTGTGCCGTAATTTCATCATTCGACTCTTGGAATGAATACGCAAACTTTCAGCCGGAATTACATCACGAGACTTTTGAATGACGATTGTAACCTTTCGGCTAGAATTACATCATTCGACATTTGGAGTGAAAAGCGCAACCTTTCGGACAAAATACATCACTCGAAATTTTGAGTGAAGATCGCAACCTTTTAGCAAGACATACATCATTCGACGCTTAAAGTGAAGATCGCAACTTTCGGTCCGAGTAACATCACTCGAGACTTTTGAATGAAGACCGCAACCTTTCAACCGGAATTACATCATTGAGATGCTTAAAGTGAAGATTGCGCCTTTTGACCAGAATTACATCATTTTTACACTTGGAGTGAAAACGCAACCTTTCTCGTAGGAATTACATCACTTAGACTTATGAATGAAGACCGAAACCTTTCAGCCGTAATAATATCATTCGACTATTGGAATGAAAACTCGCAAACTTTTGGCCGAAATTACATCATTCGGACACTTCGAGTGAAGATCGCATCCTTTCTATCCGAATTACATCATTTAGACGCTTAGCGTGAAGCGCAACCTTTTGCCGGGAATTACATCACTTAGACTTTTGAATGAAGACTGCAACCATTCAGTTGGAATTACATTATTCTGACACTTGGAGTGAAGACTGCAACCTTTCGGCCGTAATTACATCTCAGACTTCTGAATGAAAAATAAAACCTTGTGCCGTAATTTCATCATTCTGACTCTTGGAATGAATACTGCAAACTTTCAGCCGGAATTACATCACTCAGACTTTTGAATGACGATTGTAACCTTTCGGCCAGAATTACATCATTCTGACATTTGGAGTGAAGACTGCAACCTTTCGGACAAAATACAACACTCGAAATTTTGAGTGAAGACTGCAACCTTTTAGCAAGACATACATCATTCAGACGCTTAAAGTGAAGACTGCAACTTTCGGTCCAAGTAAAATCACTCAGACTTTTGAGTGAAGACTGCAACGTTTCAACCGAAATTACATCATTGAGATGCTTAAAGTGAAGATTGCGCCTCTTGGCCATAATTACATCATTTTTACACTCGGAGTGACTACTGCACCCTTTACGCCGGAATTACATCACTTACACTTATGAATAAAGACTGAAACCTTTCAGTCGTAATAATATCATTCTGACTATTGGAATGAAAACTGCAAACTTTTGGCCGAAATTACATCATTCGGACACTTCGAGTGAAGAGGCGCATCCTTTCTATCGAATTACATCATTTAGACGCTTGGAGTGAAGGCGCAACCTTTTTCCGGAATTACATCACTTAGACTTTTGAATGAAGCGCAACCATTCGGTTGGAATTACATTATTCGACACTTGGAGTGAAGACCGCAACCTTTCGGCCATAATTACATCTCTCGGACTTCGAATGAAGAATAAAACCTTGTGCAATAATTTCATCATTCGACTCTTGGAATGAATACGCAAACTTTCAGCCGGAATTACATCACTCGGACTTTTGAACGACGATTGTAACCTTTCGGCTAGAATTACATCATTCGACATTTGGAGTGAAGGCGCAACCTTTCGGAAAAATTACATCACTCGAAATTTTGACCGATGACCGCAATCTTTCGGCAAGAATTACATCATTCGGACACTTAAAGTGAAGACTACACCTTTCGGTCCGAGAAACATCGCTCGAGACTTTTGAGTGAGGATCGCAACCTTTAACCACAATTACATCATTGAGATGCAAATAGTGAAGATTGTGCCTTTTGGCCGAATTACATCATTTTTACACTTGGAGTGAAAAGCGCCACCTTTCTGCCGGAATTACATCACTTAGACTTATGAATGAAGACCGAAACCTTTTAGCCGTAATTATATCGTTCGACTATTGGAATTAAAAGCGCAAACCTTTGGCCTAAATTACATCACTCGAACTTTTGAATAAAGTACATCACTTAGACTTTTGAATGAAGACCGCAACCATTCGGTTGGAATTACATTATTCGACACTTGGAGTGAAGAATGCAACCTTTCTCGCCATAATTACATCTCTCAGACTTCTGAACGAAGAATAAAACCTTGTGCCGTAATTTTATTATTCTGACTCTTGGAATGAATACTGCAAACTATCAGTCGGAATTACATCACTCAGACTTTTGAACGACGATTGTAACCTTTCGGCTAGAATTACATCATTCTGACATTTGGATTGAAGACGCAACCTTTCGGAAAAATTACATCACTCGAAATTTTGGTGATGACCGCAATCTTTCAAAGCAAGAATTACATCATTCGAGACACTTAAAGTGAAGATCGCACCTTTCGGTCCGAGTAACATCACTCAGACTTTTGAGTGAGGACTGCAACCTTTAACCACAATTACATCATTGAGATGCAAAAAGTGAAGATTGCGCCTTTGGCCAGAAATACATCACTTACATCACTTAGATGTAATTTGGAGTGAAGACTGCAACCTTTCGGACAAAATACATCACTTGAAATTTTGAGTGAAGACTGCAACCTTTTAGCAAGACATACATCATTCAGACGCTTAAAGTGACGACTGCAACTTTCGGTCCAAGTAAAATCACTCAGACTTTTGAGTGAAGACTGCAACGTTTCAAACGAAATTACATCATTGAGATGCTTAAAGTGAAGATTGCGCCTTTTGACCAAAATTACATAACTTTTACTCTTGGAGTGAAAACGCAACCTTTTCGCCGGAATTACATCACTTAGACTTATGAATGAAGACCGAAATCTTTCAGCCGTAATTACATCGTTCGACTATTGGAATGCAAGCGCAAACTTTTGGGCGAAATTACATCATTCGGACACTTCGAGTGAAGCGCATCCTTTCTCTTGGAATTACATCATTTAGACGCTTTGAGTGAAGACGCAACCTTTTGCCGGAATTACATCACCGAGACATTTGAATGAAGACCGCAACCATTCGGTTGGAATTACATTATTCGACACTTGGAGTGAAGTCCGCAACCTTGGGCCGTAATTCCATCATTCGAATCTTGGAATGAATACCGCATACTTTCAGTAGGAATTACATCACTCGGACTTTTGAATGACGATTGTAACCTTTCGGCCGAATTACATCATTCGACATTTGGAGTGAAAACGCAACCTTTCGGACAAAATACATCACTCGAAATTTTGAGTGAAGGCGCAACCTTTTAGCAAGACATACATCATTCGACGCTTAAAGTGAAGATCGCACCTTTCGGTCCGAGTAACATCACTCGAGACTTTTGAATGAAGACCGCAACCTTTCAACCTAGGAATTACATCATTGAGATGCTTAAAGTGAAGATTGCGCCTTTTGACCGTAATTACATCATTTTTACACTTGGAGTGAAAAGCGCAACCTTTCTGAGGAATTACATCACTTAGACTTATGAATGAAGACCGAAACCTTTCAGCCGTAATAATATCATTCGACTATTGGAATGAAAAGCGCAAACTTTTGGCCGAAATTACATCATTCGGACACTTCGAGTGAAGAGGCGCATCCTTTCTATCCGAATTACATCATTTAGACGCTTAGCGTGAAGCGCAACCTTTTGCCTGGAATTACATCACTTAGACTTTTGAATGAAGACTGCAACCATTCAGTTGGAATTACATTATTCTGACACTTGGAGTGAAGACTGCAACCTTTCGGCCGTAATTACATCTCAGACATCTGAATGAAAAATAAAACCTTGTGCCGTAATTTCATCATTCTGACTCTTGGAATGAATACTGCAAACTTTCAGCCGGAATTACATCACTCAGACTATTGAATGACGATTGTAACCTTTCGGCCAGAATTACATTATTCTGACATTTGGAGTGAAAACTGCAACCTTTCAGACAAAATACATCACTCGAAATTTTGAGTGAAGACTGCAACCTTTTAGCAAGACATACATAATTCACACGCTTAAAGTGAAGACTGCAACTTTCGGTCCGAGTAACATCACTCAGACTTTTGAATGAAGACTGCAACCTTTCAACCGGAATTACATCATTGAGATGCTTAAAGTGAAGATTGCGCCTTTTGACCAGAATTACATCATTTTTACACTTGGAGTGAAAACTGCAACCTTTCTGCCGGAATTACCTCACTTAGACTTATGAATGAAGACTGAAACCTTTCAGCCGTAATAATATCATTCTGACTATTAGAATGAAAACTGCAAACTTTTGGCCGAAATTACATCATTCAGACACTTCGAGTGAAGACTGCATCCTTTCTATCTGAATTACATCATTTAGACGCTTAGCGTGAAGACTGCAACCTTTTGCCTGGAATTACATCACTTAGACTTTTGAATGAAGACCGCAACCATTCAGTTGGAATTACATTATTCTGACACTTGGAGTGAAGACTGCAACCTTTCGGCCGTAATTACATCTCAGACTTCTGAATGAAAAATAAAACCTTGTGCCGGAATTTCATCATTCTGACTCTTGGAATGAATACTGCAAACTTTCAGTCGGAATTACATCACTCAGACTTTTGAATGACGATTGTAACCTTTCGGCCAGAATTACATCATTCTGACATTTGGAGTGAAGACTGCAACCTTTCGGACAAAATACATCACTTGAAATTTTGAGTGAAGACTGCAACCTTTTAGCAAGACATACATCATTCAGACGCTTAAAGTGAAGTCTGCAACTTTCGGTCCAAGTAAAATCACTCAGCCTTTTGAGTGAAGACTGCAACGTTTCAACCGAAATTACATCATTGAGATGCTTAAAGTGAAGATTGCGCCTTTTGACCAGAATTACATAACTTTTACTCTTGGAGTGAAAACTGCAACCTTTCAGCCGGAATTACATCACTTAGACTTATGAATGAAGACTGAAATCTTTCAGCCGTAATTACATCGTTCTGACTATTGGAATGAAAACTGCAAACTTTTGGGCGAAATTACATCATTCAGACACTTCGAGTGAAGATCGCATCCTTTCTCTTGGAATTACATCATTTAGACGCTTTGAGTGAAGACTGCAACCTTTTGCACGGAATTACATCACTTAGACATTTGAATGAAGACTGCAACCGTTCAGTTGGAATTACATTATTCTGACACTTGGAGTGAAGTCTGCAACCTTGGGCCGTAATTCCATCATTCTGAATCTTGGAATGAATACTGCATACTTTTAGCCGGAATTACATCACGCAGACTTTTGAATGACGATTGTAACCTTTCGGCTAGAATTACATCATTCTGACATTTGGAGTGAAAACTGCAACCTTTCAGACAAAATACATCACTCGAAATTTTGAGTGAAGACTGCAACCTTTTAGCAAGACATACATCATTCAGACGCTTAAAGTGAAGACTGCAACTTTCGGTCCGAGTAACATCACTCAGACTTTTGAATGAAGACTGCAACCTTTCAACCGGAATTACATCATTGAGATGCTTAAAGTGAAGATTGCGCCTTTTGACCAGAATTACATCATTTTTACACTTGGAGTGAAAACTGCAACCTTTCTGCCGGAATTACATCACTTAGACTTATGAATGAAGACTGAAACCTTTCAGCCGTAATAATATCATTCTGACTATTGGAATGAAAACTGCAAACTTTTGGCCGAAATTACATCATTCGGACACTTCTAGTGAAGACCGCATCCTTTCTATCGAATTACATCATTTAGACGCTTAGAGTGAAGACGCAACCTTTTGCCGGAATTACATCACTTAGACTTTTGAATGAAGACCGCAACCATTCAAGTTGGAATTACATTATTTCGACACTTGGAGTGAAGGCGCAACCTTTCGGCCGTAATTACATCTCGGACTTCGAATGAAAAATAAAACCTTGTGCCGTAATTTCATCATTCGACTCTTGGAATGAATACGCAAACTTTCAGCCGGAATTACATCACGCGAGACTTTTGAATGACGATTGTAACCTTTCGGCTAGAATTACATCATTCGACATTTGGAGTGAAAACCGCAACCTTTCATACAAAATACATCACTCGAAATTTTGAGTGAAGCGCAACCTTTTAGCAAGACATACATCATTCGACGCTTAAATCGAAGATCGCAACTTTCGGTCCGAGTAACATCACTCGAGACTTTTGAATGAAGGCGCAACCTTTCAACCGGAATTACATCATTGAGATGCTTAAAGTGAAGATTGCGCCTTTTGACCGAATTACATCATTTTTACACTTGGAGTGAAAACTCGCAACCTTTCTCGCCGGAATTACATCACTTAGACTTATGAATGAAGACCGAAACCTTTCAGCCGTAATAATATCATTCGACTATTGGAATGAAAACTCGCAAACTTTTGGCCGAAATTACATCATTCGGACACTTCGAGTGAAGAGGCGCATCCTTTCTATCCGAATTACATCATTTAGACGCTTAGCGTGAAGAGGCGCAACCTTTTGCCCGGAATTACATCACTTAGACTTTTGAATGAAGACCGCAACCATTCGGTTGGAATTACATTATTTCGACACTTGGAGTGAAGACCGCAACCTTTCGGTCGTAATTACATCTCAGACTTCTGAATGAAAAATAAAACCTTGTGCCGTAATTTCATCATTCTGACTCTTGGAATGAATACTGCAAACTTTCAGCCGGAATTACATCACTCAGACTATTGAATGACGATTGTAACCTTTCGGCCAGAATTACATCATTCTGACATTTGGAGTGAAAACTGCAACCTTTCAGACAAAATACATCACTCAAAATTTTGAGTGAAGACTGCAACCTTTTAGCAAGACATACATAATTCACACGCTTAAAGTGAAGACTGCAACTTTCGGTCCGAGTAACATCACTCAGACTTTTGAATGAAGACTGCAACCTTTCAACCGGAATTACATCATTGAGATGCTTAAAGTGAAGATTGCGCCTTTTGACCGAATTACATCATTTTTACACTTGGAGTGAAAACTCGCAACCTTTCGCCGGAATTACCTCACTTAGACTTATGAATGAAGACCGAAACCTTTCAGCCGTAATAATATCATTCTGACTATTAGAATGAAAACTGCAAACTTTTGGCCGAAATTACATCATTCAGACACTTCGAGTGAAGACTGCATCCTTTCTATCTGAATTACATCATTTAGACGCTTAGCGTGAAGACCGCAACCTTTTGCCTGGAATTACATCACTTAGACTTTTGAATGAAGAGGCGCAACCATTCGGTTGGAATTACATTATTCGACACTTGGAGTGAAGGCGCAACCTTTCGGCCGTAATTACATCTCGGACTTCGAATGAAAAATAAAACCTTGTGCCGTAATTTCATCATTCGACTCTTGGAATGAATACCGCAAACTTTCGGTCGGAATTACATCACTCGGACTTTTGAATGACGATTGTAACCTTTCGGCCGAATTACATCATTCGACATTTGGAGTGAAGACCGCAACCTTTCGGACAAAATACATCACTTGAAATTTTGAGTGAAGACGCAACCTTTTAGCAAGACATACATCATTCGGACGCTTAAAGTGAAGGCGCAACTTTCGGTCCAAGTAAAATCACTCACCTTTTGAGTGAAGGCGCAACGTTTCAACCGAAATTACATCATTGAGATGCTTAAAGTGAAGATTGCGCCTTTTGACCAGAATTACATAACTTTTACTCTTGGAGTGAAAACTCGCAACCTTTCAAAGGAATTACATCACTTAGACTTATGAATGAAGACCGAAATCTTTTTAACCGTAATTACATCGTTCGACTATTGGAATGAAAAGCGCAAACTTTTGGGCGAAATTACATCATTCGGACACTTCGAGTGAAGCGCATCCTTTCTCTTGGAATTACATCATTTAGACGCTTTGAGTGAAGGCGCAACCTTTTGCCCGGAATTACATCACTTAGACATTTGAATGAAGACCGCAACCGTTCGGTTGGAATTACATTATTCGACACTTGGAGTGAAGTCGCAACCTTGGGCCGTAATTCCATCATTCGAATCTTGGAATGAATACTCGCATACTTTTAGCCGGAATTACATCACGCAGACTTTTGAATGACGATTGTAACCTTTCGGCTAGAATTACATCATTCGACATTTGGAGTGAAAAGCGCAACCTTTCGGACAAAATACATCACTCGAAATTTTGAGTGAAGGCGCAACCTTTTAGCAAGACATACATCATTCGGACGCTTAAAGTGAAGATCGCAACTTTCGGTCCGAGTAACATCACTCGACTTTTGAATGAAGGCGCAACCTTTCAACCGGAATTACATCATTGAGATGCTTAAAGTGAAGATTGCGCCTTTTGACCGAGAATTACATCATTTTTACACTTGGAGTGAAAACTCGCAACCTTTCTCGCCGGAATTACATCACTTAGACTTATGAATGAAGACGAAACCTTTCACCGTAATAATATCATTCGACTATTGGAATGAAAACGCAAACTTTTGGCCGAAATTACATCATTCGACACTTCGAGTGAAGACCGCATCCTTTCTATCCGAATTACATCATTTAGACGCTTAGAGTGAAGGCGCAACCTTTTGCCGGAATTACATCACTTAGACTTTTGAATGAAGCGCAACCATTCGGTTGGAATTACATTATTCGACACTTGGAGTGAAGACCGCAACCTTTTCGGCCGTAATTACATCTCGGACTTCGAATGAAAAATAAAACCTTGTGCCGTAATTTCATCATTTCGACTCTTGGAATGAATACGCAAACTTTCAGCCGGAATTACATCACTCGGACTATTGAATGACGATTGTAACCTTTCGGCCGAATTACATCATTCGACATTTGGAGTGAAAAGCGCAACCTTTCGGACAAAATACATCACTCAAAATTTTGAGTGAAGACCGCAACCTTTTAGCAAGACATACATAATTCACACGCTTAAAGTGAAGCGCAACTTTCGGTCCGAGTAACATCACTCGACTTTTGAATGAAGACTCGCAACCTTTCAACCGGAATTACATCATTGAGATGCTTAAAGTGAAGATTGCGCCTTTTGACCGTAATTACATCATTTTTACACTTGGAGTGAAAAGCGCAACCTTTCTGCCGGAATTACATCACTTAGACTTATGAATGAAGACTGAAACCTTTCACCGTAATAATATCATTCGACTATTGGAATGAAAAGCGCAAACTTTTGGCCGAAATTACATCATTCGGACACTTCGAGTGAAGGCGCATCCTTTCTATCCGAATTACATCATTTAGACGCTTAGCGTGAAGCGCAACCTTTTGCCGGAATTACATCACTTAGACTTTTGAATGAAGACCGCAACCATTCGGTTGGAATTACATTATTCGACACTTGGAGTGAAGGCGCAACCTTTCGGTCGTAATTACATCTCGGACTTCGAATGAAAAATAAAACCTTGTGCCGTAATTTCATCATTCGACTCTTGGAATGAATACGCAAACTTTCAGCCGGAATTACATCACTCGACTATTGAATGACGATTGTAACCTTTCGGCCGAATTACATCATTCGACATTTGGAGTGAAAAGCGCAACCTTTCGACAAAATACATCACTCAAAATTTTGAGTGAAGATCGCAACCTTTTAGCAAGACATACATAATTCACACGCTTAAAGTGAAGATCGCAACTTTCGGTCCGAGTAACATCACTCGAGACTTTTGAATGAAGACCGCAACCTTTCAACCGGAATTACATCATTGAGATGCTTAAAGTGAAGATTGCGCCTTTTGACCGTAATTACATCATTTTTACACTTGGAGTGAAAAGCGCAACCTTTGCCGGAATTACCTCACTTAGACTTATGAATGAAGACCGAAACCTTTCAGCCGTAATAATATCATTCGACTATTAGAATGAAAAGCGCAAACTTTTGGCCGAAATTACATCATTCGACACTTCGAGTGAAGATCGCATCCTTTCTATCCGAATTACATCATTTAGACGCTTAGCGTGAAGACCGCAACCTTTTGCCGGAATTACATCACTTAGACTTTTGAATGAAGAGCGCAACCATTCAGTTGGAATTACATTATTCGACACTTGGAGTGAAGGCGCAACCTTTCGGCCGTAATTACATCTCAGACTTCTGAATGAAAAATAAAACCTTGTGCCGTAATTTCATCATTCTGACTCTTGGAATGAATACTGCAAACTTTCAGTCGGAATTACATCACTCAGACTTTTGAATGACGATTGTAACCTTTCGGCCAGAATTACATCATTCTGACATTTGGAGTGAAGACTGCAACCTTTCGGACAAAATACATCACTTGAAATTTTGAGTGAAGCGCAACCTTTTAGCAAGACATACATCATTCGACGCTTAAAGTGAAGGCGCAACTTTCGGTCCAAGTAAAATCACTCAGCCTTTTGAGTGAAGACTGCAACATTTCAACCGAAATTACATCATTGAGATGCTTAAAGTGAAGATTGCGCCTTTTGACCAGAATTACATAACTTTTACTCTTGGAGTGAAAACTCGCAACCTTTCAAACCGGAATTACATCACTTAGACTTATGAATGAAGACGAAATCTTTCACCGTAATTACATCGTTCGACTATTGGAATGAAAACGCAAACTTTTGGGCGAAATTACATCATTCGGACACTTCGAGTGAAGATCGCATCCTTTCTCTTGGAATTACATCATTTAGACGCTTTGAGTGAAGACCGCAACCTTTTGCCGGAATTACATCACTTAGACTTTTGAATGAAGACCGCAACCATTCGGTTGGAATTACATTATTTCGACACTTGGAGTGAAGGCGCAACCTTTCGGCCGTAATTACATCTCGGACTTCGAATGAAAAATAAAACCTTGTGCCGTAATTTCATCATTCGACTCTTGGAATGAATACGCAAACTTTCGGTCGGAATTACATCACTCGACTTTTGAATGACGATTGTAACCTTTCGGCCGAATTACATCATTCGACATTTGGAGTGAAGATCGCAACCTTTCGTACAAAATACATCACTTGAAATTTTGAGTGAAGCGCAACCTTTTAGCAAGACATACATCATTCGACGCTTAAAGTGAAGACCGTAACTTTCGGTCCAAGTAAAATCACTCACCTTTTGAGTGAAGACCGCAACGTTTCAACCGAAATTACATCATTGAGATGCTTAAAGTGAAGATTGCGCCTTTTGACCGAATTACATAACTTTTACTCTTGGAGTGAAAAGCGCAACCTTTCAGTACCGGAATTACATCACTTAGACTTATGAATGAAGACCGAAATCTTTCAGCCGTAATTACATCGTTCGACTATTGGAATGAAAAGCGCAAACTTTTGGGCGAAATTACATCATTCAGACACTTCGAGTGAAGACTGCATCCTTTCTCTTGGAATTACATCATTTAGACGCTTTGAGTGAAGGCGCAACCTTTTGCCCGAAATTACATCACTTAGACATTTGAATGAAGACTGCAACCGTTCAGTTGGAATTACATTATTCTGACACTTGGAGTGAAGTCTGCAACCTTGGGCCGTAATTCCATCATTCTGAATCTTGGAATGAATACTGCATACTTTTAGCCGGAATTACATCACGCAGACTTTTGAATGACGATTGTAACCTTTCGGCTAGAATTACATCATTCTGACATTTGGAGTGAAAACTGCAACCTTTCAGACAAAATACATCACTCGAAATTTTGAGTGAAGACTGCAACCTTTTAGCAAGACATACATCATTCGACGCTTAAAGTGAAGGCGCAACTTTCGGTCCGAGTAACATCGCTCGGACTTTTGAATGAAGATCGCAACCTTTCAACCGGAATTACATCATTGAGATGCTTAAAGTGAAGATTGCGCCTTTTGACCGTAATTACATCATTTTTACACTTGGAGTGAAAAGCGCAACCTTTCGCCGGAATTACATCACTTAGACTTATGAATGAAGACGAAACCTTTCACCGTAATAATATCATTCGACTATTGGAATGAAAAGCGCAAACTTTTGGCCGAAATTACATCATTCAGACACTTCGAGTGAAGACTGCATCCTTTCTATCTGAATTACATCATTTAGACGCTTAGAGTGAAGACTGCAACCTTTTGCCTGGAATTACATCACTTAGACTTTTGAATGAAGGCGCAACCATTCGGTTGGAATTACATTATTTCGACACTTGGAGTGAAGATCGCAACCTTTCGGCCGTAATTACATCTCAGACTTCTGAATGAAAAATAAAACCTTGTGCCGTAATTTCATCATTCTGACTCTTGGAATGAATACTGCAAACTTTCAGCCGGAATTACATCACGCAGACTTTTGAATGACGATTGTAACCTTTCGGCTAGAATTACATCATTCTGACATTTGGAGTGAAAACTGCAACCTTTCAGACAAAATACATCACTCGAAATTTTGAGTGAAGACTGCAACCTTTTAGCAAGACATACATCATTCAGACGCTTAAAGTGAAGACTGCAACTTTCGGTCCGAGTAACATCACTCAGACTTTTGAGTGAAGACTGCAACGTTTCAACCGAAATTACATCATTGAGATGCTTAAAGTGAAGATGCGCCTCTTGGCCATAATTACATCATTTTTACACTCGGAGTGACTACTGCAACCTTTACGCCGGAATTACATCACTTAGACTTATGAATAAAGACTGAAACCTTTCAGTCGTAATAATATCATTCTGACTATTGGAATGAAAACTGCAAACTTTTGGCCGAAATTACATCATTCAGACACTTCGAGTGAAGACTGCATCCTTTCTATCAGAATTACATCATTTAGACGCTTGGAGTGAAGACTGCAACCTTTTTCCTGGAATTACATCACTTAGACTTTTGAATGAAGACTGCAACCATTCAGTTGGAATTACATTATTCTGACACTTGGAGTGAAGACTGCAACCTTTCGGCCATAATTACATCTCTCAGACTTCTGAATGAAGAATAAAACCTTGTGCAATAATTTCATCATTCTGACTCTTGGAATGAATACTGCAAACTTTCATTCGGAATTACATCACTCGGACTTTTGAACGACGATTGTAACCTTTCGGCTAGAATTACATCATTCTGACATTTGGAGTGAAGACTGCAACCTTTCGGAAAAATTACATCACTCGAAATTTTGACTGATGACTGCAATCTTTCAGCAAGAATTACATCATTCGACACTTAAAGTGAAGACTACACCTTTCGGTCCGAGTAACATCGCTCGACTTTTGAGTGAGGATCGCAACCTTTAACCACAATTACATCATTGAGATGCAAATAGTGAAGATTGTGCCTTTTGGCCGAATTACATCATTTTTACACTTGGAGTGAAAACGCCACCTTTCTCGGAATTACATCACTTAGACTTATGAATGAAGACCGAAACCTTTTAGCCGTAATTATATCGTTCGACTATTGGAATTAAAAGCGCAAACCTTTGGCCTAAATTACATCACTCGAACTTTTGAATAAAGTACATCACTTAGACTTTTGAATGAAGCGCAACCATTCGGTTGGAATTACATTATTCGACACTTGGAGTGAAGAATGCAACCTTTACGCCATAATTACATCTCTCGACTTCGAACGAAGAATAAAACCTTGTGCCGTAATTTTATTATTCGACTCTTGGAATGAATACGCAAACTTTCGGTCGGAATTACATCACTCGGACTTTTGAACGACGATTGTAACCTTTCGGCTAGAATTACATCATTCGACATTTGGAGTGAAGACCGCAACCTTTCGGAAAAATTACATCACTCGAAATTTTGACCGATGATTGCAATCTTTCAAAGCAAGAATTACATCATTCGAGACACTTAAAGTGAAGATCGCACCTTTCGGTCCGAGTAACATCACTCGAGACTTTTGAGTGAGGACTGCAACCTTTAACCACAATTACATCATTGAGATGCAAAAAGTGAAGATTGCGCCTTTGGCCAGAAATACATCACTTACATCACTTAGATGTAATTTGGAGTGAAGACCGCAACCTTTCGGACAAAATACATCACTTGAAATTTTGAGTGAAAGCGCAACCTTTTAGCAAGACATACATCATTCGTACGCATAAAGTGACGACTGCAACTTTCGGTCCAAGTAAAATCACTCAGACTTTTGAGTGAAGACTGCAACGTTTCAACCGAAATTACATCATTGAGATGCTTAAAGTGAAGATTGCGCCTCTTGGCCATAATTACATCATTTTTACACTCGGAGTGACTACTGCAACCTTTACGCCGGAATTACATCACTTAGACTTATGAATAAAGACTGAAACCTTTCAGTCGTAATAATATCATTCTGACTATTGGAATGAAAACTGCAAACTTTTGGCCGAAATTACATCATTCAGACACTTCGAGTGAAGACTGCATCCTTTCTATCAGAATTACATCATTTAGACGCTTGGAGTGAAGACTGCAACCTTTTTCCTGGAATTACATCACTTAGACTTTTGAATGAAGACTGCAACCATTCAGTTGGAATTACATTATTCTGACACTTGGAGTGAAGACTGCAACCTTTCGGCCATAATTACATCTCTCAGACTTCTGAATGAAGAATAAAACCTTGTGCAATAATTTCATCATTCTGACTCTTGGAATGAATACTGCAAACTTTCAGCCGGAATTACATCACTCAGACTTTTGAACGACGATTGTAACCTTTCGGCTAGAATTACATCATTCTGACATTTGGAGTGAAGACTGCAACCTTTCGGAAAAATTACATCACTCGAAATTTTGACTGATGACTGCAATCTTTCAGCAAGAATTACATCATTCAGACACTTAAAGTGAAGACTACACCTTTCGGTCCGAGTAACATCGCTCAGACTTTTGAGTGAGGACTGCAACCTTTAACCACAATTACATCATTGAGATGCAAATAGTGAAGATTGTGCCTTTTGGCCAGAATTACATCATTTTTACACTTGGAGTGAAAACTGCCACCTTTCTGCCGGAATTACATCACTTAGACTTATGAATGAAGACTGAAACCTTTTAGCCGTAATTATATCGTTCTGACTATTGGAATTAAAACTGCAAACCTTTGGCCTAAATTACATCACTCGAACTTTTGAATAAAGTACATCACTTAGACTTTTGAATGAAGACTGCAACCATTCAGTTGGAATTACATTATTCTGACACTTGGAGTGAAGAATGCAACCTTTCTGCCATAATTACATCTCTCAGACTTCTGAACGAAGAATAAAACCTTGTGCCGTAATTTTATTATTCTGACTCTTGGAATGAATACTGCAAACTTTCAGTCGGAATTACATCACTCAGACTTTTGAACGACGATTGTAACCTTTCGGCTAGAATTACATCATTCTGACATTTGGAGTGAAGACCGCAACCTTTCGGAAAAATTACATCACTCGAAATTTTGACTGATGATTGCAATCTTTCAGCAAGAATTACATCATTCAGACACTTAAAGTGAAGACTGCACCTTTCGGTCCGAGTAACATCACTCAGACTTTTGAGTGAGGACTGCAACCTTTAACCACAATTACATCATTGAGATGCAAAAAGTGAAGATTGCGCCTTTGGCCAGAAATACATCACTTACATCACTTAGATGTAATTTGGAGTGAAGACTGCAACCTTTCGGACAAAATACATCACTTGAAATTTTGAGTGAAGACTGCAACCTTTTAGCAAGACATACATCATTCAGACGCATAAAGTGACGACTGCAACTTTCGGTCCAAGTAAAATCACTCAGACTTTTGAGTGAAGACCGCAACGTTTCAACCGAAATTACATCATTGAGATGCTTAAAGTGAAGATTGCGCCTCTTGGCCATAATTACATCATTTTTACACTCGGAGTGACTACTGCAACCTTTACGCCGGAATTACATCACTTAGACTTATGAATAAAGACTGAAACCTTTCAGTCGTAATAATATCATTCTGACTATTGGAATGAAAACTGCAAACTTTTGGCCGAAATTACATCATTCAGACACTTCGAGTGAAGACTGCATCCTTTCTATCAGAATTACATCATTTAGACGCTTGGAGTGAAGACTGCAACCTTTTTCCTGGAATTACATCACTTAGACTTTTGAATGAAGACTGCAACCATTCAGTTGGAATTACATTATTCTGACACTTGGAGTGAAGACTGCAACCTTTCGGCCATAATTACATCTCTCAGACTTCTGAATGAAGAATAAAACCTTGTGCAATAATTTCATCATTCTGACTCTTGGAATGAATACTGCAAACTTTCAGCCGGAATTACATCACTCAGACTTTTGAACGACGATTGTAACCTTTCGGCTAGAATTACATCATTCTGACATTTGGAGTGAAGACTGCAACCTTTCGGAAAAATTACATCACTCGAAATTTTGACTGATGACTGCAATCTTTCAGCAAGAATTACATCATTCAGACACTTAAAGTGAAGACTACACCTTTCGGTCCGAGTAACATCGCTCGACTTTTGAGTGAGGATCGCAACCTTTAACCACAATTACATCATTGAGATGCAAATAGTGAAGATTGTGCCTTTTGGCCGAATTACATCATTTTTACACTTGGAGTGAAAAGCGCCACCTTTCTGCCGGAATTACATCACTTAGACTTATGAATGAAGACTGAAACCTTTTAGCCGTAATTATATCGTTCTGACTATTGGAATTAAAACTGCAAACCTTTGGCCTAAATTACATCACTCGAACTTTTGAATAAAGTACATCACTTAGACTTTTGAATGAAGACTGCAACCATTCAGTTGGAATTACATTATTCTGACACTTGGAGTGAAGAATGCAACCTTTCTGCCATAATTACATCTCTCAGACTTCTGAACGAAGAATAAAACCTTGTGCCGTAATTTTATTATTCTGACTCTTGGAATGAATACTGCAAACTTTCAGTCGGAATTACATCACTCAGACTTTTGAACGACGATTGTAACCTTTCGGCTAGAATTACATCATTCTGACATTTGGAGTGAAGACTGCAACCTTTCGGAAAAATTACATCACTCGAAATTTTGACTGATGACTGCAATCTTTCAGCAAGAATTACATCATTCAGACACTTAAAGTGAAGACTACACCTTTCGGTCCGAGTAACATCACTCAGACTTTTGAGTGAGGACTGCAACCTTTAACCACAATTACATCATTGAGATGCAAAAAGTGAAGATTGCGCCTTTGGCCAGAAATACATCACTTACATCACTTAGATGTAATTTGGAGTGAAGACTGCAACCTTTCGGACAAAATACATCACTTGAAATTTTGAGTGAAGACTGCAACCTTTTAGCAAGACATACATCATTCAGACGCTTAAAGTGACGACTGCAACTTTCGGTCCAAGTAAAATCACTCAGACTTTTGAGTGAAGACAGCAACGTTTCAAACGAAATTACATCATTGAGATGCTTAAAGTGAAGATTGCGCCTTTTGACCAAAATTACATAACTTTTACTCTTGGAGTGAAAACTGCAACCTTTCTGCCGGAATTACATCACTTAGACTTATGAATGAAGACTGAAATCTTTCAGCCGTAATTACATCGTTCTGACTATTGGAATGAAAACTGCAAACTTTTGGGCGAAATTACATCATTCAGACACTTCGAGTGAAGACTGCATCCTTTCTCTTGGAATTACATCATTTAGACGCTTTGAGTGAAGACTGCAACCTTTTGCCTGGAATTACATCACTGAGACATTTGAATGAAGACTGCAACCATTCAGTTGGAATTACATTATTCTGACACTTGGAGTGAAGACTGCAACCTTTCGGCCATAATTACATCTCTCAGACTTCTGAATGAAGAATAAAACCTTGTGCAATAATTTCATCATTCTGACTCTTGGAATGAATACTGCAAACTTTCAGCCGGAATTACATCACTCAGACTTTTGAACGACGATTGTAACCTTTCGGCTAGAATTACATCATTCTGACATTTGGAGTGAATACTGCAACCTTTCGGAAAAATTACATCACTCGAATATTTGACTGATGACTGCAATCTTTCAGCAAGAATTACATCATTCAGACACTTAAAGTGAAGACTACACCTTTCGGTCCGAGTAACATCGCTCAGACTTTTGAGTGAGGACTGCAACCTTTAACCACAATTACATCATTGAGATGCAAATAGTGAAGATTGTGCCTTTTGGCCGAATTACATCATTTTTACACTTGGAGTGAAAAATCGCCACCTTTCTGCCGGAATTACATCACTTAGACTTATGAATGAAGACTGAAACCTTTTAGCCGTAATTATATCGTTCTGACTATTGGAATTAAAACTGCAAACCTTTGGCCTAAATTACATCACTCGAACTTTTGAATAAAGTACATCACTTAGACTTTTGAATGAAGACCGCAACCATTCGGTTGGAATTACATTATTCGACACTTGGAGTGAAGAATGCAACCTTTCTCGCCATAATTACATCTCTCGGACTTCGAACGAAGAATAAAACCTTGTGCCGTAATTTTATTATTCGACTCTTGGAATGAATACGCAAACTTTCGGTCGGAATTACATCACTCGGACTTTTGAACGACGATTGTAACCTTTCGGCTAGAATTACATCATTCGACATTTGGAGTGAAGGCGCAACCTTTCGGAAAAATTACATCACTCGAAATTTTGATGATGACCGCAATCTTTCAAAGCAAGAATTACATCATTCAGACACTTAAAGTGAAGACTACACCTTTCGGTCCGAGTAACATCACTCGACTTTTGAGTGAGGATCGCAACCTTTAACCACAATTACATCATTGAGATGCAAAAAGTGAAGATTGCGCCTTTGGCCGAAATACATCACTTACATCACTTAGATGTAATTTGGAGTGAAGACTGCAACCTTTCGGACAAAATACATCACTTGAAATTTTGTGTGAAGACCGCAACCTTTTAGCAAGACATACATCATTCGACGCTTAAAGTGACGATCGCAACTTTCGGTCCAAGTAAAATCACTCAGACTTTTGAGTGAAGGCGCAACGTTTCAAACGAAATTACATCATTGAGATGCTTAAAGTGAAGATTGCGCCTTTTGACCAAAATTACATAACTTTTACTCTTGGAGTGAAAAGCGCAACCTTTCGCGAGAATTACATCACTTAGACTTATGAATGAAGACTGAAATCTTTCAGCCGTAATTACATCGTTCGACTATTGGAATGAAAAGCGCAAACTTTTGGGCGAAATTACATCATTCGGACACTTCGAGTGAAGAGCGCATCCTTTCTCTTGGAATTACATCATTTAGACGCTTTGAGTGAAGCGCAACCTTTTGCCGGAATTACATCACCGAGACATTTGAATGAAGACTGCAACCATTCAGTTGGAATTACATTATTCTGACACTTGGAGTGAAGTCTGCAACCTTGGGCCGTAATTCCATCATTCTGAATCATGGAATGAATACTGCATACTTTCAGCCGGAATTACATCACTCGACTTTTGAATGACGATTGTAACCTTTCGGCCGAATTACATCATTCGACATTTGGAGTGAAAAGCGCAACCTTTCGGACAAAATACATCACTCGAAATTTTGAGTGAAGACCGCAACCTTTTAGCAAGACATACATCATTCGGACGCTTAAAGTGAAGAGGCGCAACTTTCGGTCCGAGTAACATCACTCGAGACTTTTGAATGAAGACCGCAACCTTTCAACCGGAATTACATCATTGAGATGCTTAAAGTGAAGATTGCGCCTTTTGACCGTAATTACATCATTTTTACACTTGGAGTGAAAACTCGCAACCTTCTCATTAGGAATTACATCACTTAGACTTATGAATGAAGACCGAAACCTTTCAGCCGTAATAATATCATTCGACTATTGGAATGAAAAGCGCAAACTTTTGGCCGAAATTACATCATTCGACACTTCGATGAAGACTGCATCCTTTCTATCTGAATTACATCATTTAGACGCTTAGCGTGAAGACTGCAACCTTTTGCCTGGAATTACATCACTTAGACTTTTGAATGAAGACTGCAACCATTCAGTTGGAATTACATTATTCTGACACTTGGAGTGAAGACTGCAACCTTTCGGCCGTAATTACATCTCGACTTCGAATGAAAAATAAAACCTTGTGCCGTAATTTCATCATTCTGACTCTTGGAATGAATACTGCAAACTTTCAGCCGGAATTACATCACTCAGACTATTGAATGACGATTGTAACCTTTCGGCCAGAATTACATCATTCTGACATTTGGAGTGAAAACTGCAACCTTTCAGACAAAATACATCACTCGAAATTTTGAGTGAAGACTGCAACCTTTTAGCAAGACATACATAATTCACACGCTTAAAGTGAAGGCGCAACTTTCGGTCCGAGTAACATCACTCGGACTTTTGAATGAAGCGCAACCTTTCAACCGGAATTACATCATTGAGATGCTTAAAGTGAAGATTGCGCCTTTTGACCGAGAATTACATCATTTTTACACTTGGAGTGAAAAGCGCAACCTTCTACGCCGGAATTACATCACTTAGACTTATGAATGAAGACCGAAACCTTTCAGCCGTAATAATATCATTCGACTATTAGAATGAAAAGCGCAAACTTTTGGCCGAAATTACATCATTCGGACACTTCGAGTGAAGCTGCATCCTTTCTATCCGAATTACATCATTTAGACGCTTAGCGTGAAGGCGCAACCTTTTGCCGGAATTACATCACTTAGACTTTTGAATGAAGAGCGCAACCATTCGGTTGGAATTACATTATTCGACACTTGGAGTGAAGACCGCAACCTTTCGGCCGTAATTACATCTCGACTTCGAATGAAAAATAAAACCTTGTGCCGTAATTCCATCATTCTGAATCTTGGAATGAATACTGCATACTTTCAGCCGGAATTACATCACTCAGACTTTTGAATGACGATTGTAACCTTTCGGCCAGAATTACATCATTCTGACATTTGGAGTGAAAACTGCAACCTTTCAGACAAAATACATCACTCGAAATTTTGAGTGAAGACTGCAACCTTTTAGCAAGACATACATCATTCAGACGCTTAAAGTGAAGACTGCAACTTTCGGTCCGAGTAACATCACTCAGACTTTTGAATGAAGACTGCAACCTTTCAACCGGAATTACATCATTGAGATGCTTAAAGTGAAGATTGCGCCTTTTGACCAGAATTACATCATTTTTACACTTGGAGTGAAAACTGCAACCTTTCTGCCGGAATTACATCACTTAGACTTATGAATGAAGACTGAAACCTTTCAGCCGTAATAATATCATTCTGACTATTGGAATGAAAACTGCAAACTTTTGGCCGAAATTACATCATTCAGACACTTCGAGTGAAGACTGCATCCTTTCTATCTGAATTACATCATTTAGACGCTTAGCGTGAAGACTGCAACCTTTTGCCTGGAATTACATCACTTAGACTTTTGAATGAAGACTGCAACCATTCAGTTGGAATTACATTATTCTGACACTTGGAGTGAAGACTGCAACCTTTCGGCCGTAATTACATCTCAGACTTCTGAATGAAAAATAAAACCTTGTGCCGTAATTTCATCATTCTGACTCTTGGAATGAATACTGCAAACTTTCAGCCGTAATTACATCACTCAGACTTTTGAATGACGATTGTAACCTTTCGGCCAGAATTACATCATTCTGACATTTGGAGTGAAGACTGCAACCTTTCGGACAAAATACATCACTTGAAATTTTGAGTAAAGACCGCAACCTTTTAGCAAGACATACATCATTCGGACGCTTAAAGTGAAGGCGCAACTTTCGGTCCAAGTAAAATCACTCGGACTTTTGAGTGAAAGGCGCAACGTTTCAACCGAAATTACATCATTGAGATGCTTAAAGTGAAGATTGCGCCTTTTGACCAGAATTACATAACTTTTACTCTTGGAGTGAAAACTGCAACCTTTCAGCCGGAATTACATCACTTAGACTTATGAATGAAGCCTGAAATCTTTCACCGTAATTACATCGTTCGACTATTGGAATGAAAATCGCAAACTTTTGGGCGAAATTACATCATTCGGACACTTCGAGTGAAGATCGCATCCTTTCTCTTGGAATTACATCATTTAGACGCTTTGAGTGAAGGCGCAACCTTTTGCCGGAATTACATCACTTAGACATTTGAATGAAGACTGCAACCGTTCAGTTGGAATTACATTATTCTGACACTTGGAGTGAAGTCTGCAACCTTGGGCCGTAATTCCATCATTCTGAATCTTGGAATGAATACTGCATACTTTCAGCCGGAATTACAACACTCAGACTTTTGAATGACGATTGTAACCTTTCGGCCGAATTACATCATTCTGACATTTGGAGTGAAAACTGCAACCTTTCAGACAAAATACATCACTCGAAATTTTGAGTGAAGACTGCAACCTTTTAGCAAGACATACATCATTCAGACGCTTAAAGTGAAGACTGCAACTTTCGGTCCGAGTAACATCACTCAGACTTTTGAATGAAGACTGCAACCTTTCAACCGGAATTACATCATTGAGATGCTTAAAGTGAAGATTGCGCCTTTTGACCAGAATTACATCATTTTTACACTTGGAGTGAAAACTGCAATCTTTCTGCCGGAATTACATCACTTAGACTTATGAATGAAGACTGAAACCTTTCAGCCGTAATAATATCATTCTGACTATTGGAATGAAAACTGCAAACTTTTGGCCGAAATTACATCATTCAGACACTTCGAGTGAAGACTGCATCCTTTCTATCTGAATTACATCATTTAGACGCTTAGCGTGAAGACTGCAACCTTTTGCCTTGAATTACATCACTTAGACTTTTGAATGAAGACTGCAACCATTCAGTTGGAATTACATTATTCTGACACTTGGAGTGAAGACTGCAACCTTTCGGCCGTAATTACATCTCAGACTTCTGAATGAAAAATAAAACCTTGTGCCGTAATTCCATCATTCTGAATCTTGGAATGAATACTGCATACTTTCAGCCGGAATTACATCACTCAGACTTTTGAATGACGATTGTAACCTTTCGGCCAGAATTACATCATTCTGACATTTGGAGTGAAAACTGCAACCTTTCAGACAAAATACATCACTCGAAATTTTGAGTGAAGACTGCAACCTTTTAGCAAGACATACATCATTCAGACGCTTAAAGTGAAGACTGCAACTTTCGGTCCGAGTAACATCACTCAGACTTTTGAATGAAGACTGCAACCTTTCAACCGGAATTACATCATTGAGATGCTTAAAGTGAAGATTGCGCCTTTTGACCGAGAATTACATCATTTTTACACTTGGAGTGAAAACGCAACCTTTCTACGGAATTACATCACTTAGACTTATGAATGAAGACCGAAACCTTTCAGCCGTAATAATATCATTCGACTATTGGAATGAAAACGCAAACTTTTGGCCGAAATTACATCATTCGAGACACTTCGAGTGAAGATCGCATCCTTTCTATCTCGAATTACATCATTTAGACGCTTAGCGTGAAGACCGCAACCTTTTGCCCGGAATTACATCACTTAGACTTTTGAATGAAGACCGCAACCATTCGGTTGGAATTACATTATTCGACACTTGGAGTGAAGACCGCAACCTTTCGGCCGTAATTACATCTCGACTTCGAATGAAAAATAAAACCTTGTGCCGTAATTTCATCATTCTGACTCTTGGAATGAATACTCGCAAACTTTCAGCCGTAATTACATCACTCGAGACTTTTGAATGACGATTGTAACCTTTCGGCCGAATTACATCATTCTGACATTTGGAGTGAAGACTGCAACCTTTCGGACAAAATACATCACTTGAAATTTTGAGTAAAGACTGCAACCTTTTAGCAAGACATACATCATTCAGACGCTTAAAGTGAAGACTGCAACTTTCGGTCCAAGTAAAATCACTCAGACTTTTGAGTGAAGACTGCAACGTTTCAACCGAAATTACATCATTGAGATGCTTAAAGTGAAGATTGCGCCTTTTGACCGAATTACATAACTTTTACTCTTGGAGTGAAAACGCAACCTTTCAGCCGGAATTACATCACTTAGACTTATGAATGAAGCCTGAAATCTTTCAGCCGTAATTACATCGTTCTGACTATTGGAATGAAAACTGCAAACTTTTGGGCGAAATTACATCATTCAGACACTTCGAGTGAAGATCGCATCCTTTCTCTTGGAATTACATCATTTAGACGCTTTGAGTGAAGACCGCAACCTTTTGCCTGGAATTACATCACTTAGACATTTGAATGAAGACTGCAACCGTTCAGTTGGAATTACATTATTCTGACACTTGGAGTGAAGTCTGCAACCTTGGGCCGTAATTCCATCATTCCGAATCTTGGAATGAATACCGCATACTTTCGGTAGGAATTACATCACTCGACTTTTGAATGACGATTGTAACCTTTCGGCCAGAATTACATCATTCTGACATTTGGAGTGAAAACTGCAACCTTTCAGACAAAATACATCACTCGAAATTTTGAGTGAAGACTGCAACCTTTTAGCAAGACATACATCATTCGACGCTTAAAGTGAAGAGCGCAACTTTCGGTCCGAGTAACATCACTCGAGACTTTTGAATGAAGATCGCAACCTTTCAACCGGAATTACATCA
Organism: Anisodus tanguticus; assembly: GCA_034509755.1. NCBI lineage: Eukaryota > Viridiplantae > Streptophyta > Magnoliopsida > Solanales > Solanaceae > Anisodus > Anisodus tanguticus. The sequence goes on from CM067540.1 coordinate 32,369,490, forward strand.
TTGAGATGCTTAAAGTGAAGATTGCGCCTTTTGACCGTAATTACATCATTTTTACACTTGGAGTGAAAAGCGCAATCTTTCGCCGAATTACATCACTTAGACTTATGAATGAAGACGAAACCTTTCACCGTAATAATATCATTTCGACTATTGGAATGAAAGCGCAAACTTTTGGCCGAAATTACATCATTCGGACACTTCGAGTGAAGATCGCATCCTTTCTATCTGAATTACATCATTTAGACGCTTAGCGTGAAGACTGCAACCTTTTGCCTTGAATTACATCACTTAGACTTTTGAATGAAGACTGCAACCTTTTGCCTTGAATTACATCACTTAGACTTTTGAATGAAGACTGCAACCATTCAGTTGGAATTACATTATTCTGACACTTGGAGTGAAGACTGCAACCTTTCGGCCGTAATTACATCTCAGACTTCTAAATGAAAAATAAAACCTTGTGCCGTAATTTCATCATTCTGACTCTTGGAATGAATACTACAAACTTTCAGCCGGAATTACATCACTCAGACTTTTGAATGACGATTGTAACCTTTCGGCCAGAATTATATCATTCTGACATTTGGAGTGAAGACTGCAACCTTTCGGACAAAATACATCACTTGAAATTTTGAGTGAAGGCTGCAACCTTTTAGCAAGACATACATCATTCAGACGCTTAAAGTGAAGACTGCAACTTTCGGTCCAAGTAAAATCACTCAGACTTTTGAGTGAAGACTGCAACCTTTAACCTGAATTACATCATTGAGATGCTTAAAGTGAAGATTGCGCCTTTGGCCAGAAATACATCACTTACATCACTTAGATGTAATTTGGAGTGAAGACTGCAACCTTTCGGACAAAATACATCACTTGAAATTTTGAGTGAAGACTGCAACCTTTTAGCAAGACATACATCATTCAGACTCTTAAAGTGAAGACTGCAACTTTCGGTCCAAGTAAAATCACTCAGACTTTTGAGTGAAGACTGCAACGTTTCAACCGAAATTACATCATTGAGATGCTTAAAGTGAAGATTGCGCCTTTTGACCAGAATTACATAACTTTTACTCTTGGAGTGAAAACGCAACCTTTCTCGCCGAATTACATCACTTAGACTTATGAATGAAGACTGAAATCTTTCAAACCGTAATTACATCGTTCGACTATTGGAATGAAAGCGCAAACTTTTGGGCGAAATTACATCATTCGACACTTCGAGTGAAGACTCGCATCCTTTCTCTTGGAATTACATCATTTAGACGCTTTGAGTGAAGACTGCAACCTTTTGCCTGGAATTACATCACTCAGACTTTTGAATGAAGACTGCAACCATTCAGTTGGAATTACATTATTCTGACACTTGGAGTGAAGAATGCAACCTTTCTGCCATAATTACATCTCTCAGACTTCTGAACGAAGAATAAAACCTTGTGCCGTAATTTTATTATTCTGACTCTTGGAATGAATACTGCAAACTTTCAGTCGGAATTACATCACTCAGACTTTTGAACGACGATTGTAACCTTTCGGCTAGAATTACATCATTCTGACATTTGGAGTGAAGACTACAACCTTTCAGACAAAATACATCACTCGAATTTTTGAGTGAAGGCTGCAACCTTTTAGCAAGAAATACATCATTCAGACGCTTATAGTGAAGACTGCAACTTTCGGTCTGAGTAACATCACTCAGACTTTTGAGTGAAGACTGCAACCTTTAACCTGAATTACATCATTGAGATGCTTAAAGTGAAGATTGCGCCTTTGGCCAGAAATACATCACTTACATCACTTAGATGTAATTTGGAGTGAAGACTGCAACCTTTCGGACAAAATACATCACTTGAAATTTTGAGTGAAGACTGCAACCTTTTAGCAAGACATACATCATGCAGACGCTTAAAGTGAAGACTGCAACTTTCGGTCCGAGTAAAATCACTCAGACTTTTGAGTGAAGACCGCAACGTTTCAACCGAAATTACATCATTGAGATGCTTAAAGTGAAGATTACGCCTTTTGGCCAGAATTACATCATTTTACACTTGGAGTGAAAACTGCAACCTTTCTGCCGGAATTACATCACTTAGACTTATAAATGAAGACTGAAACCTTTCAACCGTAATTATATCGTTCTGATTATTGGAATGAAAACTACAAAATTTTGGCCGAAATTACATCACTCGGACTTTTGAATGAAGATTGCAACCTATCGGCCAAAATTACATCATTCAGACACTTCGAGTGAAGACTACATCCTTTCTATCTGAATTACATCATTTAGACGCTTAGCGTGAAGACTGCAACCTTTTGCCTAGAATTACATCACTCAAACTTTTGAATGAAGACTGCAACCATTCAGTTGGAATTACATTATTCTGACACTTGGAGTGAAGAATGCAACCTTTCTGCCATAATTACATCTCTCAGACTTCTGAACGAAGAATAAAACCATGTGGCGTAATTTTATTATTCTGACTCTTGGAATGAATACTGCAAACTTTCAGTCGGAATTACATCACTCAGACTTTTGAACGACGATTGTAACCTTTCGGCTAGAATTACATCATTCTGACATTTGGAGTGAAGACTGCAACCTTTCGGAAAAATTACATCACTCGAAATTTTGACTGATGACTGCAATCTTTCAGCAAGAATTACATCATTCAGACACTTAAAGTGAAGACTACACCTTTCGGTCCGAGTAACATCACTCAGACTTTTGAGTGAGGACTGCAACCTTTAACCACAATTACATCATTGAGATGCAAATAGTGAAGATTGTGCCTTTTGGCCGAATTACATCATTTTTACACTTGGAGTGAAAACGCCACCTTTCTCGCCGGAATTACATCACTTAGACTTATGAATGAAGACTGAAACCTTTTAGCCGTAATTATATCGTTCTGACTATTGGAATTAAAACTGCAAACCTTTGGCCTAAATTACATCACTCGAACTTTTGAATAAAGTACATCACTTAGACTTTTGAATGAAGACTGCAACCATTCAGTTGGAATTACATTATTCTGACACTTGGAGTGAAGAATGCAACCTTCTCGCCATAATTACATCTCTCGACTTCGAACGAAGAATAAAACCTTGTGCCGTAATTTTATTATTCTGACTCTTGGAATGAATACTGCAAACTTTCAGTCGGAATTACATCACTCAGACTTTTGAACGACGATTGTAACCTTTCGGCTAGAATTACATCATTCTGACATTTGGAGTGAAGACTACAACCTTTCAGGCAAAATACATCACTCGAATTTTTGAGTCAAGGCTGCAACCTTTTAGCAAGAAATACATCATTCAGACGCTTATAGTGAAGACTGCAACTTTCGGTCCGAGTAACATCACTCAGACTTTTGAGTGAGGACTGCAACCTTTAACCACAATTACATCATTGAGATGCAAATAGTGAAGATTGTGCCTTTTGGCCGAATTACATCATTTTTACACTTGGAGTGAAAACTCGCCACCTTTCGCCGGAATTACATCACTTAGACTTATGAATGAAGACCTGAAACCTTTTAGCCGTAATTATATCGTTCTGACTATTGGAATTAAAACTGCAAACCTTTGGCCTAAATTACATCACTCGAACTTTTGAATAAAGTACATCACTTAGACTTTTGAATGAAGACTGCAACCATTCAGTTGGAATTACATTATTCTGACACTTGGAGTGAAGAATGCAACCTTTCCGCCATAATTACATCTCTCGTACTTCGAACGAAGAATAAAACCTTGTGCCGTAATTTTATTATTCTGACTCTTGGAATGAATACTGCAAACTTTCAGTCGGAATTACATCACTCAGACTTTTGAACGACGATTGTAACCTTTCGGCTAGAATTACATCATTCTGACATTTGGAGTGAAGACTACAACCTTTCAGGCAAAATACATCACTCGAATTTTGGAGTCAAGGCTGCAACCTTTTAGCAAGAAATACATCATTCAGACGCTTATAGTGAAGATCGCGCAACTTTCGGTCCGAGTAACATCACTCGGACTTTTGAGTGAAGATCGCAACCTTTAACTCGAATTACATCATTGAGATGCTTAAAGTGAAGATTGCGCCTTTGGCCGTAAATACATCACTTACATCACTTAGATGTAATTTGGAGTGAAGACTGCAACCTTTCGGACAAAATACATCACTTGAAATTTTGAGTGAAGACCGCAACCTTTTAGCAAGACATACATCATTCGGACGCTTAAAGTGAAGACTCGCAACTTTCGGTCCAAGTAAAATCACTCGACTTTTGAGTGAAGACCGCAACGTTTCAACCGAAATTACATCATTGAGATGCTTAAAGTGAAGATTGCGCCTTTTGACCGAATTACATAACTTTTACTCTTGGAGTGAAAAGCGCAACCTTTCTCGCCGGAATTACATCACTTAGACTTATGAATGAAGACTGAAATCTTTCAGCCATAATTACATCGTTCTGACTATTGGAATGAAAACTGCAAACTTTTGGGCGAAATTACATCATTCAGACACTTCGAGTGAAGACTGCATCCTTTCTCTTGGAATTACATCATTTAGACGCTTTGAGTGAAGACTGCAACCTTTTGCCTGGAATTACATCACTTAGACATTTGAATGAAGACTGCAACCATTCAGTTGGAATTACATTATTCTGACACTTGGAGTGAAGTCTGCAACCTTGGGCCGTAATTCCATCATTCTGAATCTTGGAATGAATACTGCATACTTTCAGCCGGAATTACATCACTCAGACTTTTGAATGACGATTGTAACCTTTCGGCCAAAATTACATCATTCTGACATTTGGAGTGAAAACTGCAACCTTTCAGACAAAATACATCACTCGAAATTTTGAGTGAAGACTGCAACCTTTTAGCAAGACATACATCATTCAGACGCTTAAAGTGAAGACTGCAACTTTCGGTCCGAGTAACATCACTCGACTTTTGAATGAAGGCGCAACCTTTCAACCGGAAATACATCATTGAGATGCTTAAAGTGAAGATTGCGCCTTTTGACCGTAATTACATCATTTTTACACTTGGAGTGAAAACTGCAACCTTTCTGCCGGAATTACATCACTTAGACTTATGAATGAAGACTGAAACCATTCAGCCGTAATAATATCATTCTGACTATTGGAATGAAAACTGCAAACTTTTGGCCGAAATTACATCATTCGGACACTTCGAGTGAAGACCGCATCCTTTCTATCCGAATTACATCATTTAGACGCTTAGCGTGAAGACTGCAACCTTTTGCCTGGAATTACATCACTTAGACTTTTGAATGAAGACTGCAATCATTCAGTTGGAATTACATTATTCTGACACTTGGAGTGAAGACTGCAACCTTTCGCCCGTAATTACATCTCAGACTTCTGAATGAAAAATAAAACCTTGTGCCGTAATTTCATCATTCGACTCTTGGAATGAATACGCAAACTTTCATTTGGAATTACATCACTCGAGACTTTTGAATGACGATTGTAACCTTTCGGCCGAATTATATCATTCTGACATTTGGAGTGAAGACTGCAACCTTTCGGACAAAATACATCACTTGAAATTATGAGTGAAGACTGCAACCTTTTAGCAAGACATACATCATTCAGACGCTTAAAGTGAAGACTGCAACTTTCGGTCCAAGTAAAATCACTCAGACTTTTGAGTGAAGACTGCAACCTTTAACCTGAATTACATCATTGAGATGCTTAAAGTGAAGATTGCGCCTTTGGCCAGAAATACATCACTTACATCACTTAGATGTAATTTGGAGTGAAGACTGCAACCTTTCGGACGAAATACATCACTTGAAATTTTGAGTGAAGACGCAACCTTTTAGCAAGACATACATCATTCGACTCTTAAAGTGAAGACTCGCAACTTTCGGTCCAAGTAAAATCACTCGACTTTTGAGTGAAGACCGCAACGTTTCAACCGAAATTACATCATTGAGATGCTTAAAGTGAAGATTGCGCCTTTTGACCAGAATTACATAACTTTTACTCTTGGAGTGAAAAGCGCAACCTTTCTCGCCGGAATTACATCACTTAGACTTATGAATGAAGACGAAATCTTTCAGCCGTAATTACATCGTTCGACTATTGGAATGAAAGCGCAAACTTTTGGGCGAAATTACATCATTCGGACACTTCGAGTGAAGACCGCATCCTTTCTCTTGGAATTACATCATTTAGACGCTTTGAGTGAAGACTGCAACCTTTTGCCCGGAATTACATCACTCGGACTTTTGAATGAAGGCGCAACCATTCGGTTGGAATTACATTATTCGACACTCGGAGTGAAGAATGCAACCTTCTCGCCATAATTACATCTCTCGACTTCGAACGAAGAATAAAACCTTGTGCCGTAATTTTATTATTCGACTCTTGGAATGAATACTGCAAACTTTCAGTCGGAATTACATCACTCAGACTTTTGAACGACGATTGTAACCTTTCGGCTAGAATTACATCATCTGACATTTGGAGTGAAGACTACAACCTTTCAGACAAAATACATCACTCGAATTTTTGAGTGAAGGCGCAACCTTTTAGCAAGAAATACATCATTCGACGCTTATAGTGAAGATCGCAACTTTCGGTCCGAGTAACATCACTCGAGACTTTTGAGTGAAGACGCAACCTTTAACCCGAATTACATCATTGAGATGCTTAAAGTGAAGATTGCGCCTTTGGCCAGAAATACATCACTTACATCACTTAGATGTAATTTGGAGTGAAGACTGCAACCTTTCGGACAAAATACATCACTTGAAATTTTGAGTGAAGACTGCAACCTTTTAGCAAGACATACATCATTCGACGCTTAAAGTGAAGACCGCAACTTTCGGTCCAAGTAAAATCACTCAGACTTTTGAGTGAAGACTGCAACGTTTCAACCGAAATTACATCATTGAGATGCTTGAAGTGAAGATTACGCCTTTTGGCCAGAATTACATCATTTTACACTTGGAGTGAAAACTGCAACCTTTCTGCCGGAATTACATCACTTAGACTTATGAATGAAGACTGAAACCTTTCAACCGTAATTATATCGTTCTGATTATTGGAATGAAAACTACAAAATTTTGGCCGAAATTACATCACTCGGACTTTTGAATGAAGATTGCAACCTATCGGCCAAAATTACATCATTCAGACACTTCGAGTGAAGACTACATCCTTTCTATCTGAATTACATCATTTAGACGCTTAGCGTGAAGACTGCAACCTTTTGCCTGGAATTACATCACTCAGACTTTTGAATGAAGACTGCAACCATTCAGTTGGAATTACATTATTCTGACACTTGGAGTGAAGAATGCAACCTTTCTGCCATAATTACATCTCTCAGACTTCTGAACGAAGAATAAAACCTTGTGCCGTAATTTTATTATTCTGACTCTTGGAATGAATACTGCAAACTTTCAGTCGGAATTACATCACTCAGACTTTTGAACGACGATTGTAACCTTTCGGCTAGAATTACATCATTCTGACATTTGGAGTGAAGACTGCAACCTTTCGGAAAAATTACATCACTCGAAATTTTGACTGATGACTGCATTCTTTCAGCAAGAATTACATCATTCAGACACTTAAAGTGAAGACTACACCTTTCGGTCCGAGTAACATCACTCGACTTTTGAGTGAGGATCGCAACCTTTAACCACAATTACATCATTGAGATGCAAATAGTGAAGATTGTGCCTTTTGGCCGAATTACATCATTTTTACACTTGGAGTGAAAACTGCCACCTTTCTGCCGGAATTACATCACTTAGACTTATGAATGAAGACTGAAACCTTTTAGCCGTAATTATATCGTTCTGACTATTGGAATTAAAACTGCAAACCTTTGGCCTAAATTACATCACTCGAACTTTTGAATAAAGTACATCACTTAGACTTTTGAATGAAGGCGCAACCATTCGGTTGGAATTACATTATTCGACACTTGGAGTGAAGAATGCAACCTTTCTGCCATAATTACATCTCTCAGACTTCTGAACGAAGAATAAAACCTTGTGCCGTAATTTTATTATTCTGACTCTTGGAATGAATACTGCAAACTTTCAGTCGGAATTACATCACTCAGACTTTTGAATGACGATTGTAACCTTTCGGCTAGAATTACATCATTCTGACATTTGGAGTGAAGACTACACCCTTTCGGACAAAATACATCACTCGAATTTTTGAGTGAAGGTCGCAACCTTTTAGCAAGAAATACATCATTCGACGCTTATAGTGAAGGCGCAACTTTCGGTCCGAGTAACATCACTCGACTTTTGAGTGAAGACCGCAACCTTTAACCTGAATTACATCATTGAGATGCTTAAAGTGAAGATTGCGCCTTTGGCCAGAAATACATCACTTAGATTTATGAATGAAGATTGAAACCTTTCAGCCGTAATTATATCGTTCGACTATTGGAATGAAAATTGCAAACTTTTGGCCGAAATTACATCAGTCGGACTTTTGAATGAAGATTACAACCTATCGGCCGAAATTACATCATTTAGACACTTCGAGTGAAGATTGCATCCTTTCTATCGGAATTACCTCATTTAGATGCTTGGAGTGAAGACCGCAAACTTTCGCACGGAATTACATCACTTAGAATTTTGAATGAAGGCGCAACCATTCAAATTTGGAATTATATTATTTCGACACTTGGCGTGAAGACCGCAACCTTTCGGCCATAATTACATCTTTCGGACTTCGAATGAAGATTAAAACCTTGTGCCGTAATTTCATCATTCGACTTTAGGAATGAATACTGCAAAGTTTCAACCGGAATTACATCACTCGACTTTTGATCGACTATTGTAACCTTTCGGCTAGAATTACATCATTCGACATTTGGAGTGAAGACGGAACCTTTCAACCGGAATTTCATCATTGAGATGCAAATAGTGAAGATTGTGCCTTTTGGCCGAGAATTACATCATTTTTACACCGGAGTGAAAAGCGCAACCTTTCGTCGGAATTACATCACTTAGACTTATGAATGAAGATGAAACCTTTCAGCCGTAATTATATCGTTCTGACTATTGGAATGAAAATTGTAAACTTTTGGCCGAAATTACAACACTCAGACTTTTGAATGAAGATTGCAACCTATCGGCCGAAATTACATCATTTAGACACTTCAAGTGAAGATTGCATCCTTTCTATCGAATTACATCATTTAGATGCTTGGAGTGAAGACCGCAAACTTTGTCCCGGAGTTACATCACTTAGAATTTTGAATGAAGATTGCAACCATTCAAATTTGGAATTATATTATTCGACACTTGGAGTGAAGAGCGCAACCTTTCGGCCATAATTACATCTTTCGGACTTCGAATTAAGATTAAAACCTTGTGCCGTAATTTCATAATTCGACTCTTGGAATGAATACGCAAACTTTCTCCAGGAGTTACATCACTTAGAATTTTGAAGGAAGATTGCAACCATTCAAATTTGGAATTATATTATTCGACACTTGGAGTGAAGACGCAACCTTTCGTCCATAATTACATCTTTCGGACTTCGAATTAAGATTAAAACCTTGTGCCGTAATTTCATCATTCGACTCTTGGAATGAATACGCAAACTTTCAGCCGGAATTACATCACTCGGACTTTTGAATGACGATTGTAAGCTTTCGCCGAATTACCTCATTCGACATTTGGAGTGAAGACTGCAACCTTTCGGAAAAATTACATCACTCGAAATTTTGAGTGAAGACTGCAATCTTTCAGTAAGAATTACATTATTCAGATACATAAGTGAAGACTGCACCTTTCGGTCCGAGTAACATCACTCAGACTTTTGAGTGAAGACTGCAACCTTTCAAATTGAGATGTAAATAGTCAAGATTGTGCCTTTTGGCCAGAATTACATCATTTTTACACTTGGAGTGAAAACTGCAACCTTTCTGCCGAAATTACATCACTTAGACTTATGAATGAAGACTTAAACCTTTTAGCCGTAATTATATCGTTCTGACTATTGGAATTAAAACTGCAAACCTTTGGCCTAAATTACATCACTCGAACTTTTGAATAAAGTACATCACTTAGACTTTTGAATGAAGAGCGCAACCATTCGGTTGGAATTACATTATTCGACACTTGGAGTGAAGAATGCAACCTTTCGCCATAATTACATCTCTCGGACTTCGAACGAAGAATAAAACCTTGTGCCGTAATTTTATTATTCGACTCTTGGAATGAATACGCAAACTTTCGGTCGGAATTACATCACTCGACTTTTGAACGACGATTGTAACCTTTCGGCTAGAATTACATCATTCTGACATTTGGAGTGAAGACTACACCCTTTCAGACAAAATACATCACTCGAATTTTTGAGTGAAGGCTGCAACCTTTTAGCAAGAAATACATCATTCGACGCTTATAGTGAAGCGCAACTTTCGGTCCGAGTAACATCACTCGACTTTTGAGTGAAGAGCGCAACCTTTAACCGAATTACATCATTGAGATGCTTAAAGTGAAGATTGCGCCTTTGGCCGAAATACATCACTTAGATTTATGAATGAAGATTGAAACCTTTCAGCCGTAATTATATCGTTCTGACTATTGGAATGAAAATTGCAAACTTTTGGCCGAAATTACATCAGTCGGACTTTTGAATGAAGATTGCAACCTATCGGCCGAAATTACATCATTCAGACACTTCGAGTGAAGATTGCATCCTTTCTATCGGAATTACCTCATTTAGATGCTTGGAGTGAAGACTGCAAACTTTCGCCTGGAATTACATCACTTAGAATTTTGAATGAAGAGCGCAACCATTCAAATTTGGAATTATATTATTCGACACTTGGCGTGAAGGCGCAACCTTTCGGCCATAATTACATCTTTCAGACTTCTGAATGAAGATTAAAACCTTGTGCCGTAATTTCATCATTCTGACTTTAGGAATGAATACTGCAAAGTTTCAACCGGAATTACATCACTCAGACTTTTGACTGACTATTGTAACCTTTCGGCAAGAATTACATCATTCTGACATTTGGAGTGAAGACTGGAACCTTTCAACTGGAATTTCATCATTGACATGCAAATAGTGAAGATTGTGCCTTTTGGCCAGAATTACATCATTTTTACACTTGGAGTGAAAACTGCAACCTTTCTGTCGGAATTACATCACTTAGACTTATGAATGAAGACTGAAACCTTTCAGCCGTAATTATATCGTTCTGACTATTGGAATGAAAATTGTAAACTTTTGGCCGAAATTACAACACTCAGACTTTTGAATGAAGATTGCAACCTATCGGCCGAAATTACATCATTTAGACACTTCAAGTGAAGATTGCATCCTTTCTATCGAATTACATCATTTAGATGCTTGGAGTGAAGACTGCAAACTTTGTCCTGGAGTTACATCACTTAGAATTTTGAATGAAGATTGCAACCATTCAAATTTGGAATTATATTATTCGACACTTGGAGTGAAGAGCGCAACCTTTCGGCCATAATTACATCTTTCGGACTTCGAATTAAGATTAAAACCTTGTGCCGTAATTTCATAATTCGACTCTTGGAATGAATACCGCAAACTTTCTCCGGGAGTTACATCACTTAGAATTTTGAAGGAAGATTGCAACCATTCAAATTTGGAATTATATTATTCGACACTTGGAGTGAAGGCGCAACCTTTCGTCCATAATTACATCTTTCGAGACTTCGAATTAAGATTAAAACCTTGTGCCGTAATTTCATCATTCGACTCTTGGAATGAATACGCAAACTTTCGGCCGGAATTACATCACTCGGACTTTTGAATGACGATTGTAAGCTTTCGGCCAGAATTACCTCATTCTGACATTTGGAGTGAAGACCGCAACCTTTCGGAAAAATTACATCACTCGAAATTTTGAGTGAAGACTGCAATCTTTCAGTAAGAATTACATTATTCAGACACATAAGTGAAGCGCACCTTTCGGTCCGAGTAACATCACTCGGACTTTTGAGTGAAGGCGCAACCTTTCAAATTGAGATGTAAATAGTCAAGATTGTGCCTTTTGGCCAGAATTACATCATTTTTACACTTGGAGTGAAAACTGCAACCTTTCTGCCGAAATTACATCACTTAGACTTATGAATGAAGACTGAAACCTTTTAGCCGTAATTATATCGTTCTGACTATTGGAATTAAAACTGCAAACCTTTGGCCTAAATTACATCACTCGAACTTTTGAATAAAGTACATCACTTAGACTTTTGAATGAAGACCGCAACCATTCAGTTGGAATTACATTATTCTGACACTTGGAGTGAAGAATGCAACCTTTCTGCCATAATTACATCTCTCAGACTTCTGAACGAAGAATAAAACCTTGTGCCGTAATTTTATTATTCTGACTCTTGGAATGAATACTGCAAACTTTCAGTCGGAATTACATCACTCAGACTTTTGAACGACGATTGTAACCTTTCGGCTAGAATTACATCATTCTGACATTTGGAGTGAAGACTACAACCTTTCAGACAAAATACATCACTCGAATTTTTGAGTGAAGGCTGCAACCTTTTAGCAAGAAATACATCATTCAGACGCTTATAGTGAAGACCGCAACTTTCGGTCTGAGTAACATCACTCAGACTTTTGAGTGAAGACTGCAACCTTTAACCTGAATTACATCATTGAGATGCTTAAAGTGAAGATTGCGCCTTTGGCCAGAAATACATCACTTAGATTTATGAATGAAGATTGAAACCTTTCAGCCGTAATTATATCGTTCTGACTATTGGAATGAAAATTGCAAACTTTTGGCCGAAATTACATCAGTCGGACTTTTGAATGAAGATTGCAACCTATCGGCCGAAATTACATCATTCAGACACTTCGAGTGAAGATTGCATCCTTTCTATCGGAATTACCTCATTTAGATGCTTGGAGTGAAGACCGCAAACTTTCGCCCGGAATTACATCACTTAGAATTTTGAATGAAGACGCAACCATTCAAATTTGGAATTATATTATTCTCACACTTGGCGTGAAGAGCGCAACCTTTCGGCCATAATTACATCTTTCGGACTTCGAATGAAGATTAAAACCTTGTGCCGTAATTTCATCATTCGACTTTAGGAATGAATACGCAAAGTTTCAACCGGAATTACATCACTCGGACTTTTGGTGACTATTGTAACCTTTCGGCTAGAATTACATCATTCGACATTTGGAGTGAAGCGGAACCTTTCAACCGGAATTTCATCATTGAGATGCAAATAGTGAAGATTGTGCCTTTTGGCCGGAATTACATCATTTTTACACTTGGAGTGAAAACTCGCAACCTTTTCGTCGGAATTACATCACTTAGACTTATGAATGAAGACCGAAACCTTTCACCGTAATTATATCGTTCGACTATTGGAATGAAAATTGTAAACTTTTGGCCGAAATTACAACACTCGACTTTTGAATGAAGATTGCAACCTATCGGCCGAAATTACATCATTTAGACACTTCAAGTGAAGATTGCATCCTTTCTATCGAATTACATCATTTAGATGCTTGGAGTGAAGACGCAAACTTTGTCCTGGAGTTACATCACTTAGAATTTTGAATGAAGATTGCAACCATTCAATTTGGAATTATATTATTCGACACTTGGAGTGAAGAAGCGCAACCTTTCGGCCATAATTACATCTTTCGGACTTCGAATTAAGATTAAAACCTTGTGCCGTAATTTCATAATTTCGACTCTTGGAATGAATACGCAAACTTTCTCCAGGAGTTACATCACTTAGAATTTTGAAGGAAGATTGCAACCATTCAAATTTGGAATTATATTATTCGACACTTGGAGTGAAGGCGCAACCTTTCGTCCATAATTACATCTTTCGGACTTCGAATTAAGATTAAAACCTTGTGCCGTAATTTCATCATTCGACTCTTGGAATGAATACGCAAACTTTCAGCCGGAATTACATCACTCGAGACTTTTGAATGACGATTGTAAGCTTTCGGCCGAATTACCTCATTCGACATTTGGAGTGAAGAGCGCAACCTTTCGGAAAAATTACATCACTCGAAATTTTGAGTGAAGACCGCAATCTTTCGGTAAGAATTACATTATTCGGTGCACATAAGTGAAGACGCACCTTTCGGTCCGAGTAACATCACTCGAGACTTTTGAGTGAAGCGCAACCTTTCAAATTGAGATGTAAATAGTCAAGATTGTGCCTTTTGGCCAGAATTACATCATTTTTACACTTGGAGTGAAAACTGCAACCTTTCTGCCGAAATTACATCACTTAGACTTATGAATGAAGACTGAAACCTTTTAGCCGTAATTATATCGTTCTGACTATTGGAATTAAAACTGCAAACCTTTGGCCTAAATTACATCACTCGAACTTTTGAATAAAGTACATCACTTAGACTTTTGAATGAAGCGCAACCATTCGGTTGGAATTACATTATTCGACACTTGGAGTGAAGAATGCAACCTTTCTCGCCATAATTACATCTCTCGGACTTCGAACGAAGAATAAAACCTTGTGCCGTAATTTTATTATTCTGACTCTTGGAATGAATACTGCAAACTTTCAGTCGGAATTACATCACTCAGACTTTTGAACGACGATTGTAACCTTTCGGCTAGAATTACATCATTCTGACATTTGGAGTGAAGACTACAACCTTTCGACAAAATACATCACTCGAATTTTTGAGTGAAGGCGCAACCTTTTAGCAAGAAATACATCATTCGACGCTTATAGTGAAGATCGCAACTTTCGGTCGAGTAACATCACTCGACTTTTGAGTGAAGACTGCAACCTTTAACCTGAATTACATCATTGAGATGCTTAAAGTGAAGATTGCGCCTTTGGCCAGAAATACATCACTTAGATTTATGAATGAAGATTGAAACCTTTCGGTAGCCGTAATTATATCGTTCGACTATTGGAATGAAAATTGCAAACTTTTGGCCGAAATTACATCAGTCGGACTTTTGAATGAAGATTGCAACCTATCGGCCGAAATTACATCATTCAGACACTTCGAGTGAAGATTGCATCCTTTCTATCGGAATTACCTCATTTAGATGCTTGGAGTGAAGACTGCAAACTTTCGCCTGGAATTACATCACTTAGAATTTTGAATGAAGACCGCAACCATTCAGCTGGAATTATATTATTCTCACACTTGGCGTGAAGACTGCAACCTTTCGGCCATAATTACATCTTTCAGACTTCTGAATGAAAATTAAAACCTTGTGCCGTAATTTCATCATTCTGACTTTAGGAATGAATACTGCAAAGTTTCAACCGGAATTACATCACTCAGACTTTTGACTGACTATTGTAACCTTTCGGCTAGAATTACATCATTCTGACATTTGGAGTGAAGGCGGAACCTTTCAACTGGAATTTCATCATTGAGATGCAAATAGTGAAGATTGTGCCTTTTGGCCGGAATTACATCATTTTTACACTTGGAGTGAAAACTGCAACCTTTCTGTCGGAATTACATCACTTAGACTTATGAATGAAGACTGAAACCTTTCAGCCGTAATTATATCGTTCTGACTATTGGAATGAAAATTGTAAACTTTTGGCCGAAATTACAACACTCAGACTTTTGAATGAAGATTGCAACCTATCGGCCGAAATTACATCATTTAGACACTTCAAGTGAAGATTGCATCCTTTCTATCGAATTACATCATTTAGATGCTTGGAGTGAAGACTGCAAACTTTGTCCTGGAGTTACATCACTTAGAATTTTGAATGAAGATTGCAACCATTCAAATTTGGAATTATATTATTCGACACTTGGAGTGAAGACCGCAACCTTTCGGCCATAATTACATCTTTCGGACTTCGAATTAAGATTAAAACCTTGTGCCGTAATTTCATAATTCGACTCTTGGAATGAATACGCAAACTTTCTCCAGGAGTTACATCACTTAGAATTTTGAAGGAAGATTGCAACCATTCAAATTTGGAATTATATTATTCGACACTTGGAGTGAAGATCGCAACCTTTCGTCCATAATTACATCTTTCGGACTTCGAATTAAGATTAAAACCTTGTGCCGTAATTTCATCATTCGACTCTTGGAATGAATACGCAAACTTTCAGCCGGAATTACATCACTCGGACTTTTGAATGACGATTGTAAGCTTTCGCCGTAATTACCTCATTCGACATTTGGAGTGAAGAGCGCAACCTTTCGGAAAAATTACATCACTCGAAATTTTGAGTGAAGACCGCAATCTTTCGGTAAGAATTACATTATTCGTGCACATAAGTGAAGATCGCACCTTTCGGTCCGAGTAACATCACTCGGACTTTTGAGTGAAGGCGCAACCTTTCAAATTGAGATGTAAATAGTCAAGATTGTGCCTTTTGGCAGAATTACATCATTTTTACACTTGGAGTGAAAAAGCGCAACCTTTTCGCCGAAATTACATCACTTAGACTTATGAATGAAGACCGAAACCTTTTAGCCGTAATTATATCGTTCGACTATTGGAATTAAAAGCGCAAACCTTTGGCCTAAATTACATCACTCGAACTTTTGAATAAAGTACATCACTTAGACTTTTGAATGAAAGACCGCAACCATTCAGTTGGAATTACATTATTCGACACTTGGAGTGAAGAATGCAACCTTTCGCCATAATTACATCTCTCGGACTTCGAACGAAGAATAAAACCTTGTGCCGTAATTTTATTATTCTGACTCTTGGAATGAATACTGCAAACTTTCAGTCGGAATTACATCACTCAGACTTTTGAACGACGATTGTAACCTTTCGGCTAGAATTACATCATTCTGACATTTGGAGTGAAGACTACAACCTTTCAGACAAAATACATCACTCGAATTTTTGAGTGAAGGCTGCAACCTTTTAGCAAGAAATACATCATTCAGACGCTTATAGTGAAGACTGCAACTTTCGGTCTGAGTAACATCACTCAGACTTTTGAGTGAAGACTGCAACCTTTAACCTGAATTACATCATTGAGATGCTTAAAGTGAAGATTGCGCCTTTGGCCAGAAATACATCACTTAGATTTATGAATGAAGATTGAAACCTTTCAGCCGTAATTATATCGTTCTGACTATTGGAATGAAAATTGCAAACTTTTGGCCGAAATTACATCAGTCGGACTTTTGAATGAAGATTGCAACCTATCGGCCGAAATTACATCATTCAGACACTTCGAGTGAAGATTGCATCCTTTCTATCGGAATTACCTCATTTAGATGCTTGGAGTGAAGGCGCAAACTTTCGCACGGAATTACATCACTTAGAATTTTGAATGAAGAGCGCAACCATTCAAATTTGGAATTATATTATTCTCACACTTGGCGTGAAGACTGCAACCTTTCGGCCATAATTACATCTTTCAGACTTCTGAATGAAGATTAAAACCTTGTGCCGTAATTTCATCATTCTGACTTTAGGAATGAATACTGCAAAGTTTCAACCGGAATTACATCACTCAGACTTTTGACTGACTATTGTAACCTTTCGGCTAGAATTACATCATTCTGACATTTGGAGTGAAGACTGGAACCTTTCAACTGGAATTTCATCATTGAGATGCAAATAGTGAAGATTGTGCCTTTTGGCCGGAATTACATCATTTTTACACTTGGAGTGAAAACTGCAACCTTTCTGTCGGAATTACATCACTTAGACTTATGAATGAAGACTGAAACCTTTCAGCCGTAATTATATCGTTCTGACTATTGGAATGAAAATTGTAAACTTTTGGCCGAAATTACAACACTCGGACTTTTGAATGAAGATTGCAACCTATCGGCCGAAATTACATCATTTAGACACTTCAAGTGAAGATTGCATCCTTTCTATCGAATTACATCATTTAGATGCTTGGAGTGAAGACTGCAAACTTTGTCCTGGAGTTACATCACTTAGAATTTTGAATGAAGATTGCAACCATTCAAATTTGGAATTATATTATTCGACACTTGGAGTGAAGACCGCAACCTTTCGGCCATAATTACATCTTTCAGACTTCTGAATTAAGATTAAAACCTTGTGCCGTAATTTCATAATTCTGACTCTTGGAATGAATACTGCAAACTTTCTCCAGGAGTTACATCACTTAGAATTTTGAAGGAAGATTGCAACCATTCAGACCGGAATTATATTATTCGACACTTGGAGTGAAGATCGCAACCTTTCGTCCATAATTACATCTTTCGGACTTCGAATTAAGATTAAAACCTTGTGCCGTAATTTCATCATTCGACTCTTGGAATGAATACGCAAACTTTCAGCCGGAATTACATCACTCGACTTTTGAATGACGATTGTAAGCTTTCGGCCGAATTACCTCATTCGACATTTGGAGTGAAGACCGCAACCTTTCGGAAAAATTACATCACTCGAAATTTTGAGTGAAGACCGCAATCTTTCAAGAAGAATTACATTATTCGAGCACATAAGTGAAGATCGCACCTTTCGGTCCGAGTAACATCACTCGGACTTTTGAGTGAAGACCGCAACCTTTCAAATTGAGATGTAAATAGTCAAGATTGTGCCTTTTGGCCGAATTACATCATTTTTACACTTGGAGTGAAAAGCGCAACCTTTCGCCGAAATTACATCACTTAGACTTATGAATGAAGACCGAAACCTTTTAGCCGTAATTATATCGTTCGACTATTGGAATTAAAGCGCAAACCTTTGGCCTAAATTACATCACTCGAACTTTTGAATAAAGTACATCACTTAGACTTTTGAATGAAGACTGCAACCATTCAGTTGGAATTACATTATTCTGACACTTGGAGTGAAGAATGCAACCTTTCTGCCATAATTACATCACTCAGACTTCTGAACGAAGAATAAAACCTTGTGCCGTAATTTTATTATTCTGACTCTTGGAATGAATACTGCAAACTTTCAGTCGGAATTACATCACTCAGACTTTTGAACGACGATTGTAACCTTTCGGCTAGAATTACATCATTCTGACATTTGGAGTGAAGACTACAACCTTTCAGACAAAATACATCACTCGAATTTTTGAGTGAAGGCTGCAACCTTTTAGCAAGAAATACATCATTCAGACGCTTATAGTGAAGACTGCAACTTTCGGTCTGAGTAACATCACTCAGACTTTTGAGTGAAGACTGCAACCTTTAACCTGAATTACATCATTGAGATGCTTAAAGTGAAGATTGCGCCTTTGGCCAGAAATACATCACTTAGATTTATGAATGAAGATTGAAACCTTTCACCGTAATTATATCGTTCGACTATTGGAATGAAAATTGCAAACTTTTGGCCGAAATTACATCGGTCGGACTTTTGAATGAAGATTGCAACCTATCGGCCGAAATTACATCATTCGACACTTCGAGTGAAGATTGCATCCTTTCTATCGGAATTACCTCATTTAGATGCTTGGAGTGAAGACCGCAAACTTTCGCCCGGAATTACATCACTTAGAATTTTGAATGAAGACCGCAACCATTCAAATTTGGAATTATATTATTCTCACACTTGGCGTGAAGACCGCAACCTTTCGGCCATAATTACATCTTTCGACTTCGAATGAAGATTAAAACCTTGTGCCGTAATTTCATCATTCGACTTTAGGAATGAATACCGCAAAGTTTCAACCGGAATTACATCACTCAGACTTTTGACTGACTATTGTAACCTTTCGGCTAGAATTACATCATTCTGACATTTGGAGTGAAGACTGGAACCTTTCAACTGGAATTTCATCATTGAGATGCAAATAGTGAAGATTGTGCCTTTTGGCCGGAATTACATCATTTTTACACTTGGAGTGAAAACTGCAACCTTTCTGTCGGAATTACATCACTTAGACTTATGAATGAAGACTGAAACCTTTCAGCCGTAATTATATCGTTCTGACTATTGGAATGAAAATTGTAAACTTTTGGCCGAAATTACAACACTCAGACTTTTGAATGAAGATTGCAACCTATCGGCCGAAATTACATCATTTAGACACTTCAAGTGAAGATTGCATCCTTTCTATCGAATTACATCATTTAGATGCTTGGAGTGAAGACTGCAAACTTTGTCCTGGAGTTACATCACTTAGAATTTTGAATGAAGATTGCAACCATTCAGCTGGAATTATATTATTCTGACACTTGGAGTGAAGACTGCAACCTTTCGGCCATAATTACATCTTTCAGACTTCTGAATTAAGATTAAAACCTTGTGCCGTAATTTCATAATTCTGACTCTTGGAATGAATACTGCAAACTTTCTCCAGGAGTTACATCACTTAGAATTTTGAAGGAAGATTGCAACCATTCAGCTGGAATTATATTATTCTGACACTTGGAGTGAAGACTGCAACCTTTCGTCCATAATTACATCTTTCAGACTTCTGAATTAAGATTAAAACCTTGTGCCGTAATTTCATCATTCTGACTCTTGGAATGAATACTGCAAACTTTCAGCCGGAATTACATCACTCAGACTTTTGAATGACGATTGTAAGCTTTCGGCCAGAATTACCTCATTCTGACATTTGGAGTGAAGACTGCAACCTTTCGGAAAAATTACATCACTCGAAATTTTGAGTGAAGACTGCAATCTTTCAGTAAGAATTACATTATTCAGCACATAAGTGAAGACTGCACCTTTCGGTCCGAGTAACATCACTCAGACTTTTGAGTGAAGACTGCAACCTTTCAAATTGAGATGTAAATAGTCAAGATTGTGCCTTTTGGCCAGAATTACATCATTTTTACACTTGGAGTGAAAACTGCAACCTTTCTGCCGAAATTACATCACTTAGACTTATGAATGAAGACTGAAACCTTTTAGCCGTAATTATATCGTTCTGACTATTGGAATTAAAACTGCAAACCTTTGGCCTAAATTACATCACTCGAACTTTTGAATAAAGTACATCACTTAGACTTTTGAATGAAGACTGCAACCATTCAGTTGGAATTACATTATTCTGACACTTGGAGTGAAGAATGCAACCTTTCTGCCATAATTACATCACTCAGACTTCTGAACGAAGAATAAAACCTTGTGCCGTAATTTTATTATTCTGACTCTTGGAATGAATACTGCAAACTTTCAGTCGGAATTACATCACTCAGACTTTTGAACGACGATTGTAACCTTTCGGCTAGAATTACATCATTCTGACATTTGGAGTGAAGACTACAACCTTTCAGACAAAATACATCACTCGAATTTTTGAGTGAAGGCTGCAACCTTTTAGCAAGAAATACATCATTCAGACGCTTATAGTGAAGACTGCAACTTTCGGTCTGAGTAACATCACTCAGACTTTTGAGTGAAGACTGCAACCTTTAACCTGAATTACATCATTGAGATGCTTAAAGTGAAGATTGCGCCTTTGGCCAGAAATACATCACTTAGATTTATGAATGAAGATTGAAACCTTTCAGCCGTAATTATATCGTTCTGACTATTGGAATGAAAATTGCAAACTTTTGGCCGAAATTACATCAGTCGGACTTTTGAATGAAGATTGCAACCTATCGGCCGAAATTACATCATTCAGACACTTCGAGTGAAGATTGCATCCTTTCTATCGGAATTACCTCATTTAGATGCTTGGAGTGAAGACTGCAAACTTTCGCCTGGAATTACATCACTTAGAATTTTGAATGAAGACTGCAACCATTCAGCTGGAATTATATTATTCTCACACTTGGCGTGAAGACTGCAACCTTTCGGCCATAATTACATCTTTCGGACTTCGAATGAAGATTAAAACCTTGTGCCGTAATTTCATCATTTCGACTTTAGGAATGAATACCGCAAAGTTTCAACCGGAATTACATCACTCGACTTTTGATCGACTATTGTAACCTTTCGGCTAGAATTACATCATTCGACATTTGGAGTGAAGACTGGAACCTTTCAACTGGAATTTCATCATTGAGATGCAAATAGTGAAGATTGTGCCTTTTGGCCGGAATTACATCATTTTTACACTTGGAGTGAAAACTGCAACCTTTCTGTCGGAATTACATCACTTAGACTTATGAATGAAGACTGAAACCTTTCAGCCGTAATTATATCGTTCTGACTATTGGAATGAAAATTGTAAACTTTTGGCCGAAATTACAACACTCAGACTTTTGAATGAAGATTGCAACCTATCGGCCGAAATTACATCATTTAGACACTTCAAGTGAAGATTGCATCCTTTCTATCGAATTACATCATTTAGATGCTTGGAGTGAAGACTGCAAACTTTGTCCTGGAGTTACATCACTTAGAATTTTGAATGAAGATTGCAACCATTCAGCTGGAATTATATTATTCTGACACTTGGAGTGAAGACTGCAACCTTTCGGCCATAATTACATCTTTCAGACTTCTGAATTAAGATTAAAACCTTGTGCCGTAATTTCATAATTCTGACTCTTGGAATGAATACTGCAAACTTTCTCCAGGAGTTACATCACTTAGAATTTTGAAGGAAGATTGCAACCATTCAGCTGGAATTATATTATTCTGACACTTGGAGTGAAGACTGCAACCTTTCGTCCATAATTACATCTTTCAGACTTCTGAATTAAGATTAAAACCTTGTGCCGTAATTTCATCATTCTGACTCTTGGAATGAATACTGCAAACTTTCAGCCGGAATTACATCACTCAGACTTTTGAATGACGATTGTAAGCTTTCGGCCGAATTACCTCATTCGACATTTGGAGTGAAGAGCGCAACCTTTCGGAAAAATTACATCACTCGAAATTTTGAGTGAAGACGCAATCTTTCAAGAAGAATTACATTATTCGACACATAAGTGAAGACCGCACCTTTCGGTCCGAGTAACATCACTCGACTTTTGAGTGAAGGCGCAACCTTTCAAATTGAGATGTAAATAGTCAAGATTGTGCCTTTTGGCCAGAATTACATCATTTTTACACTTGGAGTGAAAATCGCAACCTTTTCGCCGAAATTACATCACTTAGACTTATGAATGAAGACCGAAACCTTTTAGCCGTAATTATATCGTTCGACTATTGGAATTAAAAGCGCAAACCTTTGGCCTAAATTACATCACTCGAACTTTTGAATAAAGTACATCACTTAGACTTTTGAATGAAGCGCAACCATTCGGTTGGAATTACATTATTCGACACTTGGAGTGAAGAATGCAACCTTTCTCGCCATAATTACATCACTCGGACTTCGAACGAAGAATAAAACCTTGTGCCGTAATTTTATTATTCGACTCTTGGAATGAATACGCAAACTTTCGGTCGGAATTACATCACTCGACTTTTGAACGACGATTGTAACCTTTCGGCTAGAATTACATCATTCGACATTTGGAGTGAAGACTACAACCTTTCGACAAAATACATCACTCGAATTTTTGAGTGAAGGCGCAACCTTTTAGCAAGAAATACATCATTCGACGCTTATAGTGAAGATCGCAACTTTCGGTCCGAGTAACATCACTCGACTTTTGAGTGAAGACTCGCAACCTTTAACCCGAATTACATCATTGAGATGCTTAAAGTGAAGATTGCGCCTTTGGCCGAAATACATCACTTAGATTTATGAATGAAGATTGAAACCTTTCACCGTAATTATATCGTTCGACTATTGGAATGAAAATTGCAAACTTTTGGCCGAAATTACATCAGTCGGACTTTTGAATGAAGATTGCAACCTATCGGCCGAAATTACATCATTCAGACACTTCGAGTGAAGATTGCATCCTTTCTATCGGAATTACCTCATTTAGATGCTTGGAGTGAAGACTGCAAACTTTCGCCTGGAATTACATCACTTAGAATTTTGAATGAAGACTGCAACCATTCAGCTGGAATTATATTATTCTCACACTTGGCGTGAAGACTGCAACCTTTCGGCCATAATTACATCTTTCAGACTTCTGAATGAAGATTAAAACCTTGTGCCGTAATTTCATCATTCTGACTTTAGGAATGAATACTGCAAAGTTTCAACCGGAATTACATCACTCAGACTTTTGACTGACTATTGTAACCTTTCGGCTAGAATTACATCATTCTGACATTTGGAGTGAAGACTGGAACCTTTCAACTGGAATTTCATCATTGAGATGCAAATAGTGAAGATTGTGCCTTTTGGCCGGAATTACATCATTTTTACACTTGGAGTGAAAACTGCAACCTTTCTGTCGGAATTACATCACTTAGACTTATGAATGAAGACTGAAACCTTTCAGCCGTAATTATATCGTTCTGACTATTGGAATGAAAATTGTAAACTTTTGGCCGAAATTACAACACTCAGACTTTTGAATGAAGATTGCAACCTATCGGCCGAAATTACATCATTTAGACACTTCAAGAGAAGATTGCATCCTTTCTATCGAATTACATCATTTAGATGCTTGGAGTGAAGACGCAAACTTTGTCCTGGAGTTACATCACTTAGAATTTTGAATGAAGATTGCAACCATTCAAATTTGGAATTATATTATTCTCGACACTTGGAGTGAAGACCGCAACCTTTCGGCCATAATTACATCTTTCGACTTCGAATTAAGATTAAAACCTTGTGCCGTAATTTCATAATTCGACTCTTGGAATGAATACGCAAACTTTCTCCAGGAGTTACATCACTTAGAATTTTGAAGGAAGATTGCAACCATTCAAATTTGGAATTATATTATTCGACACTTGGAGTGAAGACCGCAACCTTTCGGCCATAATTACATCTTTCAGACTTCTGAATTAAGAATAAAACCTTGTGCCGTAATTTCATCATTCGACTCTTGGAATGAATACTGCAAAGTTTCAGCCGGAATTACATCACTCGGACTTTTGAATGACGATTGTAAGCTTTCGCCGTAATTACCTCATTCGACATTTGGAGTGAAGACCGCAACCTTTCGGAAAAATTACATCACTCGAAATTTTGAGTGAAGATCGCAATCTTTCAAGTAAGAATTACATTATTCGACACATAAGTGAAGGCGCACCTTTCGGTCCGAGTAACATCACTCGACTTTTGAGTGAAGGCGCAACCTTTCAAATTGAGATGTAAATAGTCAAGATTGTGCCTTTTGGCCAGAATTACATCATTTTTACACTTGGAGTGAAAAGCGCAACCTTTCTCGCCGAAATTACATCACTTAGACTTATGAATGAAGACCGAAACCTTTTAGCCGTAATTATATCGTTCGACTATTGGAATTAAAGCGCAAACCTTTGGCCTAAATTACATCACTCGAACTTTTGAATAAAGTACATCACTTAGACTTTTGAATGAAGACCGCAACCATTCGGTTGGAATTACATTATTCGACACTTGGAGTGAAGAATGCAACCTTTTTCGCCATAATTACATCTCTCGGACTTTCGAACGAAGAATAAAACCTTGTGCCGTAATTTTATTATTCTGACTCTTGGAATGAATACTGCAAACTTTCAGTCGGAATTACATCACTCAGACTTTTGAACGACGATTGTAACCTTTCGGCTAGAATTACATCATTCTGACATTTGGAGTGAAGACTACAACCTTTCAGACAAAATACATCACTCGAATTTTTGAGTGAAGGCTGCAACCTTTTAGCAAGAAATACATCATTCAGACGCTTATAGTGAAGACTGCAACTTTCGGTCTGAGTAACATCACTCAGACTTTTGAGTGAAGACTGCAACCTTTAACCTGAATTACATCATTGAGATGCTTAAAGTGAAGATTGCGCCTTTGGCCAGAAATACATCACTTAGATTTATGAATGAAGATTGAAACCTTTCAGCCGTAATTATATCGTTCTGACTATTGGAATGAAAATTGCAAACTTTTGGCCGAAATTACATCACTCGGACTTTTGAATGAAGATTGCAACCTATCGGCCGAAATTACATCATTCGACACTTCGAGTGAAGATTGCATCCTTTCTATCGGAATTACCTCATTTAGATGCTTGGAGTGAAGGCGCAAACTTTCGCACGGAATTACATCACTTAGAATTTTGAATGAAGAGCGCAACCATTCAATTTGGAATTATATTATTCTCACACTTGGCGTGAAGACCGCAACCTTTCGGCCATAATTACATCGTTCGACTTCGAATGAAGATTAAAACCTTGTGCCGTAATTTCATCATTCGACTTTAGGAATGAATACTGCAAAGTTTCAACCGGAATTACATCACTCGGACTTTTGATCGACTATTGTAACCTTTCGGCTAGAATTACATCATTCGACATTTGGAGTGAAGACCGGAACCTTTCAACCGGAATTTCATCATTGAGATGCAAATAGTGAAGATTGTGCCTTTTGGCCAGAATTACATCATTTTTACACTTGGAGTGAAAACTGCAACCTTTCTGTCGGAATTACATCACTTAGACTTATGAATGAAGACTGAAACCTTTCAGCCGTAATTATATCGTTCTGACTATTGGAATGAAAATTGTAAACTTTTGGCCGAAATTACAACACTCAGACTTTTGAATGAAGATTGCAACCTATCGGCCGAAATTACATCATTTAGACACTTCAAGTGAAGATTGCATCCTTTCTATCGAATTACATCATTTAGATGCTTGGAGTGAAGACTGCAAACTTTGTCCTGGAGTTACATCACTTAGAATTTTGAATGAAGATTGCAACCATTCAGCTGGAATTATATTATTCTGACACTTGGAGTGAAGACTGCAACCTTTCGGCCATAATTACATCTTTCAGACTTCTGAATTAAGATTAAAACCTTGTGCCGTAATTTCATAATTCTGACTCTTGGAATGAATACTGCAAACTTTCTCCAGGAGTTACATCACTTAGAATTTTGAAGGAAGATTGCAACCATTCAGCTGGAATTATATTATTCTGACACTTGGAGTGAAGACTGCAACCTTTCCGCCATAATTACATCTTTCAGACTTCTGAATGAAGATTAAAACCTTGTGCCGTAATTTCATCATTCTGACTTTAGGAATGAATACTGCAAAGTTTCAACCGGAATTACATCACTCAGACTTTTGACTGACTATTGTAACCTTTCGGCTAGAATTACATCATTCTGACATTTGGAGTGAAGACTGGAACCTTTCAACTGGAATTTCATCATTGAGATGCAAATAGTGAAGATTGTGCCTTTTGGCCAAAATTACATCATTTTTACACTTGGAGTGAAAACTGCAACCTTTCTGTCGGAATTACATCACTTAGACTTATGAATGAAGACTGAAACCTTTCAGCCGTAATTATATCGTTCTGACTATTGGAATGAAAATTGTAAACTTTTGGCCGAAATGACAACACTCAGACTTTTGAATGAAGATTGCAACCTATCGGCCGAAATTACATCATTTAGACACTTCAAGTGAAGATTGCATCCTTTCTATCGAATTACATCATTTAGATGCTTGGAGTGAAGACTGCAAACTTTGTCCTGGAGTTACATCACTTAGAATTTTGAATGAAGATTGCAACCATTCAGCTGGAATTATATTATTCTGACACTTGGAGTGAAGACTGCAACCTTTCGGCCATAATTACATCTTTCAGACTTCGAATTAAGATTAAAACCTTGTGCCGTAATTTCATAATTTCGACTCTTGGAATGAATACGCAAACTTTCTCCAGGAGTTACATCACTTAGAATTTTGAAGGAAGATTGCAACCATTCAAATTTGGAATTATATTATTCTGACACTTGGAGTGAAGACTGCAACCTTTCGTCCATAATTACATCTTTCAGACTTCTGAATTAAGATTAAAACCTTGTGCCGTAATTTCATCATTCTGACTCTTGGAATGAATACTGCAAACTTTCAGCCGGAATTACATCACTCAGACTTTTGAATGACGATTGTAAGCTTTCGGCCAGAATTACCTCATTCTGACATTTGGAGTGAAGACTGCAACCTTTCGGAAAAATTACATCACTCGAAATTTTGAGTGAAGACTGCAATCTTTCAGTAAGAATTACATTATTCAGATACATAAGTGAAGACTGCACCTTTCGGTCCGAGTAACATCACTCGACTTTTGAGTGAAGATCGCAACCTTTCAAATTGAGATGTAAATAGTCAAGATTGTGCCTTTTGGCCAGAATTACATCATTTTTACACTTGGAGTGAAAACTGCAACCTTTCTGCCGAAATTACATCACTTAGACTTATGAATGAAGACTTAAACCTTTTAGCCGTAATTATATCGTTCTGACTATTGGAATTAAAACTGCAAACCTTTGGCCTAAATTACATCACTCGAACTTTTGAATAAAGTACATCACTTAGACTTTTGAATGAAGACTGCAACCATTCAGTTGGAATTACATTATTCGACACTTGGAGTGAAGAATGCAACCTTTCGCCATAATTACATCTCTCGGACTTCGAACGAAGAATAAAACCTTGTGCCGTAATTTTATTATTCGACTCTTGGAATGAATACCGCAAACTTTCAATCGGAATTACATCACTCGACTTTTGAACGACGATTGTAACCTTTCGGCTAGAATTACATCATTCGACATTTGGAGTGAAGACTACACCCTTTCGACAAAATACATCACTCGAATTTTTGAGTGAAGGCCGCAACCTTTTAGCAAGAAATACATCATTCGACGCTTATAGTGAAGCGCAACTTTCGGTCCGAGTAACATCACTCGACTTTTGAGTGAAGACCGCAACCTTTAACCCGAATTACATCATTGAGATGCTTAAAGTGAAGATTGCGCCTTTGGCCGAAATACATCACTTAGATTTATGAATGAAGATTGAAACCTTTCACCGTAATTATATCGTTCGACTATTGGAATGAAAATTGCAAACTTTTGGCCGAAATTACATCGTCGGACTTTTGAATGAAGATTGCAACCTATCGGCCGAAATTACATCATTCGGACACTTCGAGTGAAGATTGCATCCTTTCTATCGGAATTACCTCATTTAGATGCTTGGAGTGAAGACCGCAAACTTTCGCCCGGAATTACATCACTTAGAATTTTGAATGAAGACCGCAACCATTCAAATTTGGAATTATATTATTCCGACACTTGGCGTGAAGACCGCAACCTTTCGGCCATAATTACATCTTTCGACTTCGAATGAAGATTAAAACCTTGTGCCGTAATTTCATCATTCGACTTTAGGAATGAATACGCAAAGTTTCAACCGGAATTACATCACTCGGACTTTTGATGACTATTGTAACCTTTCGGCTAGAATTACATCATTCGACATTTGGAGTGAAGACCGGAACCTTTCAACCGGAATTTCATCATTGACATGCAAATAGTGAAGATTGTGCCTTTTGGCCGAATTACATCATTTTTACACTTGGAGTGAAAGCGCAACCTTTTCGTCGGAATTACATCACTTAGACTTATGAATGAAGACCGAAACCTTTCACCGTAATTATATCGTTCGTTCGACTATTGGAATGAAAATTGTAAACTTTTGGCCGAAATTACAACACTCGGACTTTTGAATGAAGATTGCAACCTATCGGCCGAAATTACATCATTTAGACACTTCAAGTGAAGATTGCATCCTTTCTATCGAATTACATCATTTAGATGCTTGGAGTGAAGACCGCAAACTTTGTCCTGGAGTTACATCACTTAGAATTTTGAATGAAGATTGCAACCATTCAAATTTGGAATTATATTATTCGACACTTGGAGTGAAGACCGCAACCTTTCGGCCATAATTACATCTTTCGACTTCGAATTAAGATTAAAACCTTGTGCCGTAATTTCATAATTCGACTCTTGGAATGAATACGCAAACTTTCTCCAGGAGTTACATCACTTAGAATTTTGAAGGAAGATTGCAACCATTAATTGGAATTATATTATTCGACACTTGGAGTGAAGACCGCAACCTTTCGTCCATAATTACATCTTTCGGACTTCGAATTAAGATTAAAACCTTGTGCCGTAATTTCATCATTCGACTCTTGGAATGAATACGCAAACTTTCGTAGCCGGAATTACATCACTCGGACTTTTGAATGACGATTGTAAGCTTTCGGCCGAATTACCTCATTCTGACATTTGGAGTGAAGACCGCAACCTTTCGGAAAAATTACATCACTCGAAATTTTGAGTGAAGACTGCAATCTTTCAGTAAGAATTACATTATTCAGACACATAAGTGAAGACTGCACCTTTCGGTCCGAGTAACATCACTCAGACTTTTGAGTGAAGACTGCAACCTTTCAAATTGAGATGTAAATAGTCAAGATTGTGCCTTTTGGCCAGAATTACATCATTTTTACACTTGGAGTGAAAACTGCAACCTTTCTGCCGAAATTACATCACTTAGACTTATGAATGAAGACTGAAACCTTTTAGCCGTAATTATATCGTTCTGACTATTGGAATTAAAACTGCAAACCTTTGGCCTAAATTACATCACTCGAACTTTTGAATAAAGTACATCACTTAGACTTTTGAATGAAGACTGCAACCATTCAGTTGGAATTACATTATTCTGACACTTGGAGTGAAGAATGCAACCTTTCTGCCATAATTACATCTCTCAGACTTCTGAACGAAGAATAAAACCTTGTGCCGTAATTTTATTATTCGACTCTTGGAATGAATACCGCAAACTTTCGATCGGAATTACATCACTCGACTTTTGAACGACGATTGTAACCTTTCGGCTAGAATTACATCATTCGACATTTGGAGTGAAGACTACAACCTTTCGGACAAAATACATCACTCGAATTTTTGAGTGAAGGTCGCAACCTTTTAGCAAGAAATACATCATTCGGACGCTTATAGTGAAGATCGCAACTTTCGGTCCGAGTAACATCACTCGAGACTTTTGAGTGAAGACTGCAACCTTTAACCTGAATTACATCATTGAGATGCTTAAAGTGAAGATTGCGCCTTTGGCCAGAAATACATCACTTAGATTTATGAATGAAGATTGAAACCTTTCAGCCGTAATTATATCGTTCTGACTATTGGAATGAAAATTGCAAACTTTTGGCCGAAATTACATCACTCGGACTTTTGAATGAAGATTGCAACCTATCGGCCGAAATTACATCATTCAGACACTTCGAGTGAAGATTGCATCCTTTCTATCGGAATTACCTCATTTAGATGCTTGGAGTGAAGACTGCAAACTTTCGCCTGGAATTACATCACTTAGAATTTTGAATGAAGACTGCAACCATTCAGCTGGAATTATATTATTCTCACACTTGGCGTGAAGACTGCAACCTTTCGGCCATAATTACATCTTTCAGACTTCTGAATGAAGATTAAAACCTTGTGCCGTAATTTCATCATTCTGACTTTAGGAATGAATACTGCAAAGTTTCAACCGGAATTACATCACTCAGACTTTTGACTGACTATTGTAACCTTTCGGCTAGAATTACATCATTCTGACATTTGGAGTGAAGACTGGAACCTTTCAACTGGAATTTCATCATTGAGATGCAAATAGTGAAGATTGTGCCTTTTGGCCGTAATTACATCATTTTTACACTTGGAGTGAAAACTGCAACCTTTCTGTCGGAATTACATCACTTAGACTTATGAATGAAGACTGAAACCTTTCAGCCGTAATTATATCGTTCTGACTATTGGAATGAAAATTGTAAACTTTTGGCCGAAATGACAACACTCAGACTTTTGAATGAAGATTGCAACCTATCGGCCGAAATTACATCATTTAGACACTTCAAGTGAAGATTGCATCCTTTCTATCGAATTACATCATTTAGATGCTTGGAGTGAAGACGCAAACTTTGTCCCTGGAGTTACATCACTTAGAATTTTGAATGAAGATTGCAACCATTCAAATTGGAATTATATTATTCGACACTTGGAGTGAAGACCGCAACCTTTCGGCCATAATTACATCTTTCGGACTTCGAATTAAGATTAAAACCTTGTGCCGTAATTTCATAATTCGACTCTTGGAATGAATACGCAAACTTTCTCCAGGAGTTACATCACTTAGAATTTTGAAGGAAGATTGCAACCATTCAAATTTGGAATTATATTATTCGACACTTGGAGTGAAGACCGCAACCTTTCGTCCATAATTACATCTTTCGGACTTCGAATTAAGATTAAAACCTTGTGCCGTAATTTCATCATTCGACTCTTGGAATGAATACCGCAAACTTTCACCCGGAATTACATCACTCGAGACTTTTGAATGACGATTGTAAGCTTTCGCCGAATTACCTCATTCGACATTTGGAGTGAAGACCGCAACCTTTCGGAAAAATTACATCACTCGAAATTTTGAGTGAAGACCGCAATCTTTCAAGAAGAATTACATTATTCGACACATAAGTGAAGATCGCACC
This sequence comes from Anisodus tanguticus, assembly GCA_034509755.1. Classification (NCBI taxonomy): domain Eukaryota; kingdom Viridiplantae; phylum Streptophyta; class Magnoliopsida; order Solanales; family Solanaceae; genus Anisodus; species Anisodus tanguticus. Next base: position 32,401,805 of record CM067540.1, read on the forward strand.
TTTCGGTCCGAGTAAATCATCACTCGGACTTTTGAGTGAAGACCGCAACCTTTCAAATTGAGATGTAAATAGTCAAGATTGTGCCTTTTGGCCGAATTACATCATTTTTACACTTGGAGTGAAAACGCAACCTTTACGCCAAAATTACATCACTTAGACTTATGAATGAAGACCGAAACCTTTTAGCCGTAATTATATCGTTCGACTATTGGAATTAAAACCGCAAACCTTTGGCCTAAATTACATCACTCGAACTTTTGAATAAAGTACATCACTTAGACTTTTGAATGAAGGCGCAACATTCGGTTGGAATTACATTATTCGGACACTTGGAGTGAAGAATGCAACCTTTCGCCATAATTACATCTCTCGGACTTCGAACGAAGAATAAAACCTTGTGCCGTAATTTTATTATTCTGACTCTTGGAATGAATACTGCAAACTTTCAGTCGGAATTACATCACTCAGACTTTTGAACGACGATTGTAACCTTTCGGCTAGAATTACATCATTCTGACATTTGGAGTGAAGACTACAACCTTTCGGACAAAATACATCACTCGAATTTTTGAGTGAAGGTCGCAACCTTTTAGCAAGAAATACATCATTCGACGCTTATAGTGAAGATCGCAACTTTCGGTCTGAGTAACATCACTCAGACTTTTGAGTGAAGACTGCAACCTTTAACCTGAATTACATCATTGAGATGCTTAAAGTGAAGATTGCGCCTTTGGCCAGAAATACATCACTTAGATTTATGAATGAAGATTGAAACCTTTCAGCCGTAATTATATCGTTCTGACTATTGGAATGAAAATTGCAAACTTTTGGCCGAAATTACATCACTCGGACTTTTGAATGAAGATTGCAACCTATCGGCCGAAATTACATCATTCAGACACTTCGAGTGAAGATTGCATCCTTTCTATCGGAATTACCTCATTTAGATGCTTGGAGTGAAGGCGCAAACTTTCGCCTGGAATTACATCACTTAGAATTTTGAATGAAGACTGCAACCATTCAGCTGGAATTATATTATTCTCACACTTGGCGTGAAGACTGCAACCTTTCGGCCATAATTACATCTTTCAGACTTCTGAATGAAGATTAAAACCTTGTGCCGTAATTTCATCATTCGACTTTAGGAATGAATACCGCAAAGTTTCAACCGGAATTACATCACTCGACTTTTGATCGACTATTGTAACCTTTCGGCTAGAATTACATCATTCGACATTTGGAGTGAAGACCGGAACCTTTCAACCGGAATTTCATCATTGAGATGCAAATAGTGAAGATTGTTGCCTTTTGGCCGTAATTACATCATTTTTACACTTGGAGTGAAAACTCGCAACCTTTCGTCGGAATTACATCACTTAGACTTATGAATGAAGACCGAAACCTTTCACCGTAATTATATCGTTCGACTATTGGAATGAAAATTGTAAACTTTTGGCCGAAATTACAACACTCGAGACTTTTGAATGAAGATTGCAACCTATCGGCCGAAATTACATCATTTAGACACTTCAAGTGAAGATTGCATCCTATCTATCGAATTACATCATTTAGATGCTTGGAGTGAAGGCGCAAACTTTGTCCCGGAGTTACATCACTTAGAATTTTGAATGAAGATTGCAACCATTCAAATTTGGAATTATATTATTTCGACACTTGGAGTGAAGACCGCAACCTTTTCGGCCATAATTACATCTTTCGACTTCGAATTAAGATTAAAACCTTGTGCCGTAATTTCATAATTCGACTCTTGGAATGAATACCGCAAACTTTCTCCAGGAGTTACATCACTTAGAATTTTGAAGGAAGATTGCAACCATTCAGCTGGAATTATATTATTCTGACACTTGGAGTGAAGACCGCAACCTTTCGGCCATAATTACATCTTTCGGACTTCGAATGAAGATTAAAACCTTGTGCCGTAATTTGATCATTTCGACTTTAGGAATGAATACCGCAAAGTTTCAACCGGAATTACATCACTCGACTTTTGATGACTATTGTAACCTTTCGGCTAGAATTACATCATTCGACATTTGGAGTGAAGACGGAACCTTTCAACCGGAATTTCATCATTGAGATGCAAATAGTGAAGATTGTGCCTTTTGGCCGTAATTACATCATTTTTACACTTGGAGTGAAAACTCGCAACCTTTCGTCGGAATTACATCACTTAGACTTATGAATGAAGAGCGAAACCTTTCAACCGTAATTATATCGTTCGACTATTGGAATGAAAATTGTAAACTTTTGGCCGAAATTACAACACTCGGACTTTTGAATGAAGATTGCAACCTATCGGCCGAAATTACATCATTTAGACACTTCAAGTGAAGATTGCATCCTTTCTATCGAATTACATCATTTAGATGCTTGGAGTGAAGACCGCAAACTTTGTCCTGGAGTTACATCACTTAGAATTTTGAATGAAGATTGCAACCATTCAAATTTGGAATTATATTATTCGACACTTGGAGTGAAGACCGCAACCTTTCGGCCATAATTACATCTTTCGACTTCGAATTAAGATTAAAACCTTGTGCCGTAATTTCATAATTTCGACTCTTGGAATGAATACCGCAAACTTTCTCCAGGAGTTACATCACTTAGAATTTTGAAGGAAGATTGCAACCATTCAAATTTGGAATTATATTATTCGACACTTGGAGTGAAGGCGCAACCTTTCGTCCATAATTACATCTTTCGGACTTCGAATTAAGATTAAAACCTTGTGCCGTAATTTCATCATTCGACTCTTGGAATGAATACCGCAAACTTTCAGCCGAATTACATCACTCGGACTTTTGAATGACGATTGTAAGCTTTCGGCCGTAATTACCTCATTCGACATTTGGAGTGAAGATCGCAACCTTTCGGAAAAATTACGTCACTCGAAATTTTGAGTGAAGACCGCAATCTTTCAAGAAGAATTACATTATTCGACACATAAGTGAAGACCGCACCTTTCGGTCCGAGTAACATCACTCGACTTTTGAGTGAAGACCGCAACCTTTCAAATTGAGATGTAAATAGTCAAGATTGTGCCTTTTGGCCAGAATTACATCATTTTTACACTTGGAGTGAAAATCGCAACCTTTCGCCGAAATTACATCACTTAGACTTATGAATGAAGACCGAAACCTTTTAGCCGTAATTATATCGTTCGACTATTGGAATTAAAAAGCGCAAACCTTTGGCCTAAATTACATCACTCGAACTTTTGAATAAAGTACATCACTTAGACTTTTGAATGAAGACTGCAACCATTCAGTTGGAATTACATTATTCTGACACTTGGAGTGAAGAATGCAACCTTTCTGCCATAATTACATCTCTCGACTTCTGAACGAAGAATAAAACCTTGTGCCGTAATTTTATTATTCTGACTCTTGGAATGAATACTGCAAACTTTCAGTCGGAATTACATCACTCAGACTTTTGAACGACGATTGTAACCTTTCGGCTAGAATTACATCATTCTGACATTTGGAGTGAAGACTACAACCTTTCAGACAAAATACATCACTCGAATTTTTGAGTGAAGGCGCAACCTTTTAGCAAGAAATACATCATTCGACGCTTATAGTGAAGATCGCAACTTTCGGTCCGAGTAACATCACTCGACTTTTGAGTGAAGGCGCAACCTTTAACCTAAATTACATCATTGAGATGCTTAAAGTGAAGATTGCGCCTTTGGCCGAAATACATCACTTAGATTTATGAATGAAGATTGAAACCTTTCAAAGCCGTAATTATATCGTTCTGACTATTGGAATGAAAATTGCAAACTTTTGGCCGAAATTACATCACTCGGACTTTTGAATGAAGATTGCAACCTATCGGCCGAAATTACATCATTCAGACACTTCGAGTGAAGATTGCATCCTTTCTATCGGAATTACCTCATTTAGATGCTTGGAGTGAAGACTGCAAACTTTCGCCTGGAATTACATCACTTAGAATTTTGAATGAAGACTGCAACCATTCAGCTGGAATTATATTATTCTCACACTTGGCGTGAAGACTGCAACCTTTCGGCCATAATTACATCTTTCAGACTTCTGAATGAAGATTAAAACCTTGTGCCGTAATTTCATCATTCGACTTTAGGAATGAATACGCAAAGTTTCAACGGAATTACATCACTCGGACTTTTGATCGACTATTGTAACCTTTCGGCTAGAATTACATCATTCGACATTTGGAGTGAAGACCGGAACCTTTCAACCGGAATTTCATCATTGAGATGCAAATAGTGAAGATTGTGCCTTTTGGCCGTAATTACATCATTTTTACACTTGGAGTGAAAACGCAACCTTTCGTCGGAATTACATCACTTAGACTTATGAATGAAGACCTGAAACCTTTCACCGTAATTATATCGTTCGACTATTGGAATGAAAATTGTAAACTTTTGGCCGAAATGACAACACTCGACTTTTGAATGAAGATTGCAACCTATCGGCCGAAATTACATCATTTAGACACTTCAAGTGAAGATTGCATCCTTTCTATCGAATTACATCATTTAGATGCTTGGAGTGAAGACTGCAAACTTTGTCCTGGAGTTACATCACTTAGAATTTTGAATGAAGATTGCAACCATTCATTTGGAATTATATTATTCGACACTTGGAGTGAAGACCGCAACCTTTCGGCCATAATTACATCTTTCGACTTCGAATTAAGATTAAAACCTTGTGCCGTAATTTCATAATTTCGACTCTTGGAATGAATACTGCAAACTTTCTCCAGGAGTTACATCACTTAGAATTTTGAAGGAAGATTGCAACCATTCAGCTGGAATTATATTATTCTGACACTTGGAGTGAAGACTGCAACCTTTCGTCCATAATTACATCTTTCAGACTTCTGAATTAAGATTAAAACCTTGTGCCGTAATTTCATCATTCTGACTCTTGGAATGAATACGCAAACTTTCAGCCGGAATTACATCACTCGACTTTTGGATGACGATTGTAAGCTTTCGGCCGAATTACCTCATTCGACATTTGGAGTGAAGACTGCAACCTTTCGGAAAAATTACATCACTCGAAATTTTGAGTGAAGACTGCAATCTTTCAGTAAGAATTACATTATTCGACACATAAGTGAAGACTGCACCTTTCGGTCCGAGTAACATCACTCAGACTTTTGAGTGAAGACTCGCAACCTTTCAAATTGAGATGTAAATAGTCAAGATTGTGCCTTTTGGCCGAGAATTACATCATTTTTACACTTGGAGTGAAAATCGCAACCTTTCGCCGAAATTACATCACTTAGACTTATGAATGAAGACTGAAACCTTTTAGCCGTAATTATATCGTTCTGACTATTGGAATTAAAACTGCAAACCTTTGGCCTAAATTACATCACTCGAACTTTTGAATAAAGTACATCACTTAGACTTTTGAATGAAGACTGCAACCATTCAGTTGGAATTACATTATTCTGACACTTGGAGTGAAGAATGCAACCTTTCTGCCATAATTACATCTCTCAGACTTCTGAACGAAGAATAAAACCTTGTGCCGTAATTTTATTATTCTGACTCTTGGAATGAATACTGCAAACTTTCAGTCGGAATTACATCACTCAGACTTTTGAACGACGATTGTAACCTTTCGGCTAGAATTACATCATTCTGACATTTGGAGTGAAGACTACAACCTTTCGGACAAAATACATCACTCGAATTTTTGAGTGAAGGTCGCAACCTTTTAGCAAGAAATACATCATTCGACGCTTATAGTGAAGATCGCAACTTTCGGTCCGAGTAACATCACTCGACTTTTGAGTGAAGACTCGCAACCTTTAACCCGAATTACATCATTGAGATGCTTAAAGTGAAGATTGCGCCTTTGGCCGTAAATACATCACTTAGATTTATGAATGAAGATTGAAACCTTTTAGCCGTAATTATATCGTTCGACTATTGGAATGAAAATTGCAAACTTTTGGCCGAAATTACATCAGTCGGACTTTTGAATGAAGATTGCAACCTATCGGCCGAAATTACATCATTCAGACACTTCGAGTGAAGATTGCATCCTTTCTATCGGAATTACCTCATTTAGATGCTTGGAGTGAAGACTGCAAACTTTCGCCTGGAATTACATCACTTAGAATTTTGAATGAAGACTGCAACCATTCAGCTGGAATTATATTATTCTCACACTTGGCGTGAAGACTGCAACCTTTCGGCCATAATTACATCTTTCAGACTTCTGAATGAAGATTAAAACCTTGTGCCGTAATTTCATCATTCTGACTTTAGGAATGAATACTGCAAAGTTTCAACCGGAATTACATCACTCAGACTTTTGACTGACTATTGTAACCTTTCGGCTAGAATTACATCATTCTGACATTTGGAGTGAAGACTGGAACCTTTCAACTGGAATTTCATCATTGAGATGCAAATAGTGAAGATTGTGCCTTTTGGCCGGAATTACATCGTTTTTACACTTGGAGTGAAAACTGCAACCTTTCTGTCGGAATTACATCACTTAGACTTATGAATGAAGACCGAAACCTTTCAAACCGTAATTATATCGTTCGACTATTGGAATGAAAATTGTAAACTTTTGGCCGAAATTACAACACTCGACTTTTGAATGAAGATTGCAACCTATCGGCCGAAATTACATCATTTAGACACTTCAAGAGAAGATTGCATCCTTTCTATCGAATTACATCATTTAGATGCTTGGAGTGAAGACTCGCAAACTTTGTCCTGGAGTTACATCACTTAGAATTTTGAATGAAGATTGCAACCATTCAAATTGGAATTATATTATTCGACACTTGGAGTGAAGACCGCAACCTTTCGGCCATAATTACATCTTTCGACTTCGAATTAAGATTAAAACCTTGTGCCGTAATTTCATAATTTCGACTCTTGGAATGAATACCGCAAACTTTCTCCAGGAGTTACATCACTTAGAATTTTGAAGGAAGATTGCAACCATTCAAATTTGGAATTATATTATTCTCGACACTTGGAGTGAAGACTCGCAACCTTTCGTCCATAATTACATCTTTCGAGACTTCGAATTAAGATTAAAACCTTGTGCCGTAATTTCATCATTTCGACTCTTGGAATGAATACGCAAACTTTCAGCCGGAATTACATCACTCGGACTTTTGAATGACGATTGTAAGCTTTCGCCGTAATTACCTCATTCTCGACATTTGGAGTGAAGACGCAACCTTTCGGAAAAATTACATCACTCGAAATTTTGAGTGAAGACTCGCAATCTTTCAAGAAGAATTACATTATTCAGACACATAAGTGAAATCGCACCTTTCGGTCCGAGTAACATCACTCGACTTTTGAGTGAAGGCGCAACCTTTCAAATTGAGATGTAAATAGTCAAGATTGTGCCTTTTGGCCGTAATTACATCATTTTTACACTTGGAGTGAAAACGCAACCTTTACGCCGAAATTACATCACTTAGACTTATGAATGAAGACCGAAACCTTTTAGCCGTAATTATATCGTTCGACTATTGGAATTAAAACGCAAACCTTTGGCCTAAATTACATCACTCGAACTTTTGAATAAAGTACATCACTTAGACTTTTGAATGAAGACCGCAACCATTCGGTTGGAATTACATTATTTCGACACTTGGAGTGAAGAATGCAACCTTTCTCGCCATAATTACATCTCTCGACTTCGAACGAAGAATAAAACCTTGTGCCGTAATTTTATTATTCGACTCTTGGAATGAATACGCAAACTTTCGGTCGGAATTACATCACTCGGACTTTTGAACGACGATTGTAACCTTTCGGCTAGAATTACATCATTCTGACATTTGGAGTGAAGACTACAACCTTTCAGACAAAATACATCACTCGAATTTTTGAGTGAAGGCTGCAACCTTTTAGCAAGAAATACATCATTCGACGCTTATAGTGAAGATCGCAACTTTCGGTCCGAGTAACATCACTCGACTTTTGAGTGAAGACTCGCAACCTTTAACCCGAATTACATCATTGAGATGCTTAAAGTGAAGATTGCGCCTTTGGCCGTAAATACATCACTTAGATTTATGAATGAAGATTGAAACCTTTCAGCCGTAATTATATCGTTCTGACTATTGGAATGAAAATTGCAAACTTTTGGCCGAAATTACATCACTCGGACTTTTGAATGAAGATTGCAACCTATCGGCCGAAATTACATCATTCAGACACTTCGAGTGAAGATTGCATCCTTTCTATCGGAATTACCTCATTTAGATGCTTGGAGTGAAGACTGCAAACTTTCGCCTGGAATTACATCACTTAGAATTTTGAATGAAGACTGCAACCATTCAGCTGGAATTATATTATTCTCACACTTGGCGTGAAGACCGCAACCTTTCGGCCATAATTACATCTTTCGAGACTTCGAATGAAGATTAAAACCTTGTGCCGTAATTTCATCATTCGACTTTAGGAATGAATACCGCAAAGTTTCAACCGGAATTACATCACTCGGACCTTTGATCGACTATTGTAACCTTTCGGCTAGAATTACATCATTCGACATTTGGAGTGAAGACCGGAACCTTTCAACCGGAATTTCATCATTGAGATGCAAATAGTGAAGATTGTGCCTTTTGGCCGTAATTACATCATTTTTACACTTGGAGTGAAAACTCGCAACCTTTTCGTCGGAATTACATCACTTAGACTTATGAATGAAGACCGAAACCTTTCAGTACCGTAATTATATCGTTCGACTATTGGAATGAAAATTGTAAACTTTTGGCCGAAATTACAACACTCGACTTTTGAATGAAGATTGCAACCTATCGGCCGAAATTACATCATTTAGACACTTCAAGTGAAGATTGCATCCTTTCTATCGAATTACATCATTTAGATGCTTGGAGTGAAGACTGCAAACTTTGTCCTGGAGTTACATCACTTAGAATTTTGAATGAAGATTGCAACCATTCAACTGGAATTATATTATTCTGACACTTGGAGTGAAGACTGCAACCTTTCGGCCATAATTACATCTTTCGGACTTCGAATTAAGATTAAAACCTTGTGCCGTAATTTCATAATTTCGACTCTTGGAGTGAAGACTGCAAACTTTCGCCTGGAATTACATCACTTAGAATTTTGAATGAAGACTGCAACCATTCAGCTGGAATTATATTATTCTCACACTTGGCGTGAAGACTGCAACCTTTCGGCCATAATTACATCTTTCAGACTTCTGAATGAAGATTAAAACCTTGTGCCGTAATTTCATCATTCTGACTTTAGGAATGAATACCGCAAAGTTTCAACGGAATTACATCACTCGGACTTTTGACTCGACTATTGTAACCTTTCGGCTAGAATTACATCATTCGACATTTGGAGTGAAGACCGGAACCTTTCAACCGGAATTTCATCATTGAGATGCAAATAGTGAAGATTGTGCCTTTTGGCCGTAATTACATCATTTTTACACTTGGAGTGAAAATCGCAACCTTTTCGTCGGAATTACATCACTTAGACTTATGAATGAAGACCGAAACCTTTCACCCGTAATTATATCGTTCGACTATTGGAATGAAAATTGTAAACTTTTGGCCGAAATTACAACACTCGACTTTTGAATGAAGATTGCAACCTATCGGCCGAAATTACATCATTTAGACACTTCCAGTGAATACTGAATCCTTTCTATCGGAATTACATCATTTAGAAGCTTGGAGTGAAGACTGCAAACTTTGTCCTGGAGTTACATCACTTAGAATTTTGAATGAAGATTGCAACCATTCAAGTGGAATTATATTATTCGACACTTGGAGTGAAGACCGCAACCTTTCGGCCATAATTACATCTTTCGACTTCGAATTAAGATTAAAACCTTGTGCCGTAATTTCATAATTCGACTCTTGGAATGAATACCGCAAACTTTCTCCAGGAGTTACATCACTTAGAATTTTGAAGGAAGATTGCAACCATTCTGGAATTATATTATTTCGACACTTGGAGTGAAGACGCAACCTTTCGTCCATAATTACATCTTTCGGACTTCGAATTAAGATTAAAACCTTGTGCCGTAATTTCATCATTCGACTCTTGGAATGAATACCGCAAACTTTCAAAGCCGGAATTACATCACTCGACTTTTGAATGACGATTGTAAGCTTTCGGCCGTAATTACCTCATTCGACATTTGGAGTGAAGACCGCAACCTTTCGGAAAAATTACATCACTCGAAATTTTGAGTGAAGACCGCAATCTTTCAAGAAGAATTACATTATTCGACACATAAGTGAAGATCGCACCTTTCGGTCCGAGTAACATCACTCGGACTTTTGAGTGAAGACTCGCAACCTTTCAAATTGAGATGTAAATAGTCAAGATTGTGCCTTTTGGCCAGAATTACATCATTTTTACACTTGGAGTGAAAACTCGCAACCTTTTCGCCGAAATTACATCACTTAGACTTATGAATGAAGACTCGAAACCTTTTAGCCGTAATTATATCGTTCGACTATTGGAATTAAAACGCAAACCTTTGGCCTAAATTACATCACTCGAACTTTTGAATAAAGTACATCACTTAGACTTTTGAATGAAGACCGCAACCATTCGGTTGGAATTACATTATTTCGACACTTGGAGTGAAGAATGCAACCTTTCTCGCCATAATTACATCTCTCGGACTTCGAACGAAGAATAAAACCTTGTGCCGTAATTTTATTATTCGACTCTTGGAATGAATACCGCAAACTTTCATCGGAATTACATCACTCGACTTTTGAACGACGATTGTAACCTTTCGGCTAGAATTACATCATTCGACATTTGGAGTGAAGACTACAACTTTCGGACAAAATACATCACTCGAATTTTTGAGTGAAGGCCGCAACCTTTTAGCAAGACATACATCATTCAGACGCTTATAGTGAAGATCGCAACTTTCGGTCCGAGTAACATCACTCGACTTTTGAGTGAAGACGCAACCTTTAACCCGAATTACATCATTGAGATGCTTAAAGTGAAGATTGCGCCTTTGGCCGTAAATACATCACTTAGATTTATGAATGAAGATTGAAACCTTTCAGCCGTAATTATATCGTTCGACTATTGGAATGAAAATTGCAAACTTTTGGCCGAAATTACATCACTCGGACTTTTGAATGAAGATTGCAACCTATCGGCCGAAATTACATCATTCGTACACTTCGAGTGAAGATTGCATCCTTTCTATCGGAATTACCTCATTTAGATGCTTGGAGTGAAGACCGCAAACTTTCGCCCGGAATTACATCACTTAGAATTTTGAATGAAGACCGCAACCATTCAAATTGGAATTATATTATTCTCACACTTGGCGTGAAGACCGCAACCTTTCGCCATAATTACATCTTTCGACTTCGAATGAAGATTAAAACCTTGTGCCGTAATTTCATCATTCGACTTTAGGAATGAATACCGCAAAGTTTCAACGGAATTACATCACTCGACTTTTGATCGACTATTGTAACCTTTCGGCTAGAATTACATCATTCGACATTTGGAGTGAAGACCGGAACCTTTCAACCGGAATTTCATCATTGAGATGCAAATAGTGAAGATTGTGCCTTTTGGCCGTAATTACATCATTTTTACACTTGGAGTGAAAACCGCAACCTTTCGTCGGAATTACATCACTTAGACTTATGAATGAAGACCGAAACCTTTCAAATTCGTAATTATATCGTTCGACTATTGGAATGAAAATTGTAAACTTTTGGCCGAAATGACAACACTCAGACTTTTGAATGAAGATTGCAACCTATCGGCCGAAATTACATCATTTAGACACTTCAAGTGAAGATTGCATCCTTTCTATCGAATTACATCATTTAGATGCTTGGAGTGAAGACCGCAAACTTTGTCCTGGAGTTACATCACTTAGAATTTTGAATGAAGATTGCAACCATTCAAATTCGGAATTATATTATTCGACACTTGGAGTGAAGATCGCAACCTTTCGGCCATAATTACATCTTTCGGACTTCGAATTAAGATTAAAACCTTGTGCCGTAATTTCATAATTCGACTCTTGGAATGAATACGCAAACTTTCTCCAGGAGTTACATCACTTAGAATTTTGAAGGAAGATTGCAACCATTCAAATTTGGAATTATATTATTCGACACTTGGAGTGAAGATCGCAACCTTTCGTCCATAATTACATCTTTCGACTTCCGAATTTAGATTAAAACCTTGTGCCGTAATTTCATCATTCGACTCTTGGAATGAATACGCAAACTTTCAGCCGGAATTACATCACTCGACTTTTGAATGACGATTGTAAGCTTTCGCCGAATTACCTCATTTCGACATTTGGAGTGAAGATCGCAACCTTTCGGAAAAATTACATCACTCGAAATTTTGAGTGAAGACTGCAATCTTTCAGTAAGAATTACATTATTCAGACACATAAGTGAAGACTGCACCTTTCGGTCCGAGTAACATCACTCAGACTTTTGAGTGAAGACTGCAACCTTTCAAATTGAGATGTAAATAGTCAAGATTGTGCCTTTTGGCCAGAATTACATCATTTTTACACTTGGAGTGAAAACTGCAACCTTTCTGCCGAAATTACATCACTTAGACTTATGAATGAAGACTGAAACCTTTTAGCCGTAATTATATCGTTCTGACTATTGGAATTAAAACTGCAAACCTTTGGCCTAAATTACATCACTCGAACTTTTGAATAAAGTACATCACTTAGACTTTTGAATGAAGACTGCAACCATTCAGTTGGAATTACATTATTCTGACACTTGGAGTGAAGAATGCAACCTTTCTACCATAATTACATCTCTCAGACTTCTGAACGAAGAATAAAACCTTGTGCCGTAATTTTATTATTCTGACTCTTGGAATGAATACTGCAAACTTTCAGTCGGAATTACATCACTCAGACTTTTGAACGACGATTGCAACCTTTCGGCTAGAATTACATCATTCTGACATTTGGAGTGAAGACTACAACCTTTCAGACAAAATACATCACTCGAATTTTTGAGTGAAGGCTGCAACCTTTTAGCAAGAAATACATCATTCAGACGCTTATAGTGAAGACTGCAACTTTCGGTCTGAGTAACATCACTCAGACTTTTGAGTGAAGACTGCAACCTTTAACCTGAATTACATCATTGAGATGCTTAAAGTGAAGATTGCGCCTTTGGCCGTAAATACATCACTTAGATTTATGAATGAAGATTGAAACCTTTCACCGTAATTATATCGTTCTGACTATTGGAATGAAAATTGCAAACTTTTGGCCGAAATTACATCACTCGGACTTTTGAATGAAGATTGCAACCTATCGGCCGAAATTACATCATTCACACACTTCGAGTGAAGATTGCATCCTTTCTATCGGAATTACCTCATTTAGATGCTTAGAGTGAAGACTGCAAACTTTCGCCTGGAATTACATCACTTAGAATTTTGAATGAAGACTGCAACCATTCAGCTGGAATTATATTATTCTCACACTTGGCGTGAAGACTGCAACCTTTCGGCCATAATTACATCTTTCAGACTTCTGAATGAAGATTAAAACCTTGTGCCGTAATTTCATCATTCTGACTTTAGGAATGAATACTGCAAAGTTTCAACCGGAATTACATCACTCAGACTTTTGACTGACTATTGTAACCTTTCGGCTAGAATTACATCATTCTGACATTTGGAGTGAAGACTGGAACCTTTCAACTGGAATTTCATCATTGAGATGCAAATAGTGAAGATTGTGCCTTTTGGCCAGAATTACATCATTTTTACACTTGGAGTGAAAACTGCAACCTTTCTGTCGGAATTACATCACTTAGACTTATGAATGAAGACTGAAACCTTTCAGCCGTAATTATATCGTTCTGACTATTGGAATGAAAATTGTAAACTTTTGGCCGAAATTACAACACTCAGACTTTTGAATGAAGATTGCAACCTATCGGCCGAAATTACATCATTTAGACACTTCAAGTGAAGATTGCATCCTTTCTATCGAATTACATCATTTAGATGCTTGGAGTGAAGACTGCAAACTTTGTCCTGGAGTTACATCACTTAGAATTTTGAATGAAGATTGCAACCATTCAAATTTGGAATTATATTATTCTGACACTTGGAGTGAAGACTGCAACCTTTCGGCCATAATTACATCTTTCGGACTTCTGAATTAAGATTAAAACCTTGTGCCGTAATTTCATAATTCTGACTCTTGGAATGAATACTGCAAACTTTCTCCAGGAGTTACATCACTTCGAATTTTGAAGGAAGATTGCAACCATTCAAATTTGGAATTATATTATTCGACACTTGGAGTGAAGACGCAACCTTTCGTCCATAATTACATCTTTCGGACTTCGAATTAAGATTAAAACCTTGTGCCGTAATTTCATCATTCGACTCTTGGAATGAATACGCAAACTTTCAAAGGAATTACATCACTCGACTTTTGAATGACAATTGTAAGCTTTCGGCCGAATTACCTCATTCGACATTTGGAGTGAAGACTCGCAACCTTTCGGAAAAATTACATCACTCGAAATTTTGAGTGAAGGCGCAATCTTTCAAGTAAGAATTACATTATTCGACACATAAGTGAAGACTGCACCTTTCGGTCCGAGTAACATCACTCAGACTTTTGAGTGAAGACTGCAACCTTTCAAATTGAGATGTAAATAGTCAAGATTGTGCCTTTTGGCCAGAATTACATCATTTTTACACTTGGAGTGAAAACTGCAACCTTTCTGCCGAAATTACATCACTTAGACTTATGAATGAAGACTGAAACCTTTCATCCGTAATTATATCATTCTGACTATTGGAATGAAAACTGTAAACCTTTGGCCTAAATTACATCACTCGAACTTTTGAATGAAGATTGCAACCTATAGGCCGAAATTACATCATTCAGACACTTCCAGTGAATACTGAATCCTTTCTATCGGAATTACATCATTTAGAAGCTTGGAGTGAAGACTGCGACCTTTGGGCTGGAATAACATCACTTAGACTTTTGAATGAAGACTGCAACCTTTTAGTTGGAATTACATTATTCTAACACTTGAAGTGTAGACTGCAAACTTTCGGCCATAATTACATCTCCCAGACTTCTGAATGAAGAATAAAACCTTGTGCCGTAATTTCATCATTCTGACTCTTGGAATGAATAATGCAAACTTTCAGCCGGAATTACATCACTCAGACTTTGGAATGACGATTGTAACCTTTCGGCTAGAATTACATCATTCTGACATTTGGAGTGAAGACTGCAACCTTTAACCGGAATTACATCATTGAGATGCTTAAAGTGAAGATTGCGCCTTTGGCCAGAAATACATCATTTTTACACTTACAGGGAAAACTGTAACCTTTCTACCGGAAATACATCACTTGGATTTATGAATGAAGACTGAAACCTTTCAGCCGTATTTATATCGTTCTGACTATTGGAATGAAAATTGCAAACTTTTGGCCGAATTACATCACTCGGACTTTTGAATGAAGATTGTAACCTATCGGCCGAAATTACATCATTCAGACACTTCGAGTGAAGATTGCATCCTTTCTATCGGAATTACATCATTTAGATGCTTGGAGTGCAGACTGCAAACTTTCGCCTGGAATTACATCACTTAGAATTTTGAATGAAGATTGCATCCATTCAGCTAGAATTATATTATTTAGACACTTGGAGTGAAGACTGCAACCTTTCGGCCATAATTACATCTTTCAGACTTCTGAATTAAGATTAAAACCTTGTGCCGTAATTTCATCATTCTGACTCTTTGAATGAATACTGCAAACTTTCAGCCGGAATTACATCACTCAGATTTTTGAATGATGATTGTAATCTTTCGGCCAGAATTACATCATTCTGACATTTGGAGTGAAGACTGCAACCTTCCGGACAAAATACATCACTCAAATTTTTGAGTGAAGACCGCAACCTTTTAGCAAGAAATACATCATTCAGACGCTTAAAGTGAAGACTGCAACTTTCGGTCCGAGTAACATCACTCAGACTTTTGATTGAAGACAACAACCTTTAACCGGAATTACATCATTGAGATGCTTAATGTGAAGATTGCGCCTTTGGCCAGAAATACAACATTTTTACACCTGCAGGGAAAACTGCAACCTTTCTGCCGGAAATACATCACTTTGATTTAAGTGAAGACTGCATCCTTTCTATCGGAATTACATCATTTAGACGCTTGGAGTGAAGACTGCAACCTTTCCACATCACTTAGACTTTTGAATGAACACTGCAACCTTTCTGGTGGAATTACATTATTCTGACACTTGGAGTGAAGATTGCAACCTTTCGATATAATTACATCTTTTAGACTTCTGAATGAAGAATAAAACCTTGTGTCGTAATTTCATCATTCTGACTCTTGGAATGACTACTGCAAGCTTTCAGCCAGGATTGCATCACTCAGACTTTTTAATGACGATTGTAACCTTTCGGCTAGAATTACATCATTCTGGCATTTGGAGTGAAGACTGCAACCTTTCGAAAAAATTACATCACTCAAAATTTTGAGTGAAGACTGCAACCTTTCAGCAAGAATTACATCATTCAGACACTTAAAGTGAAGACTGCACCTTTCGATCCGAGTAACATCACTTAGACTTTTGAGTGAAGACTGCACCCTTTCAACCGGAATTACATCATTGAGATGCTATTAGTGAAGATTGCGCCTTTTGGCCAGAATTACATCATTTTTACACTTGGAGTGAAAACTGCAACCTTTCTACCAGAATTACATCACATAGACTTATGATTGAAGACTGAAACCTTTCAGCCGTAATTATATCGTTCTGACTATTGGAATGAAAACTGCAAACTTTTGGCCTAAATTACATCACTCGGACATTTGAATGAAGATTGAAACCTATCGGCCGAAATTACATCATTCAGACGTTTCGAGGGAAGACTGCATCCTTTCTATCATAATTACATCATTTAGACGCTTGGAGTGAAGACTGCGACCTTTCGGCTGGAATTACATCACTTAAACTTTTGAATGAAGACTGCAAAATTTCAGCTGGAATTATATTATTCTTACACTTGGAGTGAAGACTGCAACCTTTCAGCCATAATTACATCTCTCAGACTTCTGAATGAAGAATAAAACATTGTGCCATAATTTCATCATTCTGACTCTTGGAATGAATACTGCAAACTTTTAGCCGAAATTACATCACTCAGACTTTTGAATGACGATTGTAATATTTCGGCTAGAATTACATCCTTCTGAAATTTGGAGTGAAGACTGCAACCTTTCAGACTGATTACATCACTCAAAATTTTGAGAAAAGACTGCAACCTTTCTGCAAGACATACATCATTCAGACGCTTAAAATGAAGACTGCAACTTTCGGTCCGAGTAACGTCACTCAGACTTTTGAGTGAAGACTGCAACCTTTCAACTGAAATTACATCATTGAGATGCTTAAAGTGAAGATTGCGCCTCTTGGCCAGAATTACGTCATTTTTACACTAGGAGTGAAAACTGCAACCTTTCTGCCGGAATTACATCACTTAGACTTATGAATGAAGACTGCAACCTTTCAACCATAATTACATCATTCTGACTATTGGAATGAAAACAACAATCTTTTGTCCGAAATTACATCATTCAGACACTTCGAGTGAAGACTGCATCCTTTCTATCGGAATTACATCATTTAGACGCTTGGAGTGAAGACCGCAACCTTTCTACATCTCTTAGACTTTTGAATGAAGACCGCAACCATTCAGTTGGAATTACATTATTCTGACACTTGGAGTGAAGACTACAACCTTTCAGCCATAATTACATCTCTCAGACTTCTGAATAATGAATTAAACCTTGTGTCGTAATTTCATCATTTTGACTCCTGGAATGAATACTGCAAACTTTCAGCCGGAATTACATCACTCAGACTTTTGAATGACGATTATAACCTTTCGGCCAGAATTACATCATTCTAACATTTGGAGTGAACACTGCAACCGTTCGGACAAAATACATCACTCGAAATTTTGAGTGAAGACCGCAACCTTTTAGCAAGACATACATCATTCAGACGCTTAAAATGAAGACCGCAACTTTCGGTCCGAGTAACGTCACTCCGACTTTTGAGTGAAGACTGCAACCTTTCAATCGGAATTACATCATTGAGATGCTTAAAGTGAAGATTGCGCCTTTTGGTCAGAATTACATCATTTTTACACTTGGAGTGAAAACTGCAACCTTTTTGCCAGAATTACATCACTTAGACTTATGAATGAAGACTGAAACCTTTCACCGTAATTATATCATTCTGATTATTGGAATGATAACTGCAAAATTTTGGCCGAAATTACATCCCTCGGACTTTTGAATAAAGATTGCAACCTATCGGCCAAAATAACATCATTCAGACACTTCGAGTGAAGACTGCATCCTTTATATCGGAAATACATAATTTAGACGCTTGGAGTGAGGAGTGCAACCTTTCGCCTGGAATTACATCACTTAGACTTTTGAATGAAAACTGTAACCATTCAGCTGGAATTACATTATTCTGACAATTGGAGTGAAGACTGCAACATTTCGGATAAAATACATCACTCGAAATTTTGAGTGAAGACTGCAACCTTTTAGTAAGACATACATCATTCAGACGCTTAAAGTGAAGACTGCAACTTTCGGTCGGAGTAACATCACTCATACTTTTGAGTGAAGACTGCAACCTTTCAACCGGAATTACATCATTGAGATTCTTAAAGTGACGATTGCGCCTTTTTGTCAGAATTACATCATTTTTACACTTGGAGTGAAAACTGCAACCTTTCTACTGGAATTACATCACTTAGACTTATGAATAAAGACTGAAACCTTTCAGCCGTAATTATATCGTTCTGATTATTGGAATGACAACTGCAAAATTATGGCGGAAATTACATCACTCGGACTTTTGAATGAAGATTGCAACCTATCGGCCAAAATTACATCATTCAGACACTTCGAGTAAAGACTGCATCCTTTCTATCGGAATTACATCATTTAGACGCTTGGAGTGAAGAGTGCAACCTTTTGCCTGGAATTACATCACTTAGACTTTTGAATGAAGACTGCAACCATTCACCTGGAATTACGTTATACTGATACTTGGAGTGAAGACTGCAACCTTTCGGCCATAATTACATCTCTCAGACTTCTGAATGAAGAATAAAACCTTGTGTCGTAATTTCATCATTCTGACTCTTGGAATGAATACTACAAACTTTCAGCCGGGATTGCATCACTCAGACTTTTGAATGACGATTGTAACCTTTCGGCTAGAATTACATCATTCTGACATTTGGAGTGAAGACCGCAACCTTTCAAAAAAATTACATCACTCAAAATTTTGAGTGAAGACTGCAACCTTTCAGCAAGAATTACATCATTCAGACGCTTAAAGTGAAGACAGCACCTTTCGGTCCGAGTAACGTCACTCAGACTTTTGAGTAAAGACTGCAACCTTTCAACCGAAATTACATCATTTAGATGTTTAAAGTGAAGATTGCGCCTTTTGGCCAGAATTACATCATTTTTACACTTGGAGTGAAAACTGCAACCTTTCTGCCGTAATTACATCACTTAGACTTATGAATGAAGACTGAAACCTTTCAGCCGTAATTACATCGTTCAGACTATTTGAATGAAAACGGCAAACTTTTGTCCGAAATTACATCATTCAAACACTTCAAGTGATGACTGCATCCTTTCTATCGGAATTACATCATTTAGACGCTTGGAGTGAAGACTGCAACCTTTCCACATCACTTAGACTTTTGAATGAACACTGCAACCTTTCTGCTGGAATTACATTATTCTGACACTTGGAGTGAAGACTGCAACCTTTCGACATAATTACATCTTTTAGACTTCTGAATGAAGAATAAAACCTTGTGTCGTAATTTCATCATTCTGACTCTTGGAATGAATACTGCAAACTTTCAGCTGGGATTGCATCACTCAGACTTTTTAATGACGATTGTAACCTTTCGGCTAGAATTACATCATTCTGACATTTGGAGTGAAGACTGCAACCTTTCGAAAAAATTACATCACTCAAAATTTTGAGTGAAGACTGCAACCTTTCAGCAAGAATTACAACATTCAGACACTTAAAGTGAAGACTGCACCTTTCGATCCGAGTAACATCACTCAGACTTTTGAGTGAAGACTGCACCCTTTCAACCGAAATTACATCATTGAGATGCTATTAGTGAAGATTGCGCCTTTTGGCCAGAATTACATCATTTTTACACTTGGAGTGAAAACTGCAACCTTTCTACCAGAATTACATCACATAGACTTATGATTGAAGACTGAAACCTTTCAACCGTAATTATATCGTTCTGACTATTAGAATGAAAACTGCAAACTTTTGGCCTAAATTACATCACTCGGACATTTGAATGAAGATTGAAACCTATCGGGCGAAATTACATCATTCAGACATTTCGAGGGAAGACTGCATCCTTTCTATCATAATTACATCATTTAGACGCTTGGAGTGAAGACTGCAACCTTTCGGCTGGAATTACATCACTTAAACTTTTGAATGAAGACTGCAAAATTTCAGCTGGAATTATATTATTCTGACACTTGGAGTGAAGACTGCAACCTTTCGGCCATAATTACATCTCTCAGACTTCTGAATGAAGAATAAAACATTGTGCCATAATTTCATCATTCTGACTCTTGGAATGAATACTGCAAACTTTTAGCCGAAATTACATCACTCAGACTTTTGAATGACGATTGTAATATTTCGGCCAGAATTACATCCTTCTGAAATTTGGAGTGAAGACTGCAACCTTTCAGACAAATTACATCACTCAAAATTTTGAGAAAAGACTGCAACCTTTCACCAAGAAATACATCATTGAGACGCTTAAAGTGAAGACTGCACCTTTCGGTCCGAGTAACATCACTTAGACTTTGAGTGAAGACTGCAACCTTTCAACCGAAATTACATCATTGAGATGTTTAAAGTGAAGATTGCGCCTTTTGGCCAGAATTACGTCATTTTTACACTAGGAGTGAAAACTGCAACCTTTCTGCCGGAATTACATCACTTAGACTTATGAATGAAGACTGAAACCTTTCAGCCGTAATTACATCATTGTGACTATTGGAATGAAAACAACAATCTTTTGTCCGAAATTACATCATTCAGACACTTCGAGTGAAGACTGCATCCTTTCTATCGGAATTACATCATTTAGACGCTTGGAGTGAAGACCGCAACCTTTCTACATCTCTTAGACTTTTGAATGAAGACCGCAACCATTCAGTTGGAATTACATTATTCTGACACTTGGAGTGAAGACTGCAACCTTTCGGCCATAATTACATCTCTCAGACTTCTGAATGAAGAATAAAACTTTGTGCCGTAATTTCATCATTCTGACTCTTGGAATAAATACTGCACACTTTCAGCCGGAATTACATCACTCAGACTTTTGAATGACGATTGTAACCTTTCAGCCAGAATTACATCATTCTGACATTTGGAGTGAAGAATACAACCTTTCGGACAAAACACATCACTCGGAATTTTGAATGAAGACTTCAATATTTTAGCAAGACATACATCATTTAGACGCTTAAAGTGAAGACTGGAACTTTCGTTCCGAGTAACATCACTCAGACATTTGAGTGAAGACTGCAACCTTTCAACCAGAATTACATCATTGAGATTCTTAAAGTGAAGATTGCGCCTTTTGGTCAGAATTACATCATTTTTACACTTGGAGTGAAAACTGCAACCTTTCTACTGGAATTACATCACATTGACTTATGAATAAAGACTGAAAACTTTCAGCCGTAATTATATCGTTTTGATTATTGGAATGACAATTGCAAAATTATGGCCAAAATTACATCACTCGGACTTTTGAATGAAGTTTGCAACCTATCGGCCAAAATTACATCATTTAGACACTTCGAGTGAAGACTGCATCCTTTATATCGGAATTACATCATTTAGACGCTTGGAGTGAAGAGTGCAACCTTTCGCCTGGAATTACATCACTTAGACTTTTGAATGAAGACTGTAACCATTCACCTGGAATTACGTTATACTGACACTTGGAGTGAAGACAGCAACCTTTCGGCCATAATTACATCTCTCAGACTTCTGAATGAAGAATAAAACCTTGTGCCGTAATTTCATCATTCTGACTCTTGGAATGAATACTGCACACTTTCAGCCGGAATTACATCACTCAGACTTTTGAATGACGATTGTAACCTTTCAGCCAGAATTACATCATTCTGACATTTGGAGTGAAGACTGCAACCTTTCGGACAAAACACATCACTCAAAATTTTGAGTGAAGACTGCAATCTTTTAGCAAGACATACATCATTTAGACGCTTAAAGTGAAGACTAGAAATTCTGGTCCGAGCAATATCACTCAGACTTTTGAGTGAAGCCTGCAACCTTTCAACCGGAATTACATCATTGAGATGCTAAAGTGAAGATTGCGCCTTTTGGTCAGAATTACATCATTTTTTCACTTGGAGTGAAAACTGCAACCTTTCTGCCGGAATTACATCACTTAGACTTATGAATGAAGACTGAAACCTTTCAGCCGTAATTATACCGTTCTGATTATTGGAATGATAACTGCAAAATTTTGGCCGAAATTACATCGCTCGGACTTTTGAATGAAGATTGCAACCTATCGTCCAAAATTACATCATTCAGACACTTCGAGTGGAGACTGCATCCTTTCTATCGTAATTACATCATTTAGACGCTTGTAGTGAAGAGTGCAACCTTTCGCCTGGAATTACATCACTTAAACTTTTGAAGGAAGACTGCAACCATTTAGCTGGAATTATATTATTCTGACACTTGGAGTGAAGACTGCAACCTTTCGGCCATAATTACATCTTTCAGACTTCTGAATGAAGAATAAAACCTTGTGCCGTAATTTCATCAGTATGACTCTAGGAATGAATACCGCAAACTTTCAGCCGTAATTACATCACTCAGACCATTGAATGACGATTGTAATGTTTCAGCTAGAATTACATCATTCTGATATTTGGAGTGAATACTGCAACCTTTCGCAAAAATTACATCACTCAAAATTTTGAGTGAAGAATGCAACC
This sequence comes from Anisodus tanguticus, assembly GCA_034509755.1. Lineage (NCBI taxonomy): Eukaryota > Viridiplantae > Streptophyta > Magnoliopsida > Solanales > Solanaceae > Anisodus > Anisodus tanguticus. The sequence goes on from CM067540.1 coordinate 32,424,992, forward strand.
TTACAGCAAGAATTACATCATTCAGACGCTTAAAGTGAAGAGAGTAACATCACTCAGACTTTTGAGTGAAGACTGCAACCTTTCAACCGGAATTACTTCATTGAGATGCTTAAAGTGAAGAATGCGCCTTTTGGCCAGAATTACATCATTTTTACAGTTGGAGTGAAAACTGCAACCTTTCTGCTGGAATTACATCACTTAGACTTATGATTAAAGACTGAAACCTTTTAGCCGTAATTATATCGTTCTGACTATTGGAATGAAAACTGCAAACTTTTGGCCTAAATTACATCACTCGGACATTTGAATGAAGATTGCAACCTATCGGCCGAAATTACATCATTCACACACTTCGAGTGAAGACTGCATCCTTTCTATCAGGATTACATCATTTAGACGCTTGGAGTGAAGACTGCGACCTTTCGGCTGGAATTACATCACTTAAACTTTTGAATGAAGACTGCAAAATTTATGCTGGAATTACATTATTCTGACACTTGGAGTGAAGACTGCAACCTTTCAGCCATAATTACATCTCTCAGACTTCTGAATGAAGAATAAAACATTGTGCCGTAATTTCATCATTCTGACTCTTGGAATGAATACTGCAAACTTTCAGCCGAAATTACATCACTCAGAATTTTGAATGACGATTGTAATCTTTCGGCCAGAATTACATCATTCTGACATTTGGAGTGAAGACTTCAACCTTTCAGACAAATTACATCACTCAAAATTTTGAGAGAAGACTGCAACCTTTCAGCAAGAAATACATCATTTAGAAGCTTAAAGTGAAGACTGCACCTTTCGGTCCGAGGAACATCACTCAGACTTTTGAGTGAAGACTGCAACCTTTCAACCGAAATTACATCATTGAGATGCGTAAAGTGAAGATAGCGCATTTTGGCCAGAATTACATCATTTTTACACTTGGAGTGAAAACTGCAACCTTTCTGCCGGAATTACATCACTTAGACTTATGAATGAAGACTGAAACCTTTCAGGCATAATTTCATCGTTCTGACTATTGGAATGAAAACTGCAAACTTTTGTCCGAAATTACATCATTCAGACACTTCGAGAGAAGACTGCATCCTTTCTATCGGAATTACTTCATTTAGATGCTTGGAGTGAAGACTGCAACCTTTCTACATCACTTAGACTTTTGAATGAAGACGGCAACCATTCAGTTGGAATTACATTATTCTGACACTTGGAGTGAAGACTGCACCCTTTCGGCCATAATTACATCTCTCAGACTTCTGAATGAAGAATAAAACCTTGTGCCGTAATTTCATCATTCTGACTCTTGGAATGAATACTATAAACTTTCAACCGGAATTACATCACTCAGACTTTTGAATGACGATTGTAACCTTTCGGCCAGAATTACATCATTCTGACATTTGGAGTGAAGAATGCAACCTTTCAGACAAATTACATCACTCAAAATTTTGATAGAAGACTGCAACCTTTCAGCAAGAAATACATCATTTAGACGCTTAAAGTTAAGACTGCACCTTTCGGTCCGAGTAACATCACTCGGACTTTTGAGTGAACACTGCAACCTTTCAACCGAAATTACATCATTGAGATGCTTAAATTGAATACTGTGCCTTTTGGCCAGAATTACATCATTTTTACACTAGGAGTGAAAACTGCAACCTTTCTGCCAGAATTACATCACTTAGACTTATGAATGAAGACTGAAACCTTTCAGCCGTAATTACATCGTTCTGACTATTGGAATGAAAACTGCAAAAAAATTTCCGAAATTACACCATTCAGACATTTCGATTGAAGACTGTATCCTTTCTATCGGAATTACTTCATATAGATGCTTGGAGTGAAGACCGCAACCTTTCTACATCACTTAGACTTTTGAATGAAGACAGCAACCATTCAGTTGGAATTACATTATTATGACACTTGGAGTGAAGACTGCAACCTTTCGGCCATAATTACATCTCTCAGACTTCTGAATGAAGAATAAAACCTTGTGCCGTAATTTCATCATTCTGACTCTTGGAATACTACAAACTTTCAGCCGGAATTACATCACTCAGACTTTTGAATGACGATTGTAACCTTTCGGCCAGAATTACATCATTCTGACATTTGGAGTGAAGAAAGCAACCTTTCAGACAAATTACATCACTCAAAATTTTGAGAGAAGACTGCAACCTTTCAGCAAGAAATACATCATTTAGACGCTTAAAGTTAAGACTGCACCTTTCGGTCCGAGGAACATCACTCAGACTTTTGAGTGAAGACTGCAACCTTTCAACCGAAATTACATCATTGAGATGCGTAAAGTGAAGATAGCGCATTTTGGCCAGAATTACATCATTTTTACACTTGGAGTGAAAACTGCAACCTTTCTGCCGGAATTACATCACTTAGACTTATGAATGAAGACTGAAACCTTTCAGCCATAATTTCATCGTTCTGACTATTGGAATGAGAACTGCAAACTTTTGTCCGAAATTACATCATTCAGACACTTCGAGAGAAGACCGCATCCTTTCTATCGGAATTACTTCATTTAGATGCTTGGAGTGAAGATCGCAACCTTTCTACATCACTTAGACTTTTGAATGAAGACGGCAACCATTCAGTTGGAATTACATTATTCTGACACTTGGAGTGAAGACCGCACCCTTTCGGCCATAATTACATCTCTCAGACTTCTGAATGAAGAATAAAACCTTGTGCCGTAATTTCATCATTCTGACTCTTGGAATGAATACTATAAACTTTCAACCGGAATTACATCACTCAGACTTTTGAATGACGATTGTAACATTTCGGCCAGAATTACATCATTCTGACATTTGGAGTGAAGAATGCAACCTTTCAGACAAATTACATCACTCAAAATTTTGATAGAAGACTGCAACCTTTCAGCAAGAAATACATCATTTAGACGCTTAAAGTTAAGACTGCACCTTTCGGTCCGAGTAACATCACTCGGACTTTTGAGTGAACACTGCAACCTTTCAACCGAAATTACATCATTGAGATGCTTAAATTGAAGACTGTGCCTTTTGGCCAGAATTACATCATTTTTACACTAGGAGTGAAAACTGCAACCTTTCTGCCAGAATTACATCACTTAGACTTATGAATGAAGACTGAAACCTTTCAGCCGTAATTACATCGTTCTGACTATTGGAATGAAAACTGCAAATTTTTTTCCGAAATTACACCATTCAGACATTTCGATTGAAGACTGTATCCTTTCTATCGGAATTATTTCATATAGATGCTTGGAGTGAAGACTGCAACCTTTCTACATCACTTAGTCTTTTGAATGAAGGCGCAACCATTCGATTGGAATTACATTATTCTGACACTTGGAGTGAAGACTGCAACCTTTCAGCCATAATTACATCTCTCAGACTTCTGAATGAAGAATAAAACCTTGTGCCGTAATTTCATCATTCTGACTCTTGGAATGAATACTACAAACTTTCAGCCGGAATTACATCACTCAGACTTTTGAATGACGATTGTAACCTTTCGGCCAGAATTACATCATTCTGACATTTGGAGTGAAGAATGCAACCTTTCAGACAAATTACATCACTCAAAATTTTGAGAGAAGACTGCAACCTTTCAACAAGAAATGCATCATTTAGATGCTTAAAGTGAATACTGCACCTTTCAGTTCGAGTAACATCACTCAGAATTTTGAGTGAAGACTACAATCTCTCAACCGAAAATACATCATTGAGATTCTAAAAGTGAAGATTGCGCCTTTTGACCAGAATTACATCATTTTTACACTTGGAGTGAAAACTGCAACCTTTCTTCCATAATTACATCACTTAGACTTATGAATGAAGACTGAAACCTTTCAGCCGTAATTACATCGTTCTGACTATTGGAATGAAAACAGCAAACTTTTGTCCTAAATTACATCATTCAGACACTTCGAGTGAAGAATGCATCCTTTCTATCGGAATTACATCATTTAGACGCTTGGAATGAAGACTGCAACCTTTCTACATCACTTAGACTTTTGAATGAAGACTGCAACCATTCAGTTGGAATTACATTATTCTGACACTTGGAGTGAAGACTGCAACCTTTCGGCCATAATTACATCTCTCAGAATTCTGAATGAAAAATAAAACCTTGTGCCGTAATTTCATCATTCTGACTCTTGGAATGAATACTGCAAACTTTCAGCTAGAATTACATCACTCAGACTTTAGAATGACGATTGTAACCTTTCGGCCAGAATACATCATTCTGACATTAGGAGTGAAGACTGCAACCTTTCGGACAAAATACATCACTCGAAATTTTGAGTGAAGAATGCAATCTTTTAGCAAGACATACATCATTCAGACGCTTAAAGTGAAGACTGCAACTTTCGTTCCGAGCAACATCACTCAGACTTTTGAGTGAAGACTGCAACCTTTCAACCGAAATTACATCATTGAGAAGCTTAAAGTGAAGATTGCGCCTTTTGGTCAGAATTACATCATTTTTACACTTGGAGTGAAAACTGCAACCTTTCTGCCGGAATTACATCACTTAGACTTATGAATGAAGACTGAAACCTTTCAGCCGTAATTAAATCGTTCTGATTATTGGAATGATAACTGCGAAATTTTGGCCGAAATTACATCGCTCGGACTTTTGAATGAAGATTGCAACCTATCAGCCAAAATTACATCATTCAGACACTTCGAGTGAAGACTGCATCCTTTCTATCATAATTACATCATTTAGACGCTTGGAGTGAAGAGTGCAATCTTTCTACATCACTTAGACTTTTGAATGAAGACAACATCCTTTTAGTTGGAATTACATTATTTTGACACTTGGAGTGAAGACTGCAACCTTTCGGCCATAATTACATCTCTCAGACTTCTGAATGAAGAATAAAACCTTGTGCCGTAAATTCATCATTCTGTCTCTTGTAATGAATACTGCAAACTTTCACCCGCAATTACATCACTCAGACTTTTGAATGACGATTGTAACCTTTCGGCCAGAATTACATCATTCTGATATTTGGAATGAAGACCGCAACCGTTCAGACAAATTACATCAGTCGAAATTTTGAGAGAAGACTGCAACCTTTTAGCAAGACATACATCATTCAGACGCTTAAAGTCAAGACCGCAACTTTCGATCCGAGTAACATCACTCAGACTTTTGAGTGAAGACTGCAACCTTTCAACCGGAATTACATCATCGAGATGCTTAAAGTGAAGATTGCGCCTTTTGGTCAGAATTACATCATTTTTACACTTGGAGTGAAAATTGCAACCTTTCTGCCGGAATTACATCACTTAGACTTATGAATGAAACTGAAACCTTTCAGCCGTAATTATATCGTTATGAGACTTTTGAATGAAGACTGCAACCTTTCAGCTGGAATTACATTATTCTGACACTGGAAGAGAAGACTGCAACCTTTCGGCCATAATTGGAGTGAAGACTGCAACCTTTCGGACAAATTACATCACTCGAAATTTTGAGTCAAGACTACAACCTTTCAGCAAGAATTACATCATTCAGGCGCTTAAAGTGAAGACTACAACTTTCGGACCAAGTAACATCACTCAGACTTTTGAGTGAACACTGCAACCTTTCAACATGAATTACAACATTGAGATGCTTAAAGTGACGATTGCGCCTTTTGGCCGGAATTTCATCATTTTTACACTTGGAGTGAAAACTGCAACCTTTCTTTCAGAATTACATCACTTAGACTTATGAATGAAGACTGAAACCTTTCAGCCATAATTATATCGTTCTGACTATTGGAATGAAAACTGCAAACTTTTTGCCTAAAATTACATCACTCGGACTTTTGAATGAAGATTGCAACATATCGGCCGAAATTACATCATTCAGACACTTCGAGTGAAGGCTGCATCCTTTCTATCAGAATTATATCATTTAGACGCTTGGAGTGAATACTGCGAACTTTCGGCTGGAATTACAGCACTTAGACTTTTGAATGAAGACTGCAACCTTTCAGCTGGAATTACATTATTCTGACACTGGGAGAGAAGACTGCAACCTTTCGGCCATAATTACATCTCTCAGACTTCTGAATGAAGAATAAAACCTTGTGCCGTAATTTCATCATTCTGACTCTTGGAATGAATACAACAAACTCTCAGCCGGAATTTCATCACTCACACTTTTGAATGACGATTGTAACCATTCTGCCAGAATTACATCATTCTGATATTTGGAGTGAAGACAGCAACCTTTCAGATAAATTACATCACTTGAAATTTTGAGTGAAGACTGCAACCTTTCAGCAAGAATTACATCATTCAAGTGCTTAAAGTGAAGACTGCACCTTTCGGTCCGAGTAATATCAGTCGGACTTTTGAATGAAGATTGCAACATATCGGCCTAAATTACATCATTCAGACACTTTGAGTGAAGACTGCATCCTTTCTATCAGAATTATACCATTTTGACACTTGGAGTGAAGACTGCGAACTTTCGGCTGGAATTACATCACTTAGACTTTTGAATGAAGACTGCAACCTTTCAACTGGAATTACATTATTCTGACACATGGACTGAAGACCGCAATCTTTCGGGCATAATTACATCTCTCAAACTTCTGAATGAAGAATAAAACCTTGTGCCGTAATTTCATTATTCTAACTCTTGGAATGAATACTGCAAACTTTCTGTCGGAATTAGATCACTTAGACTTTCGAATGACGATTTTAACCTTACTGCCAGAATTACATCATACTGACATTTGGAGTGAAGACTGCAACCATTCGGACAAATTACATCACTCAAATTTTTGAGTGATGACTGCAACCTTTTAGCAAGAATTACATCATTCTGACGCTTAAAGTGAAGCGAGTAACATCACTTAGACTTTTGAGTGAATACTGCAACCTTTCAACCGGAATTACATCATTGAGATGCTTAAAGTGACGATTGCGCATTTTGGCCTGAATTACATCATTTTTACACTTGGAGTGAAAACTGCAACCTTTCTTTCGAAATTACATCACTTAGACTTATGAATGAAGACTGAAACCTTTCAGCCATAATTATATCGTTCTGACTATTGGAATGAAAACTGCAAACTTTTGGCCGAAATTACATCACTCAGACTTTTGAATGAAGATTGCAACATATCGGCCGAAATTACATCATTCAGACACTTCGAGTGAAGACTGCATCCTTTCTATCAGAATTATATCATTTAGACGCTTGGAGTGAATACTGCGAACTTTCGGATGGAATTACATCACTTAGACTTTTGAATGAAGCGCAACCTTTCGGTGGAATTACATTATTCGACATCGGGAGAGAAGATCGCAACCTTTCGGCCATAATTACATCTCTCAGACTTCTGAAAGAAGAATAAAACCTTGTGCCGTAATTTCATCATTCTGACTCTTGGAATGAATACAACAAACTTTCAGCCGGAATATCATCACTCATACTTTCGAATGACGATTGTAACCATTCGGCCGTAATTACATCATTCGATATTTGGAGTGATGATAAAGAACCTTTCGGAAAAATTACATCACTCGAAATTTTGAGTGAAGACCGCAACCTTTCGCAAGAATTACATCATTCAAGTGCTTAAAGTGAAGATCGCACCTTTCGGTCCGAGTAACATCGGTCGGACTTTTGAATGAAGATTGCAACATATCGGCCTAAATTACATCATTCGACACTTTGAGTGAAGGCGCATCCTTTCTATCGAATTATACCATTTTGACACTTGGAGTGAAGACTGCGACCTTTCGGCTGGAATTACATCACTTAGACTTTTGAATGAAGACTGCAACCTTTCAACTGGAATTACATTATTCTGACACATGGAGGGAAGACTGCAATCTTTCGGGCATAATTACATTTCTCAAACTTCTGAATGAAGAATAAAACCTTGTGCCGTAATTTCATTATTCTAACTCTTGGAATGAATACTGCAAACTTTCTGTCGGAATTAGATCACTTAGACTTTCGAATGACGATTTTAACCTTACTGACAGAATTACATCATACGGACATTTGGAGTGAAGACTGCAACCATTCGGACAAATTACGTCACTCAAATTTTTGAGTGAATACTGCAACCTTTCTGCAAGAATTACATCATTCAGACGCTTAAAGTGAAGACTGCACCTTTCGGTCTGAGTAATATCACTCGGACTTTTGAATGAAGATTGCAACATATCGGCCGAAATTACATCATTCGGACACTTCGAGTGAAGACTGCATCCTTTCTATCAGAATTATATCATTTAGACGCTTGGAGTGAAGACTGCGACCTTTCGGCTGGAATTACATCACTTAGACTTTTGAATGAAGACTGCAACCTTTCAGCTGGAATTACATTATTCTGACACTGGGAGCGAAGACAGCAACCTTTCGGCCATTATTACATCTCTCAGACTTCTGAAAGAAGAATAAAACCTTGTGCCGTAATTTCATCATTCTGACTCATGGAATAAATACAACAAACTTTCAGCCGGAATTAGATCACTTAGACTTTTGAATGACGATTGTAACCTTTCTGCCAGAATTACATCATACTGACATTTGGAGGGAACACTGCAACCATTCGGACAAATAACATCACTCAAATTTTTGAGTGAAGACTGCAACCTTTCAGCAAGAATAACATCATTCATACGCTTAAAGTGAAGCGAGTAACATCACTCAGACTTTTGATTGAAGACTGTAACCTTTCAACCGAAATTTGGAGTGAAAACTGCAAACTTTCTGTCGGAAATACATCTCTCAGACTTCTGAATGAAGAATAAAACCTTATGCCGTAATTTCGTCATTCTGACTCTTGGAATGAATACAACAAACTTTCAGCCGGAATTTCATCACTCATACTTTTGAATGACGATTGTAACCATTCGGCCGGAATTACATCATTCTGATATTTGGAGTGAAAACTGCAACCTTTCGGACAAATTACATCACTCGAATTTTTGAGTGAAGACTGCAACCTTTCAGCAAGAATTACATCATTCTGATGCTTAAAGTGAAGATCGCACCTTTCGTCCGAGTAACATCACTCGACTTTTGAATGAAGATTGCAACATATCGGCCGAAATTACATCATTTGGACACTTCGAGTGAAGGCTCGCATCCTTTCTATCAGAATTATATCATCTAGACGCTTGGAGTGAAGACTGCGAACTTTCGGCTGGAATTACATCACTTAGACTTTTGAATGAAGACTGCAACCTTTCAACCGGAATTACATCATCGAGATGCTTAAAGTGAAGATTGCGCCTTTTGGTCAGAATTACATCATTTTTACACTTGGAGTGAAAATTGCAACCTTTCTGCCGGAATTACATCACTTAGACTTATGAATGAAACTGAAACCTTTCAGCCGTAATTATATCGTTATGAGACTTTTGAATGAAGACTGCAACCTTTCAGCTGGAATTACATTATTCTGACACTGGAAGAGAAGACTGCAACCTTTCGGCCATAATTGGAGTGAAGACTGCAACCTTTCGGACAAATTACATCACTCGAAATTTTGAGTCAAGACTACAACCTTTCAGCAAGAATTACATCATTCAGGCGCTTAAAGTGAAGACTACAACTTTCGGACCAAGTAACATCACTCAGACTTTTGAGTGAACACTGCAACCTTTCAACATGAATTACAACATTGAGATGCTTAAAGTGACGATTGCGCCTTTTGGCCGGAATTTCATCATTTTTACACTTGGAGTGAAAACTGCAACCTTTCTTTCAGAATTACATCACTTAGACTTATGAATGAAGACTGAAACCTTTCAGCCATAATTATATCGTTCTGACTATTGGAATGAAAACTGCAAACTTTTGGCCGAAATTACATCACTCAGACTTTTGAATGAAGATTGCAACATATCGGCCGAAATTACATCATTCAGACACTTCGAGTGAAGACTGCATCCTTTCTGTCAGAATTATATCATTTAGACGCTTGGAGTGAATACTGCGAACTTTCGGATGGAATTACATCACTTAGACTTTTGAATGAAGACTGCAACCTTTCAGCTGGAATTACATTATTCTGACACAGGGAGAGAAGACTGCAACCTTTCGGCCATAATTACATCTCTCAGACTTCTGAAAGAAGAATAAAACCTTGTGCCGTAATTTCATCATTCTGACTCTTGGAATGAATACAACAAACTTTCAGCCGGAATATCATCACTCATACTTTCGAATGACGATTGTAACCATTCGGCCGGAATTACATCATTCTGATATTTGGAGTGATGACAGCAACCTTTCGGAAAAATTACATCACTCGAAATTTTGAGTGAAGACTGCAACCTTTCAGCAAGAATTACATCATTCAAGTGCTTAAAGTGAAGACTGCACCTTTCGGTCCGAGTAACATCAGTCGGACTTTTGAATGAAGATTGCAACATATCGGCCTAAATTACATCATTCAGACACTTTGAGTGAAGACTGCATCCTTTCTATCAGAATTATACCATTTTGACACTTGGAGTGAAGACTGCGACCTTTCGGCTGGAATTACATCACTTAGACTTTTGAATGAAGACTGCAACCTTTCAACTGGAATTACATTATTCTGACACATGGAGGGAAGACTGCAATCTTTCGGGCATAATTACATTTCTCAAACTTCTGAATGAAGAATAAAACCTTGTGCCGTAATTTCATTATTCTAACTCTTGGAATGAATACTGCAAACTTTCTGTCGGAATTAGATCACTTAGACTTTCGAATGACGATTTTAACCTTCGACGAGAATTACATCATACGGACATTTGGAGTGAAGGCGCAACCATTCGGACAAATTACGTCACTCAAATTTTTGAGTGAATACTGCAACCTTTCTGCAAGAATTACATCATTCAGACGCTTAAAGTGAAGACTGCACCTTTCGGTCTGAGTAATATCACTCGGACTTTTGAATGAAGATTGCAACATATCGGCCGAAATTACATCATTCGGACACTTCGAGTGAAGACTGCATCCTTTCTATCGAATTATATCATTTAGACGCTTGGAGTGAAGGCTGCGACCTTTCGGTGGAATTACATCACTTAGACTTTTGAATGAAGACTCGCAACCTTTCAAACTGGAATTACATTATTCTGACACTGGGAGCGAAGACAGCAACCTTTCGGCCATTATTACATCTCTCAGACTTCTGAAAGAAGAATAAAACCTTGTGCCGTAATTTCATCATTCTGACTCATGGAATAAATACAACAAACTTTCAGCCGGAATTAGATCACTTAGACTTTTGAATGACGATTGTAACCTTTCGCGCTAATTACATCATACTGACATTTGGAGGGAACACTGCAACCATTCGGACAAATAACATCACTCAAATTTTTGAGTGAAGACTGCAACCTTTCAGCAAGAATAACATCATTCATACGCTTAAAGTGAAGCGAGTAACATCACTCGGACTTTTGATTGAAGACTGTAACCTTTCAACCGAAATTTGGAGTGAAAACTGCAAACTTTCTGTCGGAAATACATCTCTCAGACTTCTGAATGAAGAATAAAACCTTATGCCGTAATTTCGTCATTCTGACTCTTGGAATGAATACAACAAACTTTCAGCCGGAATTTCATCACTCATACTTTTGAATGACGATTGTAACCATTCGGCCGGAATTACATCATTCTGATATTTGGAGTGAAAACTGCAACCTTTCGGACAAATTACATCACTCGAATTTTTGAGTGAAGACTGCAACCTTTCAGCAAGAATTACATCATTCTGATGCTTAAAGTGAAGACTGCACCTTTCTGTCCGAGTAACATCACTCAGACTTTTGAATGAAGATTGCAACATATCGGCCGAAATTACATCATTTGGACACTTCGAGTGAAGACTGCATCCTTTCTATCAGAATTATATCATCTAGACGCTTGGAGTGAAGACTGCGAACTTTCGGCTGGAATTACATCACTTAGACTTTTGAATGAAGACTGCAACATTTCAATTGGATTTACATTATTCTGACACTGGGAGAGAAGACTGCAACCTTTCGGCCACAATTATATCTCTCAGACTTCTGAATGAAGAATAAAACCTTGTGCCGTAATTTCATCATTCTGACTCTTGGAATGAATACAACAAACTTTCAGCCGGAATTTCATCACTCATACTTTTGAATGACCATTGTAACCATTCAGCCGAAATTACATCATTCTGACATTTGGAGTGAAGACTGCAACCTTTCGGACAAATTACATCACTCGAAAGTGTTAGAATGATGTAATCCGGCCGAAAGGTTGCAGTCTTCATTTAAAAGTACGAGTGATGTATTTCCAGCCAAAAGGTAGTAGTGTTCACTACAAGTGTAAGAATGACGTAATTCTGGCTGAAAGGTTGCAATCTTCATTCAAAAGTCTGAGTGATGTTATTCCAACCAAAAGGATGCAATCTTCACTCCAAGTGTTATAATGATGTAATTCTTACTGAAAGTTAAAGTCTTCTTTCAAATGTCTGAGTGATGTATTTCTCGCCGAAAGGTTGTAGTCTTCAATCCAATAGTCTGAATGATGTATTTCTGTCCCATAAGGTTGCAGTCTTTATTCGAAGGTCCGAGTGATGTAATTCCGGCCAAAAGATTGTAGTCTTCATTCCAAGTGTCAGAATGATGTAATTACGACCGAATGGTTTAAGTCTTCATTCAAAATTTGAGTGATGTAATTCCGGTCGAAAGGTTGCAGTCTTCACTCCAAGTGTCAAAATGATGTAATTCCAGCCAAAAGGATGCAATCTTCATTCAAAAGTCTGAGTGATGTAAATCCAGTGGAAAGGTGAAATCTTCACTTTAAGTGACTGAAAGATGTAATACTGGACGAAAGGTTGCAGAGTTTACTCAAAAGTTCGAGTGATGTAATTCCGTCCGAAAGGTTGCAGTCTTCACTCCAAGTGTCAGAATGATGTAATACAGCTGAAAGGTTGTAGTCTTCATTTAAAAGTACGAGTGATATATTTCTAGCAGAAAGGCAGTAGTGTTCACTACAAGTGCAAGAATGACATAATTCTGGTTGAAAGGCTGCAATCTTCATTCAAAAGTCCGAGTGATGTTATTCCAGGCAAAAGATCCAATCTTCACTCCAAGTATTATAATGATGTAATTCTGACTGAAAAGTTAAAGTCTTCTTTCAAATGTCTGAGTGATGTAATTCCCATTGAAAGGTTGTAGTCTTCAATCTAATAGTATGAATGATGTATTTCCGATCAAAAGGTTGTAGTCTTTATTCCATGGTCTGAGTGATGTAATTCCGGTTGAAAGATTGTTGTCTTCATTCCAAGTGTCACAATGATGTAATTACGGCCGAAAGGTTTAATTCTTCATTCAAAAATCTGAGTGATGTAATTCCTGCCGAAGGGGTGCAGTCTTTCCTCCAAGTGTCAAAATGATGTAATTCCAACCAAGTGGATGCAATCTTCATTCAAAGTCTGTGTGATGTAATTCTGGCGGAAAGACGCAATCTTCACTCTAAGCGTCTGAATGATGTAATACTGGACGAAAGGTTGCAGACTTTACTCAAAAGTCCGAGTGATGTAATTTTCTCTGAAAGGTTGCAGTCTTCACTCGAAGTGTAAGAATGATGTAATCCGCCCGAAAGGTTGCAGTCTTCATTTAAAAATACGAGTGATGTATTTCCAGCCGAAAGGCAGTAGTGTTCACTACAAGTGTAAGAATGACGTAATTCTGGCTGAAAGGTTGTAATCTTCATACAAAAGTCCGAGTGATGTTATACCAGCCAAAAGGATGCAATCTTCACTCCAAGTGTTATAATGATGTAATTCTTACTGAAAGTTAAAGTCTTCTTTCAAATGTCTGAGTGATGTATTTCTCGCCGAAAGGTTGTAGTCTTCAATCCAATAGTCTGAATGATGTATTTCCAGCCAAAAGGTTGCAGTCTTTATTCGAAGGTCCGAGTGATGTAATTCCGACCGAAAGATTACTCAAAAGTCCGAGTGATGTAATTTCGTCTGAAAGGTTGCAGTCTTCACTCCAAGTGTAAGAATGATGTAATCCGGCCGAAAGGTTGCAGTCTTCATTTAAAAGTACGAGTGATGTATTTCCAGCAGAATAGCAGTAGTGTTCACTACAGGTGTAAGAATGACGTAATTCAGGCTGAAAGGCTGCAATCTTCACTCCAAGTGTTATAATGATATAATTCTGACTGAAAAGTTAAAGTCTTCTTTCAAATGTCTGGGTGATGTAATTCTCGCCAAAAGGTTGTAGTCTTCAATCTAATAGTCTGAATGATGTATTTCCGGCAAAAAGGTTGCATCCTTTATACTAATGTCCGAGTGATGTAATTCTGGTCGAATGATTGGAGTCTTTATTGCAAGTGTCACAATGATGTAATTACGGCCGAATGGTTTAAGTCTTCATTCAAAAATCTGAGTGATGTATTTCCTACCGAAGGGGTGAAGTCTTCACTCCAAGTGTCAAAATGATGTAATTCCAACCAAGAGGATGCAATCTTCATTCAAATGTCTGTGTGATGTAATTCCGGCGGAAAGACGCAATCTTCACTTTAAGCGTCTGAATGATGTAATACTGGACAAAAGGTTGCAGACCTTACTCAAAAGTCCGAGTGATGTAATTTCATCCGAAAGGTTGCAGTCTTCACTCCAAGTGTAAGAATGATGTAATCCGGCCAAAAGGTTGTAGTCTTCATTTAAAAGTACGAGTGATGTATTTCCAGCCGAAAAGCAGTAGTGTTCACTACAAGTGTAAAAATGACGTAATTCAGGATGAAAGGCTGCAATCTTCATTCAAAAGTCCGAGTGATGTTATTCTAGCCAAAAGGATGCAATCTTCACTCCAAGTGTTATAATGATATAATTCTGGCTGAAAAGTTAACGTCTTCTTTCAAATGTCTGGGTGATGTAATTCTCGCCAAAAGGTTGTAGTCTTCAATCTAATAGTCTGAATGATGTATTTCCGCCCAAAACGTTGCAGTCTTTATTCGAAGGTCCGAGTGATGTAATTCCGGCCAAAAGATTGTAGTATTCATTCGAAGTGTCAGAATGATGTAATTACGGCCGATGGTATAAGTCTTCTTTCAAAAATTTGAGTGATGTAATTCCGGTTGAAGGGGTGCAATCTTCACTCCAAGTGTCAAAATGATGTAATTCCAGCTAAAAGGATGCAATCTTCATTCAAAAGTCTGAGTGATGTAATTCCGGCGGAAAGACGCAATCTTCACTTCAAGCGTCTGAATGATGTAATACTAGCCGAAAGGTTGCAGTCTTTACTCAAAAGGCCGAGTGATGTAATTCCGTCCGAAAGGTTGCAGTCTTCACTCCAAGTGTCAAAATGATGTAATCCGGCCAAAAGATTGCAGTCTTCATTTAAAAGTACGAGTGATGTATTTCCAACCGAAAGGTAGTAGTGTTCACTACAAGTGTAAGAATGATGTAATTAAATTTGAAAAAATTTGCAATCTTCATTCAAAAGTCCGAGTGATAGTATTCCAGCTAAAAGGATGCAATCTTCACTCCAAGTGTTATAATGATATAATTCTGACTGAAAAGTTAACGTCTTCTTTCAAATGTCTGGGTGATGTAATTCTCGCCAAAAGGTTGTAGTCTTCAATCTAATAGTCTGAATGACGTATTTCCGGCCAAAACGTTGCAGTCTTTATTCGAAGGTCTGAGTGATGTAATTCCGGCCAAAAGATTGTAGTATTCATTCCAAGTGTCAGAATGATGTAATTACGGCCGATGGTTTAAGTCTTCTTTCAAAAATTTGAGTGATGTAATTCCGGTTGAAAGGGTGTGCGTCTTCACTCCAAGTGTCAAAATGATGTAATTCCAACTAAAAGAATGCAATCTTCATTCAAAAGTCTGAGTGATGTAATTCCGGCGGAAAGACGCAATCTTCACTTCAAGCGTCTGAATGATGTAATACTAGCCGAAAGGTTGCAGTCTTTACTCAAAAGGCCGAGTGATGTAATTCCGTCCGAAAGGTTGCAGTCTTCACTCCAAGTGTCAGAATGATGTAATCCGGCCAAAAGATTTGTCTTCATTTAAAAGTACAAGTGATGTATTTCCAACCGAAAGGCGTAGTGTTCACTACAAGTGTAAGAATGCCGTAATTAAGGTCGAAAGGTTGCAATCTTCATTCAAAAGTCCGAGTGATAGTATTCCAGCCAAAAGGATGCAATCTTCACTCCAATTGTTATAATGATATAATTCTGACTGAAAAATTAAAGTCTTCTTTCAAATGTCTAAGTGATGTAATTATCGCCGAAAGGTTCTAGTCTTCAATCCAATAGTCTGAATGATGTATTTCCGGCCAAAACGTTGTAGTCTTTATTCGAAGGTCCGAGTGATGTAATTCCAGCCAAAAGATTGTAGTCTTCATTCCAAGTGTCAGAATGATGTAATTACGGCCGATGGTATAAGTCTTCTTTCAAAAATTTGAGTGATGTAATTCGGTTGAAGGGGTGCAATCTTCACTCCAAGTGTCAAAATGATGTAATTCCGGCTAAAAGGGTGCAATCTTCATTCAAAAGTCCGAGTGATGTAATTCCGCGAAAAGACGCAATCTTCACTTCAAGCGTCTGAATGATGTAATACTAGCCGAAAGGTTGCAGTCTTTACTCAAAAGGCCGAGTGATGTAATTCCGTCCGAAAGGTTGCAGTCTTCACTCCAAGTGTCAAAATGATGTAATCCGGCCAAAAGATTGCAGTCTTCATTTAAAAGTACGAGTGATGTATTTCCAACCGAAAGGTAGTAGTGTTCACTACAAGTGTAAGAATGATGTAATTCTGGCTGAAAGGCTACAATCTTCATTCAAAAGTCCGAGTGATAGTATTCCAGCCAAAAGGATGCAATCTTCACTCCAAGTGTTATAATGATATAATACTGACTGAAAAGTTAACGTCTTCTTTCAAATGTCTGGGTGATGTAATTCTCGCCAAAAGGTTGTAGTCTTCAATGTAATAGTCTGAATGACGTATTTCCGGCCAAAACGTTGCAGTCCTTATTCGAAGGTCTGAGTGATGTAATTCCGGCCAAAAGATTGTAGTATTCATTCCAAGTGTCAGAATGATGTAATTACGGCTGATGTTTTAAGTCTTCTTTCAAAAATTTGAGTGATGTAATTCCGGTTGAAGGGGTGCAGTCTTCACTCCAAGTGTCAAAATGATGTAATTCCAACTAAAAGGATGCAATCTTCATTCAAAAGTCTGAGTGATGTAATTCCGGCGGAAAGACGCAATCTTCACTTCAAGCGTCTGAATGATGTAATACTAGCCGAAAGGTTGCAGTCTTTACTCAAAAGGCCGAGTGATGTAATTCCGTCTGAAAGGTTGCAGTCTTCACTCCAAGTGTCAAAATGATGTAATCCGGCTAAAAGATTGCAGTCTTCATTTAAAAGTACGAGTGATGTATTTCCAACCGAAAGGCAGTAGTGTTCACTACAAGTGTAAGAATGCCGTAATTCTGGCTGAAAGGTTGCAATCTTCATTCAAAAGTCCGAGTGATAGTATTCCAGCCAAAAGGATGCAATCTTCACTCCAAGTGTTATAATGATATAATTCTGACTGAAAAATTAAAGTCTTCTTTCAAATGTCTAAGTGATGTAATTATCGCCGAAAGGTTCTAGTCTTCAATCCAATAGTCTGAATGATGTATTTCCGGCCAAAACGTTGCAGTCTTTATTCGAAGGTCCGAGTGATGTAATTCCAGCCAAAAGATTGTAGTCTTCATTCCAAGTGTCAGAATGATGTAATTACGGCCGATGGTATAAGTCTTCTTTCAAAAATTTAAGTGATGTAATTCCGGTTGAAGGGGTGCAATCTTCACTCCAAGTGTCAAAATGATGTAATTCCAGCTAAAAGGATGCAATCTTCATTCAAAAGTCTGAGTGATGTAATTCCGGCGGAAAGACGCAATCTTCACTTCAAGCGTCTGAATGATGTAATACTAGCCGAAAGGTTGCAGTCTTTACTCAAAGGCCGAGTGATGTAATTCCGTCCGAAAGGTTGCAGTCTTCACTCCAAGTGTCAAAATGATGTAATCGGCCCAAAAGATTGCAGTCTTCATTTAAAAGTACGAGTGATGTATTTCCAACCGAAAGGCGTAGTGTTCACTACAAGTGTAAGAATGATGTAATTCTGGCTGAAAGGCTGCAATCTTCATTCAAAAGTCCGAGTGATAGTATTCCACCCAAAAGGATGCAATCTTCACTCCAAGTGTTATAATGATATAATTCTGACTGAAAAGTTAATGTCTTCTTTCAAATGTCTGGGTGATGTAATTCTCGCCAAAAGGTTGTAGTCTTCAATCTAATAGTCTGAATGACGTATTTCCGGCCAAAACGTTGCAGTTTTTATTCGAAGGTCTGAGTGATGTAATTCCGGCCAAAAGATTGTAGTATTCATTCCAAGTGTCAGAATGATGTAATTACGGCCGATGGTTTAAGTCTTCTTTCAAAAATTTGAGTGATGTAATTCCGGTTGAAGGGGTGCAGTCTTCACTCCAAGTGTCAAAATGATGTAATTCCAACTAAAAGGATGCAATCTTCATTCAAAAGTCTGAGTGATGTAATTCCGGCGGAAAGACGCAATCTTCACTTCAAGCGTCTGAATGATGTAATACTAGCCGAAAGGTTGTAGTCTTTACTCAAAAGCCCGAGTGATGTAATTCCGTCTGAAAGGTTGCAGTCTTCACTCCAAGTGTCAGAATGATGTAATCCGGCCAAAAGATTGCAGTCTTCATTTAAAAGTACGAGTGATGTATTTCCAACCGAAAGGCAGTAGTGTTCACTACAAGTGTAAGAATGCCGTAATTCTGGCTGAAAGGTTGCAATCTTCATTCAAAAGTCCGAGTGATAGTATTCCAGCCAAAAGGATGCAATCTTCACTCCAATTGTTATAATGATATAATTCTGACTGAAAAATTAAAGTCTTCTTTCAAATGTCTAAGTGATGTAATTCTCGCCGAAAGGTTCTAGTCTTCAATCCAATAGTCTGAATGATGTATTTCCGGCCAAAACGTTGCAGTCTTTATTCGAAGGTCCGAGTGATGTAATTCCAGCCAAAAGATTGTAGTCTTCATTCCAAGTGTCAGAATGATGTAATTACGGCCGAATGGTTTAAGTCTTCTTTAAAAAATTTGAGTGATGTAATTCCGGTCGAAGGGGTGCAGTCTTCACTCCAAGTGTCAAAATGATGTAATTCCAGCTAAAAGGATGCAATCTTCATTCAATAGTCTGAGTGATGTAATTCCGGCGGAAAGACGCAATCTTCACTTTAAGCGTCTGAATGATGTAATACTAGCCGAAAGGTTGCAGTCTTTACTCAAAAGGCCGAGTGATGTAATTCCGTCCGAAAGGTTGCAGTCTTCAGTGCAAGTGTCAGAATGATGTAATCCGGATGAAAGGTTGCAATCTTCATTTAATAGTACGAGTGATGTATTTCCAGCCGAAAGTCAGTAGTGATCACTATAAGTGTAAGAATGACGTAATTCTGTGTGAACGGCTGCAATCTTCATTCAAAAGTCCGAGTGATGTTATTCCAGCCAAAATGATGCAATCTTCACTCCAAGTGTTATAATGATATAATTCTGACTGAAAAATTAAAGAATTCTTTCAAATGTCTGAGTGATGTAATTCTCGCCGAAAGGTTGCAGTCTTCAGTCCAAGTGTCAGAATGATGTAATCCGGCCAAAAGATTGCAGTCTTCATTTAAAAGTACGAGTGATGTATTTCCAACCGAATGGCAGTAGTGTTCACTACAAGTGTAAGAATGACATAATTCTGGCTGAAAGGCTGCAATCTTCATTCAAAAGTCCGAGTGATGTTATTCCAGCCAAAAGGATGCAATCTTCACTCCAAGTGTCATAATGATATAACTCTGACTGAAAAGTTAACGTATTCTTTCAAATGTCTGGGTGATGTAATTCTCGCCAAAAGGTTGTAGTCTTCAATCTAATAGTCTGAATGATGTATTTCCGCCCAAAACGTTGCAGTCTTTATTCGAAGGTCCGAGTGATGTAATTCCGTCCGAAAGGTTGCAGTCATCAGTCCAAGTGTCAGAATGATGTAATCCAGCCAAAAGAATGCAGTCTTCATTTAAAAGTACGAGTGATGTATTTCCAACCGAAAGGCAGTAGTATTCACTACAAGTGTAAGAAGGACATAATTCTGGCTGAAAGGCTGCAATCTTCATTCAAAAGTCCGAGTGATGTTATTCCAGCCAAAAGGATGCAATCTTCACTCCAAGTGTTATAATGATATAATTCGATTTGAAAAGTTAACGTCTTCTTTCAAATGTACGGGTGATGTAATTCTCGCCAAAAGGTTGTAGTCTTCAATCTAATAGTCGAATGATGTATTTCAGCCCAAAACGTTGCAGTCTTTATTCAAAGGTCCGAGTCCGATTGATGTAATTCCGTCCGAAAGGTTGCGGTCATCGGTCCAAGTGTCGTCGAATGATGTAATCCGGCCAAAAGATTTTGTCTTCATTTAAAAGTACGAGTGATGTATTTCCAATCGAAAGGCGTAGTATTCACTACAAGTGTAAGAATGACGTAATTCGGGCCGAAAGGTCGCAATCTTCATTCAAAAGTCCGAGTGATGTTATTCCACCCAAAAGGATGCAATCTTCACTCCAAGTGTTATAATGATATAATTCTCGATTTGAAAAGTTAACGTCTTCTTTCAAATGTCGGGTGATGTAATTCTCGCCAAAAGGTTGTAGTCTTCAATCTAATAGTCTCGAATGATGTATTTCCGGCCAAAACATTGCAGTCTTTATTCGAAGGTCCGAGTGATGTAATTCCGGCCAAAAGATTGTAGTCTTCATTCCAAGTGTCAGAATGATGTAATTACGGCCGAATGGTTTAAGTCTTCTTTAAAAAATTTGAGTGATGTAATTCCGGTCGAAGGGGTGCAGTCTTCACTCCAAGTGTCAAAATGATGTAATTCCAGCTAAAAGGATGCAATCTTCATTCAATAGTCTGAGTGATGTAATACCGGCGGAAATACGCAATCTTCACTTTAAGCGTCTGAATGATGTAATACTAGCCGAAAGGTTGCAGTCTTTACTCAAAAGGCCGAGTGATGTAATTCCGTCCGAAAGGTTGCAGTCTTCAGTCCAAGTGTCAGAATGATGTAATCCGGCCGAAAGATTGCAGTCTTCATTTAAAAGTACGAGTGATGTATTTCCAACCGAAAGGCAGTAGTGTTCACTACAAGTGTAAGAATGACATAATTCTGGCTGAAAGGCTGCAATCTTCATTCAAAAGTCCGAGTGATGTTATTCCAGCCAAAAGGATGCAATCTTCACTCCAAGTGTTATAATGATATAATTCTGACTGAAAAGTTAACGTCTTCTTTCAAATGTCTGGGTGATGTAATTCTCGCCAAAAGGTTGTAGTCTTCAATCTAATAGTCTGAATGATGTATTTCCGCCCAAAACGTTGCAGTCTTTATTCGAAGGTCCGAGTGATGTAATTCCGTCCGAAAGGTTGCAGTCATCAGTCCAAGTGTCAGAATGATGTAATCCGGCCAAAAGATTGCAGTCTTCATTTAAAAGTACGAGTGATGTATTTCCAACCGAAAGGCAGTAGTATTCACTACAAGTGTAAGAATGACATAATTCTGGCTGAAAGGCTGCAATCTTCATTCAAAAGTCCGAGTGATGTTATTCCAGCCAAAAGGATGCAATCTTCACTCCAAGTGTTATAATGATATAATTCTGACTGAAAAGTTAACGTCTTCTTTCAAATGTCTGGGTGATGTAATTCTCGCCAAAAGGTTGTAGTCTTCAATCTAATAGTTTGAATGATGTATTTCCGGCCAAAACATTGCAGTCTTTATTCGAAGGTCCGAGTGATGTAATTCCGGCCAAAAGATTGTAGTCTTCATTCCAAGTGTCAGAATGATGTAATTACGGCGAATGGTTTAAGTCTTCTTTCAAAAATTTGAGTGATGTAATTCCGGTTGAAGGGTGCGAGTCTTCACTCCAAGTGTCAAAATGATGTAATTCCAACTAAAAGGATGCAATCTTCATTCAAAGTCCGAGTGATGTAATTCCGGCGGAAAGACGCAATCTTCACTTCAAGCGTCCGAATGATGTAATACTAGCCGAAAGGTTGCGTCTTTACTCAAAAGGCCGAGTGATGTAATTCCGTCCGAAAGGTTGCAGTCTTCACTCCAAGTGTCAGAATGATGTAATCCGGCCAAAAGATTGCAGTCTTCATTTAAAAGTACGAGTGATGTATTTCCAACCGAAAGGCAGTAGTGTTCACTACAAGTGTAAGAATGCCGTAATTCTGGCTGAAAGGTTGCAATCTTCATTCAAAAGTCCGAGTGATGTTATTCCGGCCAAAAGGATGCAATCTTCACTCCAAGTGTTATAATGATATAATTCTGACTGAAAAGTTAACGTCTTCTTTCAAATGTCTGGGTGATGTATTTCTCGCCAAAAGGTTGTAGTCTTCAATCTAATAGTCTGAATGATGTATTTCCGCCCAAAACATTGCAGTCTTTATTCAAAGGTCCGAGTGATGTAATTCCGTCCGAAAGGTTGCAGTCATCAGTCCAAGTGTCAGAATGATGTAATCCGGCCAAAAGATTGTTGTCTTCATTTAAAAGTACGAGTGATGTATTTCCAACCGAAAGGCAGTAGTATTCACTACAAGTGTAAGAATGACGTAATTCTGGCTGAAAGGCTGCAATCTTCATTCAAAAGTCCGAGTGATGTTATTCCAGCCAAAAGGATGCAATCTTCACTCCAAGTGTTATAATGATATAATTCTGACTGAAAAGTTAACGTCTTCTTTCAAATGTCTGGGTGATGTAATTCTCGCCAAAAGGTTGTAGTCTTCAATCTAATAGTCTGAATGATGTATTTCCGCCCAAAACATTGCAGTCTTTATTCAAAGGTCCGAGTGATGTAATTCCGTCCGAAAGGTTGCAGTCATCAGTCCAAGTGTCAGAATGATGTAATCCGGCCAAAAGATTGCAGTCTTCATTTAAAAGTACGAGTGATGTATTTCCAACCGAAAGGCAGTAGTATTCACTACAAGTGTAAGAATGACGTAATTCTGGCTGAAAGGCTGCAATCTTCATTCAAAAGTCCGAGTGATGTTATTCCAGCCAAAAGGATGCAATATTCACTCCAAGTGTTATAATGATATAATTCTGACTGAAAAGTTAACGTCTTCTTTCAAATGTCTGGGTGATGTAATTCTCGCCAAAAGGTTGTAGTCTTCAATCTAATAGTTTGAATGATGTATTTCCGGCCAAAACATTGCAGTCTTTATTCGAAGGTCCGAGTGATGTAATTCGGACAAAAGATTGTAGTCTTCATTCCAAGTGTCGAATGATGTAATTACGGCCGAATGGTTTAAGTCTTCTTTCAAAAATTTGAGTGATGTAATTCCGGTCGAAGGGGTGTAGTCTTCACTCCAAGTGTCAAAATGATGTAATTCCAACTAAAAGGATGCAATCTTCATTCAAAAGTCTGAGTGATGTAATTCCGGCGGAAAGACGCAATCTTCACTTCAAGCGTCTGAATGATGTAATACTAGCCGAAAGGTTGCAGTCTTTACTCAAAAGGCCGAGTGAGGTAATTCCGTCTGAAAGGTTGCAGTCTTCACTCCAAGTGTCAGAATGATGTAATCCGGCCGAAATATTGCAGACTTCATTTAAAAGTACGAGTGATGTATTTCCAACCGAAAGGCAGTAGTGTTCACTACAAGTGTAAGAATGACATAATAATTCTGGATGAAAGGCTGCAATCTTCATTCAAAAGTCCGAGTGATGTTATTCCAGCCAAAAGGATGCAATCTTCACTCCAAGTGTTATAATGATATAATTCTGACTGAAAAGTTAACGTCTTCTTTCAAATGTCTGGGTGATGTAATTCTCGCCAAAAGGTTGTAGTCTTCAATCTAATAGTCTGAATGATGTATTTCAGCCCAAAACGTTGCAGTCTTTATTCAAAGGTCCGAGTGATGTAATTCCGTCCGAAAGGTTGCAGTCATCAGTCCAAGTGTCAGAATGATGTAATTCGGCAAAAAGATTGCTGTCTTCATTTAAAAGTACGAGTGATGTATTTCCAACCGAAAGGCAGTAGTATTCACTACAAGTGTAAGAATGACGTAATTCTGGCTGAAAGGCTGCAATCTTCATTCAAAAGTCCGAGTGATGTTATTCCAGCCAAAAGGATGCAATCTTCACTCCAAGTGTTATAATGATATAATTCTGACTGAAAAGTTAACGTCTTCTTTCAAATGTCTGGGTGATGTAATTCTCGCCAAAAGGTTGTAGTCTTCAATCTAATAGTCTGAATGATGTATTTCCGGCCAAAACACTGCAGTCTTTATTCGAAGGTCCGAGTGATGTAATTCCGGCCAAAAGATTGTAGTCTTCATTCCAAGTGTCAGAATGATGTAATTACGGCCGAATGGTTTAAGTCTTCTTTAAAAAATTTGAGTGATGTAATTCCGGTCGAAGGGGTGTAGTCTTCACTCCAAGTGTCAAAATGATGTAATTCCAGCTAAAAGGATGCAATCTTCATTCAATAGTCTGAGTGATGTAATACCGGCGGAAATACGCAATCTTCACTTTAAGCGTCTGAATGATGTAATACTAGCCGAAAGGTTGCAGTCTTTACTCAAAAGGCCGAGTGATGTAATTCCGTCCGAAAGGTTGCAGTCTTCAGTCCAAGTGTCAGAATGATGTAATCCGGCCGAAAGATTGCAGTCTTCATTTAAAAGTACGAGTGATGTATTTCCAACCGAAAGGCAGTAGTGTTCACTACAAGTGTAAGAATGACATAATTCTGGCTGAAAGGCTGCAATCTTCATTCAAAAGTCCGAGTGATGTTATTCCACCAAAAGGATGCAATCTTCACTCCAAGTGTTATAATGATATAATTCGATTTGAAAAGTTAACGTCTTCTTCAAATGTCTGGGTGATGTAATTCTCGCCAAAAGGTTGTAGTCTTCAATCTAATAGTCTGAATGATGTATTTCCGCCCAAAACATTGCAGTCTTTATTCAAAGGTCCGAGTGATGTAATTCCGTCCGAAAGGTTGCAGTCATCAGTCCAAGTGTCAGAATGATGTAATCCGGCCAAAAGATTGCTGTCTTCATTTAAAAGTACGAGTGATGTATTTCCAACCGAAAGGCAGTAGTGTTCACTACAAGTGTAAGAATGACATAATTCTGGCTGAAAGGCTGCAATCTTCATTCAAAAGTCCGAGTGATGTTATTCCAGCCAAAAGGATGCAATCTTCACTCCAAGTGTTATAATGATATAATTCTGACTGAAAAGTTAACGTCTTCTTTCAAATGTCTGGGTGATGTAATTCTCGCCAAAAGGTTGTAGTCTTCAATCTAATAGTTTGAATGATGTATTTCCGGCCAAAACATTGCAGTCTTTATTCGAAGGTCCGAGTGATGTAATTCCGGCCAAAAGATTGTAGTCTTCATTCCAAGTGTCAGAATGATGTAATTACGGCCGAATGGTTTAAGTCTTCTTTCAAAAATTTGAGTGATGTAATTCCGGTTGAAGGGGTGCAGTCTTCACTCCAAGTGTCAAAATGATGTAATTCCAACTAAAAGGATGCAATCTTCATTCAAAAGTCTGAGTGATGTAATTCCGGCGGAAAGACGCAATCTTCACTTTAAGCGTCTGAATGATGTAATACTAGCCGAAAGGTTGCAGTCTTTACTCAAAAGGCCGAGTGATGTAATTCCGTCCGAAAGGTTGCAGTCTTCACTCCAAGTGTCAGAATGATGTAATCCGGCCAAAAGATTGCAGTCTTCATTTAAAAGTACGAGTGATGTATTTCCAACCGAAAGGCAGTAGTGTTCACTACAAGTGTAAGAATGACGTAATTCTGGCTGAAAGGTTGCAATCTTCATTCAAAAGTCCGAGTGATGTTATTCCAGCCAAAAGGATGCAATCTTCACTCCAAGTGTTATAATGATATAATTCAAACTGAAAAGTTAACGTCTTCTTTCAAATGTCTGGGTGATGTAATTCTCGCCAAAAGGTTGTAGTCTTCAATCTAATAGTCTGAATGATGTATTTCCGCCCAAAACATTGCAGTCTTTATTCAAAGGTCCGAGTGATGTAATTCCGTCCGAAAGGTTGCGAGTCATCGGTCCAAGTGTCGAATGATGTAAACCGGCCAAAAGATGTTTGTCTTCATTTAAAAGTACGAGTGATGTATTTCCAACCGAAAGGCGTAGTATTCACTACAAGTGTAAGAATGAATTAATTCTGGGTGAAAAGGCTGCAATCTTCATTCAAAAGTCCGAGTGATGTTATTCCGGCCAAAAGGATGCAATCTTCACTCCAAGTGTTATAATGATATAATTCTGACTGAAAAGTTAACGTCTTCTTTCAAATGTCTGGGTGATGTAATTCTCGCCAAAAGGTTGTAGTCTTCAATCTAATAGTCTGAATGATGTATTTCCGCCCAAAACGTTGCAGTCTTTATTCAAAGGTCCGAGTGATGTAATTCCGTCCGAAAGGTTGCAGTCATCAGTCCAAGTGTCAGAATGATGTAATCCGGCCAAAAGATTGCTGTCTTCATTTAAAAGTACGAGTGATGTATTTCTAACCGAAAGGCAGTAGTATTCACTACAAGTGTAAGAATGACGTAATTCTGGCTGAAAGGCTGCAATCTTCATTCAAAAGTCCGAGTGATGTTATTCCAGCCAAAAGGATGCAATCTTCACTCCAAGTGTTATAATGATATAATTCTGACTGAAAAGTTAACGTCTTCTTTCAAATGTCTGGGTGATGTAATTCTCGCCAAAAGGTTGTAGTCTTCAATCTAATAGTTTGAATGATGTATTTCCGGCCAAAACATTGCAGTCTTTATTCGAAGGTCCGAGTGATGTAATTCCGGACAAAAGATTGTAGTCTTCATTCCAAGTGTCAGAATGATGTAATTACGGCCGATGGTTTAAGTCTTCTTTCAAAAATTTGAGTGATGTAATTCCGGTCGAAGGGGTGCAGTCTTCACTCCAAGTGTCAAAATGATGTAATTCCAACTAAAAGGATGCAATCTTCATTCAAAAGTCTGAGTGATGTAATTCCGGCGGAAAGACGCAATCTTCACTTCAAAGCGTCTGAATGATGTAATACTAGCCGAAAGGTTGCAGTCTTTACTCAAAAGGCCGAGTGATGTAATTCCGTCCGAAAGGTTGCAGTCTTCACTCCAAGTGTCAGAATGATGTAATCCGGCCGAAAGATTGCAGTCTTCATTTAAAAGTACGAGTGATGTATTTCCAACCGAAAGGCAGTAGTGTTCACTACAAGTGTAAGAATGACATAATTCTGGCTGAAAGGCTGCAATCTTCATTCAAAAGTCCGAGTGATGTTATTCCAGCCAAAAGGATGCAATCTTCACTCCAAGTGTTATAATGATATAATTCTGACTGAAAAGTTAACGTCTTCTTTCAAATGTCTGGGTGATGTAATTCTCGCCAAAAGGTTGTAGTCTTCAATCTAATAGTCTGAATGATGTATTTCCGCCCAAAACGTTGCAGTCTTTATTCGAAGGTCCGAGTGATGTAATTCCGTCCGAAAGGTTGCAGTCATCAGTCCAAGTGTCAGAATGATGTAATCCGGCCAAAAGATTGCAGTCTTCATTTAAAAGTACGAGTGATGTATTTCCAACCGAAAGGTAGTAGTATTCACTACAAGTGTAAGAATGACATAATTCTGGCTGAAAGGCTGCAATCTTCATTCAAAAGTCCGAGTGATGTTATTCCAGCCAAAAGGATGCAATCTTCACTCCAAGTGTTATAATGATATAATTCTGACTGAAAAGTTAACGTCTTCTTTCAAATGTCTGGGTGATGTAATTCTCGCCAAAAGGTTGTAGTCTTCAATCTAATAGTCTGAATGATGTATTTCCGGCCAAAACGTTGCAGTCTTTATTCGAAGGTCCGAGTGATGTAATTCCGGCCAAAAGATTGTAGTCTTCATTCCAAGTGTCAGAATGATGTAATTACGGCCGAATGGTTTAAGTCTTCTTTAAAAAATTTGAGTGATGTAATTCCGGTCGAAGGGTGTAGTCTTCACTCCAAGTGTCAAAATGATGTAATTCCAGCTAAAAGGATGCAATCTTCATTCAATAGTCTGAGTGATGTAATACCGGCGGAAATACGCAATCTTCACTTTAAGCGTCTGAATGATGTAATACTAGCCGAAAGGTTGCAGTCTTTACTCAAAAGGCCGAGTGATGTAATTCCGTCCGAAAGGTTGCAGTCTTCAGTCCAAGTGTCAGAATGATGTAATCCGGCCGAAAGATTGCAGTCTTCATTTAAAAGTACGAGTGATGTATTTCCAACCGAAAGGCAGTAGTGTTCACTACAAGTGTAAGAATGACATAATTAAGGGAAAAAGGTGCAATCTTCATTCAAAAGTCCGAGTGATGTTATTCCAGCCAAAAGGATGCAATCTTCACTCCAAGTGTTATAATGATATAATTCTGACTGAAAAGTTAACGTCTTCTTTCAAATGTCTGGGTGATGTAATTCTCGCCAAAAGGTTGTAGTCTTCAATCTAATAGTCTGAATGATGTATTTCCGCCCAAAACATTGCAGTCTTTATTCAAAGGTCCGAGTGATGTAATTCCGTCCGAAAGGTTGCAGTCATGAGTCCAAGTGTCAGAATGATGTAATCCGGCCAAAAGATTTGTCTTCATTTAAAAGTACGAGTGATGTATTTCCAACCGAAAGGCAGTAGTATTCACTACAAGTGTAAGAATGACGTAATTCTGGCTGAAAGGCTGCAATCTTCATTCAAAAGTCCGAGTGATGTTATTCCAGCCAAAAGGATGCAATATTCACTCCAAGTGTTATAATGATATAATTCCGACTGAAAAGTTAACGTCTTCTTTCAAATGTCTGGGTGATGTAATTCTCGCCAAAAGGTTGTAGTCTTCAATCTAATAGTTTGAATGATGTATTTCCGGCCAAAACATTGCAGTCTTTATTCGAAGGTCCGAGTGATGTAATTCCGGCCAAAAGATTGTAGTCTTCATTCCAAGTGTCAGAATGATGTAATTACGGCCGATGGTTTAAGTCTTCTTTCAAAAATTTGAGTGATGTAATTCCGGTTGAAGGGTGCGTCTTCACTCCAAGTGTCAAAATGATGTAATTCCAACTAAAAGGATGCAATCTTCATTCAAAAGTCGAGTGATGTAATTCTGCGGAAAGACGCAATCTTCACTTCAAGCGTCTGAATGATGTAATACTAGCCGAAAGGTTGCAGTCTTTATTCAAAAGGCCGAGTGATGTAATTCCGTCCGAAAGGTTGTAGTCTTCACTCCAAGTGTTAGAATGATGTAATCCGGCCAAAAGATTGCAGTCTTCATTTAAAAGTACGAGTGATGTATTTCCAACCGAAAGGCAGTAGTGTTCACTACAAGTGTAAGAATGCCGTAATTCTGGCTGAAAGGTTGCAATCTTCATTCAAAAGTCCGAGTGATAGTATTCCAGCCAAAAGGATGCAATCTTCACTCCAAGTGTTATAATGATATAATTCTGACTGAAAAATTAAAGTCTTCTTTCAAATGTCTAAGTGATGTAATTCTCGCCGAAAGGTTCTAGTCTTCAATCCAATAGTCTGAATGATGTATTTCCGGCCAAAACGTTGCAGTCTTTATTCGAAGGTCCGAGTGATGTAATTCCGGCCAAAAGATTGTAGTCTTCATTCCAAGTGTCAGAATGATGTAATTACGGCCGAATGGTTTAAGTCTTCTTTAAAAAATTTGAGTGATGTAATTCCGGTCGAAGGGGTGCAGTCTTCACTCCAAGTGTCAAAATGATGTAATTCCAGCTAAAAGGATGCAATCTTCATTCAATAGTCTGAGTGATGTAATTCCGGCGGAAAGACGCAATCTTCACTTTAAGCGTCTGAATGATGTAATACTAGCCGAAAGGTTGCAGTCTTTACTCAAAAGGCCGAGTGCTGTAATTCCGTCCGAAAGGTTGCAGTCTTCTGTGCAAGTGTCAGAATGATGTAATCCGGATGAAAGGTTGCAATCTTCATTTAATAGTACGAGTGATGTATTTCCAGCCGAAAGTCAGTAGTGATCACTATAAGTGTAAGAATGACGTAATTCTGGCTGAGGGTTGCAATCTTCATTCAAAAGTCCGAGTGATGTTATTCCAGCCAAAATGATGCAATCTTCACTCCAAGTGTTATAATGATATAATTCTGACTGAAAAATTAAAGAATTCTTTCAAATGTCTGAGTGATGTAATTCTCGCCGAAAGGTTGCAGTCTTCAGTCCAAGTGTCAGAATGATGTAATCCTGCCAAAAGATTGCAGTCTTCATTTAAAAGTACGAGTGATGTATTTCCAACCGAATGGAAGTAGTGTTCACTACAAGTGTAAGAATGACATAATTCTGGCTGAAAGGCTGCAATCTTCATTCAAAAGTGCGAGTGATGTTATTCCAGCCAAAAGGATGCAATCTTCACTCCAAGTGTCATAATGATATAACTCTGACTGAAAAGTTAACGTCTTCTTTCAAATGTCTGGGTGATGTAATTCTCGCCAAAAGGTTGTAGTCTTCAATCTAATAGTCTGAATGATGTATTTCCGCCCAAAACGTTGCAGTCTTTATTCAAAGGTCCGAGTGATGTAATTCCGTCCGAAAGGTTGCAGTCATCAGTCCAAGTGTCAGAATGATGTAATCCAGCCAAAAGATTGCAGTCTTCATTTAAAAGTACGAGTGATGTATTTCCAACCGAAAGGCAGTAGTATTCACTACAAGTGTAAGAATGACATAATTCTGGTTGAAAGGCTGCAATCTTCATTCAAAAGTCCGAGTGATGTTATTCCAGCCAAAAGGATGCAATCTTCACTCCAAGTGTTATAATGATATAATTCTGACTGAAAAGTTAACGTCTTCTTTCAAATGTCTGGGTGATGTAATTCTCGCCAAAAGGTTGTAGTCTTCAATCCAATAGTCTGAATGATGTATTTCCGGCCAAAACGTTGCAGTCTTTATTCGAAGGTCCGAGTGATGTAATTCCGGCCAAAAGATTGTAGTCTTCATTCCAAGTGTCAGAATGATGTAATTACGGCCGAATGGTTTAAGTCTTCTTTAAAAAATTTGAGTGATGTAATTCCGGTCGAAGGGGTGTAGTCTTCACTCCAAGTGTCAAAATGATGTAATTCCAGCTAAAAGGATGCAATCTTCATTCAATAGTCTGAGTGATGTAATACCGGAGGAAATACGCAATCTTCACTTTAAGCGTCTGAATGATGTAATACTAGCCGAAAGGTTGCAGTCTTTACTCAAAAGGCCGAGTGATGTAATTCCGTCCGAAAGGTTGCAGTCTTCAGTCCAAGTGTCAGAATGATGTAATCCGGCCGAAAGATTGCAGTCTTCATTTAAAAGTACGAGTGATGTATTTCCAACCGAAAGGCAGTAGTGTTCACTACAAGTGTAAGAATGACATAATTAAATTTGAAATTTGCAATCTTCATTCAAAAGTCCGAGTGATGTTATTCCGGCCAAAAGGATGCAATCTTCACTCCAAGTGTTATAATGATATAATTCGATTTGAAAAGTTAACGTCTTCTTTCAAATGTCCGGGTGATGTAATTCTCGCCAAAAGGTTGTAGTCTTCAATCTAATAGTCGAATGATGTATTTCCGCCCAAAACATTGCAGTCTTTATTCAAAGGTCCGAGTGATGTAATTCCGTCCGAAAGGTTGTAGTCATCATTCCAAGTGTCGAATGATGTAATCCGGCCAAAAGAATTTAAGTCTTCATTTAAAAGTACGAGTGATGTATTTCCAACCGAAAGGGTGCGTAGTATTCACTACAAGTGTAAGAATGATGTAATTCCGTATAAAAGGACCGAAAAGGCTGCAATCTTCATTCAAAAGTCCGAGTGATGTTATTCCGGCCAAAAGGATGCAATGTTCACTCCAAGTGTTATAATGATATAATTTTGAAAAGTTAAGTGTTATAATGATATAATTCTGATTTGAAAAGTTAAAACTTTCTTTCAAATGTCGGGTGATGTAATTCTCGCCAAAAGGTTGTAGTCTTCAATCTAATAGTTTGAATGATGTATTTCCGGCCAAAACATTGCAGTCTTTATTCGAAGGTCCGAGTGATGTAATTCCGGCCAAAAGATTGTAGTCTTCATTCCAAGTGTCGAATGATGTAATTACGGCCGAATGGTTTAAGTCTTCTTTCAAAAATTTGAGTGATGTAATTCCGGTTGAAGGGTGCGAGTCTTCACTCCAAGTGTCAAAATGATGTAATTCCAACCAAGAGGATGCAATCTTCATTCAAAAGTCTGTGTGATGTAATTCCGGCGGAAAGACGCAATATTCACTTTAAGCGTCTGAATGATGTAATACTAGCCGAAAGGTTGCAGTCTTTACTCAAAAGGCCGAGTGATGTAATTCCGTCCGAAAGGTTGCAGTCTTCACTCCAAGTGTCAGAATGATGTAATCCGGCCGAAAGATTGCAGTCTTCATTTAAAAGTACGAGTGATGTATTTCCAACCGAAAGGCAGTAGTGTTCACTACAAGTGTAAGAATGACATAATTCTGGCTGAAAGGCTGCAATCTTCATTCAAAAGTCCGAGTGATGTTATTCCAGCCAAAAGGATGCAATCTTCACTCCAAGTGTTATAATGATATAATTTCGAATTTGAAAAGTTAAAGTCTTCTTTCAAATGTACGGGTGATGTAATTCTCGCCAAAAGGTTGTAGTCTTCAATCCAATAGTCTGAATGATGTATTTCCGGCCAAAACGTTGCAGTCTTTATTCGAAGGTCCGAGTGATGTAATTCCGGCCAAAAGATTGTAGTCTTCATTCCAAGTGTCAGAATGATGTAATTACGGCCGAATGGTTTAAGTCTTCTTTAAAAAATTTGAGTGATGTAATTCCGGTCGAAGGGGTGCAGTCTTCACTCCAAGTGTCAAAATGATGTAATTCCGGCCTAAAAGGATGCAATCTTCATTCAATAGTCTGAGTGATGTAATTTCGGCGGAAAGACGCAATCTTCACTTTAAGCGTCTGAATGATGTAATACTAGCCGAAAGGTTGCAGTCTTTACTCAAAAGGCCGAGTGATGTAATTCCGTCCGAAAGGTTGCAGTCTTCAGTCCAAGTGTCAGAATGATGTAATCCGGATGAAAGGTTGCAATCTTCATTTAATAGTACGAGTGATGTATTTCCAGCCGAAAGTCGTAGTGATCACTATAAGTGTAAGAATGACGTAATTCTGGCTGAGGGTTGCAATCTTCATTCAAAAGTCCGAGTGATGTTATTCCAGCCAAAATGATGCAATCTTCACTCCAAGTGTTATAATGATATAATTCTGACTGAAAAATTAAAGAATTCTTTCAAATGTCTGAGTGATGTAATTCTCGCCGAAAGGTTGTAGTCTTCAATCCAATAGTACGAATGATGTATTTCCGGCCAAAAGGTTGCAGTCTTTATTACAAGGTCCGAGTGATGTAATTCCGATCGAAAGATTGTAGTCTTCATTCCAAGTGTAAGAATGATGTAATTACGGCCGAAATGGTTTAAGTCTTCATTCAAAAATCCGAGTGATGTTATTCCGGCCAAAAGGATGCAATCTTCACTCCAAGTGTCAAAATGATGTAATTCCGACTGAAAAGGATGCAATCTTCATTCAAAAGTCGAGTGATGTAATTCTCGGCAAAAAGACGCAATCTTCACTTTAATAGTCCGAATGATGTAATTTAGCCCAAAAGGTTGCGTCTTTATTCAAAAGGTCCGAGTGATGTAATTCCGTCCGAAAGGTTGCAGTCTTCAGTCCAAGTGTCAGAATGATGTAATCCGGCCAAAAGATTGCAGTCTTCATTTAAAAGTACGAGTGATGTATTTCCAACCGAAAGGCAGTAGTGTTCACTACAAGTGTAAGAATGACATAATTCTCGTCGAAAGGCGCAATCTTCATTCAAAAGTCCGAGTGATGTTATTCCGGCCAAAAGGATGCAATCTTCACTCCAAGTGTTATAATGATATAATTCTAAAATTTGACCGAAAAGTTAACGTCTTCTTTCAAATGTTTGGGTGATGTAATTCTCGCCAAAAGGTTGTAGTCTTCAATCTAATAGTCTGAATGATGTATTTCCGGCCAAAACGTTGCAGTCTTTATTCGAAGGTCCGAGTGATGTAATTCCGGCCAAAAGATTGTAGTCTTCATTCCAAGTGTCAGAATGATGTAATTACGGCCGAATGGTTTAAGTCTTCTTTAAAAAATTTGAGTGATGTAATTCCGGTCGAAGGGTGTAGTCTTCACTCCAAGTGTCAAAATGATGTAATTCCACTAAAAGGATGCAATCTTCATTCAATAGTCCGAGTGATGTAATTCGGCGGAAATACGCAATCTTCACTTTAAGCGTCGAATGATGTAATACTAGCCGAAAGGTTGCAGTCTTTACTCAAAAGGCCGAGTGATGTAATTCCGTCCGAAAGGTTGCGGTCTTCTTCACTCCAAGTGTAGAATGATGTAATCCGGCCGAAAGATTGCGGTCTTCATTTAAAAGTACGAGTGATGTATTTCCAACCGAAAGGCGTAGTGTTCACTACAAGTGTAAGAATGACATAATTATAATTCGAAAGGTCTTGCAATCTTCATTCAAAAGTCCGAGTGATGTTATTCCAGCCAAAAGGATGCAATCTTCACTCCAAGTGTTATAATGATATAATTCGATTTGAAAAGTTAACGTCTTCTTTCAAATGTCCGGGTGATGTAATTCTCGCCAAAAGGTTGTAGTCTTCAATCTAATAGTAGTCGAATGATGTATTTCCGCCAAAAAAACGTTGCAGTCTTTATTCAAAGGTCCGAGTGATGTAATTCCTCCGAAAGGTTGTAGTCTTTCATCGGTCCAAGTGTCGAATGATGTAATCCGGCCAAAAGATTGCGGATGAAAGGTTGTCTTCATTTAAAAGTACGAGTGATGTATTTCCAACCGAAAGGCGAGTAGTATTCACTACAAGTGTAAGAATGACGTAATTCGGTTGAAAGGTTTGCAATCTTCATTCAAAAGTCCGAGTGATGTTATTCCGGCCAAAAGGATGCAATCTTCACTCCAAGTGTTATAATGATATAATTCGACCGAAAAGTTAACGTCTTCTTTCAAATGTCTCGGGTGATGTAATCCTCGCCAAAAGGTTGTAGTCTTCAATCTAATAGTTTGAATGATGTATTTCCGGCCAAAACATTGCGTCTTTATTCGAAGGTCCGAGTGATGTAATTCCGGCCAAAAGATTGTAGTCTTCATTCCAAGTGTCAGAATGATGTAATTACGGCCGAATGGTTTAAGTCTTCTTTAAAAAATTTGAGTGATGTAATTCCGGTCGAAGGGGTGCAGTCTTCACTCCAAGTGTCAAAATGATGTAATTCCAGCTAAAAGGATGCAATCTTCATTCAATAGTCTGAGTGATGTAATTCCGGCGGAAAGACGCAATCTTCACTTTAAGCGTCTGAATGATGTAATACTAGCCGAAAGGTTGCAGTCTTTACTCAAAAGGCCGAGTGATGTAATTCCGTCCGAAAGGTTGCAGTCTTCAGTCCAAGTGTCAGAATGATGTAATCCGGCCGAAAGATTGCAGTCTTCATTTAAAAGTACGAGTGATGTATTTCCAACCGAAAGGCAGTAGTGTTCACTACAAGTGTAAGAATGACATAATTCTGGTTGAAAGGCTGCAATCTTCATTCAAAAGTCCGAGTGATGTTATTCCAGCCAAAAGGATGCAATCTTCACTCCAAGTGTTATAATGATATAATTCTGACTGAAAAATTAAAGTCTTCTTTCAAATGTCTAAGTGATGTAATTCTCGCCGAAAGGTTCTAGTCTTCAATCCAATAGTCTGAATGATGTATTTCCGGCCAAAACGTTGCAGTCTTTATTCGAAGGTCCGAGTGATGTAATTCCGGCCAAAAGATTGTAGTCTTCATTCCAAGTGTCAGAATGATGTAATTACGGCCGAATGGTTTAAGTCTTCTTTAAAAAATTTGAGTGATGTAATTCCGGTCGAAGGTTGCGTCTTCACTCCAAGTGTCAAAATGATGTAATTCCGGCCTAAAAGGATGCAATCTTCATTCAATAGTCTGAGTGATGTAATTCCGGCGGAAAGACGCAATCTTCACTTTAAGCGTCTGAATGATGTAATACTAGCCGAAAGGTTGCAGTCTTTACTCAAAAGGCCGAGTGATGTAATTCCGTCCGAAAGGTTTGCAGTCTTCACTCCAAGTGTCAGAATGATGTAATCCGGATGAAAGGTTGCAATCTTCATTTAAAAGTACGAGTGATGTATTTCCACCGAAAGGCGTAGTGTTCACTACAAGTGTAAGAATGACGTAATTCGGATGAGGGTTGCAATCTTCATTCAAAAGTCCGAGTGATGTTATTCCGGCCAAAAGGATGCAATCTTCACTCCATGTGTTATAATGATATAATTCTGACTGAAAAATTAAAGTCTTCTTTCAAATGTCTGAGTGATATAATTCTCGCCGAAAGGTTGTAGTCTTCAATCCAATAGTCGAATGATGTATTTCCGGCCAAAAGTTGTAGTCTTTATTAAAAGGTCCGAGTGATGTATTTCCAACCGAAAGATTGTAGTCTTCATTCCAAGTGTAAGAATGATGTAATTACGGCCGAATGGTTTAAGTCTTCATTCAAAAATCTGAGTGATGTAATTCCTGCCGAAAGGTTGCAGTCTTCACTCCAAGTGTCAAAATGATGTAATTCCGACCAAAAGGATGCAATCTTCATTCAAAAGTACGAGTGATGTAATTCTCGCCAAAAGACGCAATCTTCACTTTAAGCGTCCGAATGATGTAATTCCGCCCGAAAGGTTGTAGTCTTTACTCAAAAGGTCCGAGTGATGTAATTCCGTCCGAAAGGTTGCGGTCTTCACTCCAAGTGTCGAATGATGTAATCCGGCCAAAAAGGTTGCGGTCTTCATTTAAAAGTACGAGTGATGTATTTCCAGCCGAAAGACAGTAGTGTTCACTATAAGTGTAAGAATGACGTAATTCTGGCTGAACGGCTGCAATCTTCATTGAAAAGTCTGAGTCATGTTATTCCAACCAAAAGGATGCAATCTTCACTCCAAGTGTTATAATGATATAATTTCGATTTGAAAAGTTAACGTCTTCTTTCAAATGTCGGTGATGTAATTCTCACCGAAAGGTTGTAGTCTTCAATCCAATAGTCTGAATGATGTATTTCCGGCCAAAAGGTTGTAGTCTTTATTCGAAGGTCCGAGTGATGTAATTCCGGCAGAAAGATTGTAGTCTTCATTCCAAGTGTCGAATGATGTAATTACGGCCGAATGGTTTAAGTCTTCTTTCAAAAATTTGAGTGATGTAATTCCGGTCGAAGGGTGCGTCTTCACTCCAAGTGTCAAAATGATGTAATTCCAACTAAAAGGATGCAATCTTCATTCAAAAGTCTGAGTGATGTAATTCCGGCGGAAAGACGCAATCTTCACTTTAAGCGTCTGAATGATGTAATACTAGCCGAAAGGTTGCAGTCTTTACTCAAAAGGCCGAGTGATGTAATTCCGTCCGAAAGGTTGCAGTCTTCACTCCAAGTGTCAGAATGATGTAATCCGGCTGAAAGATTGCAGTCTTCATTTAAAAGTACGAGTGATGTATTTCCAACCGAAAGGCAGTAGTGTTCACTACAAGTGTAAGAATGACGTAATTCTGGCTGAAAGGCTGCAATCTTCATTCAAAAGTCCGAGTGATGTTATTCCAGCCAAAAGGATGCAATCTTCACTCCAAGTGTTATAATGATATAATTCTGACTGAAAAGTTAAAGTCTTCTTTCAAATGTCTGAGTGATGTAATTCTCGCCGAAAGGTTGTAGTCTTCAATCCAATAGTCTGAATGATGTATTTCCGGCCAAAACGTTGCAGTCTTTATTCGAAGGTCCGAGTGATGTATTTCCGGCCAAAAGATTGTAGTCTTCATTCCAAGTGTCAGAATGATGTAATTACGGCCGAATGGTTTAAGTCTTCTTTCAAAAATTTGAGTGATGTAATTCCGGTCGAAGGGGTGCGAGTCTTCACTCCAAGTGTCAAAATGATGTAATTCCAACTAAAAGGATGCAATCTTCATTCAAAAGTCGAGTGATGTAATTCGGCGGAAAGACGCAATCTTCACTTTAAGCGTCGAATGATGTAATACTAGCCGAAAGGTTAGTCTTTACTCAAAAGGCCGAGTGATGTAATTTCGTCCGAAAGGTTGCAGTCTTCACTCCAAGTGTCAGAATGATGTAATCCGGCCGAAAGGTTGCAGTCTTCATTTAAAAGTACGAGTGATGTATTTCCACCGAAAGGCAGTAGTGTTCACTACAAGTGTAAGAATGACATAATTCTGGCTGAAAGGCTGCAATCTTCATTCAAAAGTCCGAGTGATGTTATTCCAGCCAAAAGGATGCAATCTTCACTCCAAGTGTTATAATGATATAATTCTGACTGAAAAGTTAACGTCTTCTTTCAAATGTACGGGTGATGTAATTCTCGCCAAAAGGTTGTAGTCTTCAATCTAATAGTCTGAATGATGTATTTCCGCCCAAAACGTTGCAGTCTTTATTCGAAGGTCCGAGTGATGTAATTCCGTCCGAAAGGTTGCAGTCATCAGTCCAAGTGTCAGAATGATGTAATCCGGCCAAAAGAATGGTTTAAGTCTTCATTTAAAAATACGAGTGATGTATTTCCAACCGAAAGGTTGCGTAGTATTCACTACAAGTGTAAGAATGATGTAATTCCGGCCAAAAGGATGCAATCTTCATTCAAAAGTCCGAGTGATGTTATTCGGCCAAAAGGATGCAATCTTCACTCCAAGTGTTATAATGATATAATTCGAGCGAAAAGTTAACGTCTTCTTTCAAATGTCCGAGTGATGTAATTCTCGCCAAAAGGTTGTAGTCTTCAATCTAATAGTGTCGAATGATGTATTTCCCGCCAAAAGGTTGCAGTCTTTATTAAAGGTCCGAGTGATGTAATTCCGGCCAAAAGATTGTAGTCTTCATTCCAAGTGTAAGAATGATGTAATTACGGCCGAATGGTTTAAGTCTTCATTAAAAAATTTGAGTGATGTAATTCCGGTCGAAAGGGTGCAGTCTTCACTCCAAGTGTCAAAATGATGTAATTCCGAGTTAAAAGGAAGCAATCTTCATTCAATAGTCTGAGTGATGTAATACCGGCGGAAATACGCAATCTTCACTTTAAGCGTCTGAATGATGTAATACTAGCCGAAAGGTTGCAGTCTTTACTCAAAAGGCCGAGTGATGTAATTCCGTCCGAAAGGTTGCAGTCTTCAGTCCAAGTGTCAGAATGATGTAATCCGGCCGAAAGGTTGCAGTCTTCATTTAAAAGTATGAGTGATGTATTTCCAACCGAAAGGCAGTAGTGTTCACTACAAGTGTAAGAATGACATAATTCTGGCTGAAAGGCTGCAATCTTCATTCAAAAGTCCGAGTGATGTTATTCCAGCCAAAAGGATGCAATCTTCACTCCAAGTGTTATAATGATATAATTCTGACTGAAAAGTTAACGTCTTCTTTCAAATGTCTGGGTGATGTAATTCTCGCCAAAAGGTTGTAGTCTTCAATCTAATAGTCTGAATGATGTATTTCCGCCCAAAACGTTGCAGTCTTTATTCAAAGGTCCGAGTGATGTAATTCCGTCCGAAAGGTTGCAGTCTTCACTCCAAGTGTCAGAATGATGTAATCCGGCCAAAAGGTTGCGGTCTTCATTTAAAAGTACGAGTGATGTATTTCCAACCGAAAGGCGTAGTGTTCACTACAAGTGTAAGAATGACGTAATTCGGCTGAAAGGTGCAATCTTCATTCAAAAGTCCGAGTGATGTTATTCCACCAAAAGGATGCAATCTTCACTCCAAGTGTTATAATGATATAATTCTGACTGAAAAGTTAACGTCTTCTTTCAAATGTCGGGTGATGTAATTCTCGCCAAAAGGTTGTAGTCTTCAATCCAATAGTCTGAATGATGTATTTCCGGCCAAAAGGTTGCAAGTCTTTATTCGAAGGTCCGAGTGATGTAATTCCGGCCAAAAGATTGTAGTCTTCCCTCCAAGTGTCAGAATGATGTAATTACGGCCGAATGGTTTAAGTTTTCTTTCAAAAATTTGAGTGATGTAATTCCGGTCTAAAGGTTGCAGTCTTGACTCCAAGTGTCAAAATGATGTTATTCCAGCCAAAAGGATGCAATCTTCATTCAAAAGTCTGAGTGATGTAATTCCGGCGGAAAGACGCAATCTTCACTTTAAGCGTCTGAATGATGTAATACTGGACGAAAGGTTGCAGTCTTTACTCAAAAGTCCGAGTGATGTAATTCCGTCCGAATGGTTGCAGTCTTCACTCCAAGTGTCAGAATGATGTAATCCGGGCGAAAGGTTACAATCTTCATTTAAAAGTACGAGTGATGTATTTCCAGCCGAAAGACAGTAGTGTTCACTATAAGTGTAAGAATGACGTAATTAAAGTTGAAAGGTTGCAATCTTCATCAAAAGTCCGAGTGATGTTATTCCAGCCAAAAGGATGCAATCTTCACTCCAAGTGTTATAATGATATAATTCGATTTGAAAAAGTTAAAGTCTTCTTTCAAATGTCGAGTGATGTAATTTTCGCCGAAAGGTTGTAGTCTTCAATCCAATAGTGTCGAATGATGTATTTCCGGCCAAAAGGTTGCAGTCTTTATTGGAAGGTCCGAGTGATGTATTTCCAACCGAAAGATTGTAGTCTTCATTCCAAGTGTAAGAAGAATGATGTAATTACGGCCGAATGGTTTAAGTCTTCATTCAAAAATTTGAGTGATGTAATTTCGGTCGAAAGGTTGCAGTCTTCACTCCAAGTGTCAAAATAATGTAATTCCAGCCAAAAGGATGCAATCTTCATTCAAAAGTACGAGTGATGTAATTCGGCGGAAAGACGCAATCTTCACTTTAAGCGTCTGAATGATGTAATACTGGCCGAAAGGTTGCAGTCTTTACTCAAAAGTCCGAGTGATGTAATTCCGTCCGAATGGTTGCAATCTTTACTTCAAGTGGCCGAATGATGTAATCCGGGCGAAAGGTTACAGTCTTCATTTAAAAGTACGAGTGATGTATTTCCAGCCGAGACAGTAGTGTTCACTATAAGTGTAAGAATGACGTAATTCTGGCTGAACTGCTGCAATCTTCATTGAAAAGTCTGAGTCATGTTATTCCAACCAAAAGGATGCAATCTTCACTCCAAGTCTTATAATGATGTAATTCTTACTGAAAGTTAAAGTCTTCTATCAAAGGTCTGAGTGATGTAATTCTCACCGAAAGGTTGTAGTCTTCAATCCAATAGTCTGAATGATGTATTTCCGGCCAAAAGGTTGCAAGTCTTTATTCGAAGGTCCGAGTGATGTAATTCGGGCAGAAAGATT
The DNA here is from genome assembly GCA_034509755.1 of Anisodus tanguticus. NCBI lineage: Eukaryota > Viridiplantae > Streptophyta > Magnoliopsida > Solanales > Solanaceae > Anisodus > Anisodus tanguticus. Next base: position 32,466,449 of record CM067540.1, read on the forward strand.
GTAGTCTTCATTCCAAGTGTCGAGAATGATGTAATTACGGGCGAATGGTTTAAGTCTTCATTCAAAAATTTGAGTGATGTAATTCCGGTCGAAGAAAGGTTGCGTCTTCACTCCAAGTGTCAAAATGATGTAATTCCAACTAAAAGGATGCAATCTTCATTCAAAAGTACGAGTGATGTAATTCGGCGGAAAGACGCAATCTTCACTTTAAGCGTCGAATGATGTAATACTGGACGAAAGGTTGCAGTCTTTACTCAAAAGTCCGAGTGATGTAATTCCGTCCGAAAGGTTGCAGTCTTCACTCCAAGTGTCAGAATGATGTAATCCGGCGAAAGGTTGCAGTCTTCATTTAAAAGTACGAGTGATGTATTTCCACCGAAAGGCTATAGTGTTCACTACAAGTGTAAGAATGACGTAATTAAAATTTGAAAGGTTGCAATCTTCATTGAAAAGTCTGAGTCATGTTATTCCAACCAAAAGGATGCAATCTTCACTCCAAGTCTTATAATGATGTAATTCTTACTGAAAGTTAAAGTCTTCTATCAAAGGTCTGAGTGATGTAATTCTCACCGAAAGGTTGTAGTCTTCAATCCAATAGTATGAATGATGTATTTCCGGCCAAAAGGTTGAAGTCTTTATTCGAAGGTCCGAGTGGTGTACTTCCGGCAGAAAGATTGTAGTCTTCATTCCAAGTGTAAGAATGATGTAATTACGGTCGAATGGTTTAAGTCTTCATTCAAAAATTTGAGTGATGTAATTTCGGTCGAAAGGTTGCAGTCTTCACTCCAAGTGTCAAAATAATGTAATTCCAGCCAAAAGGATGCAATCTTCATTCAAAAGTCTGAGTGATGTAATTCCGGCGGAAAGACGCAATCTTCACTTTAAGCGTCTGAATGATGTAATACTGGACGAAAGGTTGCAGTCTTTACTCAAAAGTCCGAGTGATGTAATTCCGTCCGAATGGTTGCAGTCTTCACTCCAAGTGTCAGAATGATGTAATCCGGGCGAAAGGTTACAGTCTTCATTTAAAAGTACGAGTGATGTATTTCCAGGCGAAAGGCAGTAGTGTTCACTATAAGTGTAAGAATGACGTAATTAATTCGAAAGGTTGCAATCTTCATTCAAAAGTCCGAGTGATGTTATTCCGGCCAAAAGGATGCAATCTTCACTCCAAGTGTTATAATGATGTAATTCTTGAAAAAGTTAAAGTCTTCTATCAAAGGTCTGAGTGATGTAATTCTCACCGAAAGGTTGTAGTCTTCAATCCAATAGTCTGAATGATGTATTTCCGGCCAAAAGGTTGAAGTCTTTATTCGAAGGTCCGAGTGGTGTACTTCCGGCAGAAAGATTGTAGTCTTCATTCCAAGTGTCAAGAATGATGTAATTACGGTCGAATGGTTTAAGTCTTCATTCAAAAATTTGAGTGATGTAATTTCGTTCGAAAGGTTGCAGTCTTCACTCCAAGTGTCAAAATAATGTAATTCCAGCCAAAAGGATGCAATCTTCATTCAAAAGTCGAGTGATGTAATTCGGCGGAAAGACGCAATCTTCACTTTAAGCGTCTGAATGATGTAATACTGGACGAAAGGTTGCAGTCTTTACTCAAAAGTCCGAGTGATGTAATTCCGTCCGAATGGTTGCAGTCTTCACTCCAAGTGTCAGAATGATGTAATCCGGGCGAAAGGTTACAATCTTCATTTAAAAGTACGAGTGATGTATTTCCAGCCGAAAGACAGTAGTGTTCACTATAAGTGTAAGAATGACGTAATTCTGGCTGAACGGCTGCAATCTTCATTGAAAAGTCTGAGTCATGTTATTCCAACCAAAAGGATGCAATCTTCACTCCAAGTCTTATAATGATGTAATTCTTACTGAGAAAGTTAAAGTCTTCTATCAAAGGTCTGAGTGATGTAATTCTCACCGAAAGGTTGTAGTCTTCAATCCAATAGTCTGAATGATGTATTTCCGGCCAAAAGGTTGAAGTCTTTATTCGAAGGTCCGAGTGGTGTACTTCCGGCAGAAAGATTGTAGTCTTCATTCCAAGTGTAAGAATGATGTAATTACGGTCGAATGGTTTAAGTCTTCATTCAAAAATTTGAGTGATGTAATTTCGGTCGAAAGGTTGCAGTCTTCACTCCAAGTGTCAAAATAATGTAATTCCAGCCAAAAGGATGCAATCTTCATTCAAAAGTCCGAGTGATGTAATTCGGCGGAAAGACGCAATCTTCACTTTAAGCGTCGAATGATGTAATATTTGGACGAAAGGTTGCGGTCTTTACTCAAATGTCCGAGTGATGTAATTCGTCCGAAAGGTTGCAGTCTTCACTCCAAGTGTCAGAATGATGTAATCTGGGCGAAAGGTTACAGTCTTCATTTAAAAGTACGAGTGATGTATTTCCAGCCGAAAGACAGTAGTGTTCACTATAAGTGTAAGAATGACGTAATTCTGGCTGAACGGCTGCAATCTTCATTGAAAAGTCTGAGTCATGTTATTCCAACCAAAAGGATGCAATCTTCACTCCAAGTCTTATAATGATGTAATTCTTACTGAAAGTTAAAGTCTTCTATCAAAGGTCTGAGTGATGTAATTCTCACCGAAAGGTTGTAGTCTTCAATCCAATAGTCTGAATGATGTATTTCCGGCCAAAAGGTTGCAGTCTTTATTCGAAGGTCCGAGTGATGTACTTCCGGCAGAAAGATTGTAGTCTTCATTCCAAGTGTCAGAATGATGTAATTACGGTCGAATGGTTTAAGTCTTCATTCAAAAATTTGAGTGATGTAATTCCGGTCGAAAGGTTGCAGTCTTCACTCCAAGTGTCAAAATAATGTAATTCCAGCCAAAAGGATGCAATCTTCATTCAAAAGTCTGAGTGATGTAATTCGGCGGAAAGACGCAATCTTCACTTTAAGCGTCTGAATGATGTAATACTGGCCGAAAGGTTGCAGTCTTTACTCAAAAGTCCGAGTGATGTAATTCCGTCCGAAAGGTTGCAGTCTTCACTCCAAGTGTCAGAATGATGTAATCCGGCCGAAAGGTTGCAGTCTTCATTTAAAAGTACGAGTGATGTATTTCCAGCCGAAAGGCTGTAGTGTTCACTACAAGTGTAAGAATGACGTAATTCGGCGAATTTGAAGGTTGCAATCTTCATTCAAAAGTCCGAGTGATGTTATTCCGGCAAAAGGATGCAATCTTCACTCCAAGTGTTATAATGATGTAATTCTTAACTGAAAAGTTAAAGTCTTCTTTCAAATGTCTGAGTGATGTAATTTTTGCCGAAAGGTTGTAGTCTTCAATCCAATAGTCTGAATGATGTATTTCCGGCCAAAAGGTTGCGGTCTTTATTGGAAGGTCCGAGTGATGTAATTCCGGCCGAAAGATTGTAGTCTTCATTCCAAGTGTGAGAATGATGTAATTACGGCCGAATGGTTTAAGTCTTCATTCAAAAATTTGAGTGATGTAATTCCGGTCGAAAGGTTGCAGTCTTCACTCCAAGTGTCAAAATGATGTAATTCCGGCTAAAAGGATGCAATCTTCATTCAAAAGTCGAGTGAGTGATGTAATTCGGCGGAAAGACGCAATCTTCACTTTAAGCGTCGAATGATGTAATATTGGACGAAAGGTTGCGGTCTTTACTCAAAATGTCCGAGTGATGTAATTCCGTCCGAAAGGTTGCAGTCTTCACTCCAAGTGTCAGAATGATGTAATCCGATCCGAAAGGTTGCAGTCTTCATTTAAAAGTACGAGTGATGTATTTCCAGCCGAAAGGCTATAGTGTTCACTACAAGTGTAAGAATGACGTAATTAAGGTGAAAGGTTGCAATCTTCATTCAAAAGTCCGAGTGATGTTATTCCAGCCAAAGGATGCAATCTTCACTCCAAGTGTTATAATGATGTAATTCTTATTTGAAAAGTTAAAGTCTTCTTTCAAATGTCGAGTGATGTAATTTTTGCCGAAAGGTTGTAGTCTTCAATCCAATAGTCGAATGATGTATTTCCGGCCAAAAGGTTGAAGTCTTTATTGGAAGGTCCGAGTGATGTAATTCGGCCGAAAGATTGTAGTCTTCATTCCAAGTTTGAGAATGATGTAATTACGGCCGAATGGTTAAGTCTTCATTCAAAAATTTGAGTGATGTAATTCCGGTCGAAAGGTTGCGATCTTCACTCCAAGTGTCAAAATGATGTAATTTCAGCCAAAAGGATGCAATCTTCATTCAAAAGTCGAGTGATGTAATTCTAGCGGAAAGACGCAATCTTCACTTTAAGCGTCGAATGATGTAATTCCGGACGAAAGGTTGCGGTCTTTACTCAAAAGTCCGAGTGATGTAATTCGTCCGAAAGGTTGCAGTCTTCACTCCAAGTGTCAGAATGATGTAATCCGGGCGAAAGGTTACAGTCTTCATTTAAAAGTACGAGTGATGTATTTCCAGCCGAAAGGCAGTAGTGTTCACTACAAGTGTAAGAATGACGTAATTCTGGCTGAACGGCTGCAATCTTCATTCAAAAGTCCGAGTGATGTTATTCCAGCCAAAAGGATGCAATCTTCACTCCAAGTGTTATAATGATGTAATTCTTACTGAAAGTTAAAGTCTTCTATCAAAGGTCTGAGTGATGTAATTCTCACCGAAAGGTTGTAGTCTTCAATCCAATAGTCTGAATGATGTATTTCCGGCCAAAAGGTTGCAGTCTTTATTCGAAGGTCCGAGTGATGTAATTCCGGCCGAAAGATTGTAGTCTTCATTCCAAGTGTCAGAATGATGTAATTACGGCCGAATGGTTTAAGTCTTCATTCAAAAATTTGAGTGATGTAATTCCGGTCGAAAGGTTGCAGTCTTCACTCCAAGTGTCAAAATGATGTAATTCCAGCCAAAAGGATGCAATCTTCATTCAAAAGTCTGAGTGATGTAATTCCGGCGGAAAGACGCAATCTTCACTTTAAGCGTCTGAATGATGTAATACTGGACGAAAGGTTGCAGTCTTTACTCAAAAGTCCGAGTGATGTAATTTCGTCCGAAAGGTTGCAGTCTTCACTCCAAGTGTCAGAATGATGTAATCCGCCGAAAGGTTGCGAGTCTTCATTTAAAAGTACGAGTGATGTATTTCCAACCGAAAGGCTATAGTGTTCACTACAAGTGTAAGAATGACGTAATTTAGGCCGAAAGGCTGCAATCTTCATTCAAAAGTCCGAGTGATGTTATTCCGCCAAAAGGATGCAATCTTCACTCCAAGTGTTATAATGATGTAATTTACTTGAAAAGTTAAAGTCTTCTTTCAAATGTCGAGTGATGTAATTTTCGCCGAAAGGTTGTAGTCTTCAATCCAATAGTCGAATGATGTATTTCCGGCCAAAAGGTTGCAGTCTTTATTGGAAGGTCCGAGTGATGTAATTCCGGCCGAAAGATTGTAGTCTTCATTCCAAGTGTCGAGAATGATGTAATTACGGCCGAATGGTTTAAGTCTTCATTCAAAAATTTGAGTGATGTAATTTCGGTCGAAAGGTTGCGAGTTTCACTCCAAGTGTCAAAATGATGTAATTCCGGCCAAAAGGATGCAATCTTCATTCAAAAGTCCGAGTGATGTAATTCTAGCAAAAAGACGCAATCTTCACTTTAAGCGTCCGAATGATGTAATACTGGACGAAAAGGTTAACGTCTTCTTGACTCAAATGTCCGAGTGATGTAATTTCATCCGAAAGGTTGTAGTCTTCACTCCAAGTGTTTGAATGATGTAATCCGGCCAAAAAGGTTGCGGTCTTTATTCGAGTGATGTAATTCAAAAGATTTAGTCTTCAAAGTGTCGAATGATGTAATTACGGCCGAATGGTTTAAGTCTTCTTCAAAAAAAAAATTTAGTGATGTAAAAGGGTGTAGTGTTCACTACAAGTGTAAGAATGATGTAATTCCGGCTAAAAGGATGCAATCTTCATTCAAAAGTCGAGTGATGTTATTCCGGCAAAAGGATGCAATCTTCACTCCAAGTGTTATAATGATGTAATTCTTACCGAAAGTTAAAGTCTTCTTTCAAATGTCCGAGTGATGTAATTCCGTCCGAAAGGTTGTAGTCTTCAATCCAATAGTCGAATGATGTATTTTCCGGCCAAAAGGTTGAAGTCTTTATTCGAAGGTCCGAGTGGTGTACTTCCGGCAGAAAGATTGTAGTCTTCATTCCAAGTGTAAGAATGATGTAATTACGGTCGAATGGTTTAAGTCTTCATTCAAAAATTTGAGTGATGTAATTCCGGTCGAAAGGTTGCAGTCTTCACTCCAAGTGTCAAAATAATGTAATTCCAGCCAAAAGGATGCAATCTTCATTCAAAAGTACGAGTGATGTAATTCTAGCGGAAAGACGCAATCTTCACTTTAAGCGTCGAATGATGTAATTCCGCCCGAAAAGGTTGCAGTCTTTACTCAAAAGTCCGAGTGATGTAATTCCGTCCGAATGGTTGCAGTCTTCACTCCAAGTGTCAGAATGATGTAATCCGGGCGAAAGGTTACAGTCTTCATTTAAAAGTACGAGTGATGTATTTCCAGCCGAAAGACAGTAGTGTTCACTATAAGTGTAAGAATGACGTAATTCTGGCTGAAAGGCTGCAATCTTCATTCAAAAGTCCGAGTGATGTTATTCCAGCCAAAAGGATGCAATCTTCACTCCAAGTGTTATAATGATGTAATTCTTTTGAAAAGTTAAAGTCTTCTTTCAAATGTCTGAGTGATGTAATTTTCGCCGAAAGGTTGTAGTCTTCAATCCAATAGTCTGAATGATGTATTTCCGGCCAAAAGGTTGCAGTCTTTATTCGAAGGTCCGAGTGATGTAATTCCGGCCGAAAGATTGTAGTCTTCATTCCAAGTGTCAGAATGATGTAATTACGGCCGAATGGTTTAAGTCTTCATTCAAAAATTTGAGTGATGTAATTCCGGTTCGAAAGGTTGCGGTCTTCACTCCAAGTGTCAAAATGATGTAATTCCACCAAAAGGATGCAATCTTCATTCAAAAGTCGAGTGATGTAATTCTAGCGGAAAGACGCAATCTTCACTTTAAGCGTCCGAATGATGTAATACTTGGACGAAAGGTTGCGGTCTTGACTCAAATGTCCGAGTGATGTAATTCGTCCGAAAGGTTGTAGTCTTCACTCCAAGTGTCGAATGATGTAATCCGTCCGAAAGGTTGCAGTCTTCATTTAAAAGTACGAGTGATGTATTTCCAACCGAAAGGCTATAGTGTTCACTACAAGTGTAAGAATGACGTAATTTCGGCTCGAACGGTTGCAATCTTCATTCAAAAGTCCGAGTGATGTTATTCCGCCAAAAGGATGCAATCTTCACTCCAAGTGTTATAATGATGTAATTCTTATTTGAAAGTTAAAGTCTTCTTTCAAATGTCTAAGTGATGTAATTTTTGCCGAAAGGTTGTAGTCTTCAATCCAATAGTCGAATGATGTATTTCCGGCCAAAAGGTTGCAGTCTTTATTGGAAGGTCCGAGTGATGTAATTCCGGCCGAAAGATTGTAGTCTTCATTCCAAGTGTCGAGAATGATGTAATTACGGCCGAATGGTTTAAGTCTTCATTCAAAAATTTGAGTGATGTAATTCCGGTCGAAAGGTTGCGTTTTCACTCCAAGTGTCAAAATGATGTAATTCCAGCCAAAAGGATGCAATCTTCATTCAAAAGTCGAGTGATGTAATTCTAGCGGAAAGACGCAATCTTCACTTTAAGCGTCTGAATGATGTAATACTAGACGAAAGGTTGCAGTCTTTACTCAAAAGTCCGAGTGATGTAATTCCGTCCGAAAGGTTGCAGTCTTCACTCCAAGTGTCAGAATGATGTAATCCGTCGATGAAAGGTTGCGGTCTTCATTTAAAAGTACGAGTGATGTATTTCCAGCAGAAAGGCTATAGTGTTCACTACAAGTGTAAGAATGACGTAATTTAGGTGAACGATTTGCAATCTTCATTCAAAAGTCCGAGTGATGTTATTCCACCAAAAGGATGCAATCTTCACTCCAAGTGTTATAATGATGTAATTCTTACTGAAAGTTAAAGTCTTCTATCAAATGTCTGAGTGATGTAATTCTCGCCGAAAGGTTGTAGTCTTCAATCCAATAGTCTGAATGATGTATTTCCGGCCAAAAGGTTGCGAGTCTTTATTGGAAGGTCCGAGTGATGTAATTCCGGCCGAAAGATTGTAGTCTTCATTCCAAGTGTCGAATGATGTAATTACGGCCGAATGGTTTAAGTCTTCATTCAAAAATTTGAGTGATGTAATTCCGGTCGAAAGGTTGCAGTCTTCACTCCAAGTGTCAAAATAATGTAATTCCAGCCAAAAGGATGCAATCTTCATTCAAAAGTCCGAGTGATGTAATTCTAGCGGAAAGACGCAATCTTCACTTTAAGCGTCCGAATGATGTAATTCGGACGAAAGGTTGCGGTCTTTACTCAAATGTCCGAGTGATGTAATTCGTCCGAAAGGTTGCAGTCTTCACTCCAAGTGTCAGAATGATGTAATCCGCCGAAAGGTTGCAGTCTTCATTTAAAAGTACGAGTGATGTATTTCCAGCCGAAAGGCTATAGTGTTCACTACAAGTGTAAGAATGACGTAATTCTAGGCCGAACGGCTGCAATCTTCATTCAAAAGTCCGAGTGATGTTATTCCAGCCAAAAGGATGCAATCTTCACTCCAAGTGTTATAATGATGTAATTCTTACTGAAAGTTAAAGTCTTCTTTCAAATGTCTGAGTGATGTAATTTTTGCCGAAAGGTTGTAGTCTTCAATCCAATAGTCTGAATGATGTATTTCCGGCCAAAAGGTTGCAGTCTTTATTGGAAGGTCCGAGTGATGTAATTCCGGCCGAAAGATTGTAGTCTTCATTCCAAGTGTGAGAATGATGTAATTACGGCCGAATGGTTTAAGTCTTCATTCAAAAATTTGAGTGATGTAATTCCGGTCGAAAGGTTGCAGTCTTCACTCCAAGTGTCAAAATGATGTAATTCCAGCCAAAAGGATGCAATCTTCATTCAAAAGTCTGAGTGATGTAATTCCGGCGGAAAGACGCAATCTTCACTTTAAGCGTCTGAATGATGTAATACTGGACGAAAGGTTGCAGTCTTGACTCAAAATGTCGAGTGATGTAATTTCGTCCGAAAGGTTGTAGTCTTCACTCCAAGTGTCGAATGATGTAATCCGTCCGAAAGGTTGCGGTCTTCATTTAAAAGTACGAGTGATGTATTTCCAGCAGAAAGGCAATTAGTGTTCACTACAAGTGTAAGAATGACGTAATTCGGCTGAAAGGCTGCAATCTTCATTTAAAAGTCCGAGTGATGTTATTCCAGCCAAAAGGATGCAATCTTCACTCCAAGTGTTATAATGATGTAATTCTTACTGAAAGTTAAAGTCTTCTTTCAAATGTCTGAGTGATGTAATTTTTGCCGAAAGGTTGTAGTCTTCAATCCAATAGTCGAATGATGTATTTCCGGCCAAAAGGTTGCAGTCTTTATTGGAAGGTCCGAGTGATGTAATTCCGGCCGAAAGATTGTAGTCTTCATTCCAAGTTTCAGAATGATGTAATTACGGCCGAATGGTTTAAGTCTTCATTCAAAAATTTGAGTGATGTAATTCCGGTCGAAAGGTTGCAGTTTTCACTCCAAGTGTCAAAATGATGTAATTCCAGCCAAAAGGATGCAATCTTCATTCAAAAGTCTGAGTGATGTAATTCCGGCGGAAAGACGCAATCTTCACTTTAAGCGTCTGAATGATGTAATACTGGACGAAAGGTTGCAGTCTTTACTCAAATGTCCGAGTGATGTAATTTCGTCCGAAAGGTTGTAGTCTTCACTCCAAGTGTCGAATGGTGTAATCCGGGGCGAAAGGTTGCAGTCTTCATTTAAAAGTACGAGTGATGTATTTCCAGCCGAAAGACAGTAGTGTTCACTATAAGTGTAAGAATGACGTAATTCGGCCGAAAGGTTGCAATCTTCATTCAAAAGTCCGAGTGATGTTATTCCGGCCAAAAGGATGCAATCTTCACTCCAAGTGTTATAATGATATAATTCGACTTGAAAAGTTAAAGTCTTCTTTCAAATGTCGGGTGATGTAATTCTCGAAAGGTTGTAGTCTTCAATCTAATAGTCGAATGATGTATTTCCGGCCAAAAGGTTTCCGCCCAAGGTCCGAGTGATGTAATTCCGGCCGAAAGATTGTAGTCTTTATTCGAATGATGTACGCGAAGTGATGTAAATTCCGTCCGAAAGGTTGCGGTCATTCACTCCAAGTGTCGAATGATGTAATCCGGCCAAAAGGATGCAATCTTCATTCAAAAGTACGAGTGATGTATTTCACAAGCGTCCGATCTTTGACTCAAATGTCCGAGTGATGTAAAGTTCACTTCACTCCAAGTGTCGAAAGTGTAAGTCTTCATTTAAAAATGTACGAAAGGCTATAGTGTTCACTACAAGTGTAAGAATGGTAATTTATACGAAAGGTTGCAATCTTCATTGAAAAGTCCGAGTGATGTTATTCCACCAAAAGGATGCAATCTTCACTCCAAGTGTTATAATGATGTAATTCTTACTGAAAGTTAAAGTCTTCTTTCAAATGTCTGAGTGATGTAATTTTTGTCGAAAGGTTGTAGTCTTCAATCCAATAGTCTCGAATGATGTATTTCCGGCCAAAAGGTTGCAAGTCTTTATTGGAAGGTCCGAGTGATGTAATTCCGGCCGAAAGATTGTAGTCTTCATTCCAAGTTTCAGAATGATGTAATTACGGCCGAATGGTTTAAGTCTTCATTCAAAAATTTGAGTGATGTAATTCCAGTCGAAAGGTTGCAGTTTTCACTCCAAGTGTCAAAATGATGTAATTCCACCCAAAAGGATGCAATCTTCATTCAAAAGTCTGAGTGATGTAATTCCGGCGGAAAGACGCAATCTTCACTTTAAGCGTCTGAATGATGTAATACTGGACGAAAGGTTGCAGTCTTGACTCAAATGTCCGAGTGATGTAATTTCGTCCGAAAGGTTGTAGTCTTCACTCCAAGTGTCGAATGATGTAATCCGTCCGAAAGGTTGCGAGTCTTCATTTAAAAGTACGAGTGATGTATTTCCAAGCAGAAAGGCTATAGTGTTCACTACAAGTGTAAGAATGACGTAATTCTCGGCGAAAAGGTTGCAATCTTCATTCAAAAGTCCGAGTGATGTTATTCCCCATAAAGGATGCAATCTTCACTCCAAGTGTTATAATGATGTAATTCTTACTGAAAGTTAAAGTCTTCTTTCAAATGTCTAAGTGATGTAATTTTTGCCGAAAGGTTGTAGTCTTCAATCCAATAGTCTGAATGATGTATTTCCGGCCAAAAGGTTGCAGTCTTTATTGGAAGGTCCGAGTGATGTAATTCCGGCCGAAAGATTGTAGTCTTCATTCCAAGTTTCAGAATGATGTAATTACGGCCGAATGGTTTAAGTCTTCATTCAAAAATTTGAGTGATGTAATTCCGGTCGAAAGGTTGCGAGTTTTCACTCCAAGTGTCAAAATGATGTAATTCCGGCCAAAAGGATGCAATCTTCATTCAAAAGTCTGAGTGATGTAATTCCGGCGGAAAGACGCAATCTTCACTTTAAGCGTCTGAATGATGTAATACTGGACGAAAGGTTGCAGTCTTGACTCAAATGTCCGAGTGATGTAATTTCGTCCGAAAGGTTGCAGTCTTCACTCCAAGTGTCAGAATGATGTAATCGGATGAAAGGTTGCAATCTTCATTTAAAAGTACGAGTGATGTATTTCCACCGAAAGCTATAGTGTTCACTACAAGTGTAAGAATGACGTAATTTCGTTGAACGGTCGCAATCTTCATTCAAAAGTCCGAGTGATGTTATTCCGACCAAAATGATGCAATCTTCACTCCAAGTGTTATAATGATGTAATTCTTACTGAAAAAGTTAAAGTCTTCTTTCAAATGTCGAGTGATGTAATTTCGCCGAAAGGTTGTAGTCTTCAATCCAAGTGTCGAATGATGTAATTCCGGCCAAAAGGTTGCAGTCTTCATTCAAAAGGTAGTGATGTACGAGTGATGTATTTCCAACCGAATGGCGCGTAGTGTTCACTACAAGTGTAAGAATGACAGTATGATTAATTCCGGCCGAAAGGTTGCAATCTTCATTCAAAAGTCCGAGTGATGTTATTCCAGCCAAAAGGATGCAATCTTCACTCCAAGTGTTATAATGATGTAATTTGAATTTGAAAAGTTAAAGTCTTCTTTCAAATGTCCGAGTGATGTAATTTTGCCGAAAGGTTGTAGTCTTCAATCCAATAGTCGAATGATGTATTTCCGGCCAAAAGGTTGCAGTCTTTATTGGAAGGTCCGAGTGATGTAATTCCGGCCGAAAGATTGTAGTCTTCATTCCAAGTGTCGAATGATGAATGATGTAATTACGGCCGAATGGTTTAAGTCTTCATTCAAAAATTTGAGTGATGTAATTTCGGTCGAAAGGTTGCGTCTTCACTCCAAGTGTCAAAATGATGTAATTCCAGTGTTATAAAAAGGATGCAATCTTCATTCAAAAGTCGAGTGATGTAATTTCTAGCGGAAAGACGCAATCTTCACTTTAAGCGTCCGAATGATGTAATACCGGACGAAAGGTTGCAGTCTTTACTCAAAAGGTCCGAGTGATGTAATTCCGTCCGAAAGGTTGTAGTCTTCACTCCAAGTGTCGAATGATGTAATCCGGATGAAAGGTTGCAAGTCTTCATTTAAAGTACTGATGTAATTTCCGGTCGAAGGTTAGTAGTGTTCACTCCAAGTGTAAAATGACGTAATTCCGTGCCAAAAGGATGCAATCTTCATTCAAAAGTCCGAGTGATGTTATTCCAGCCAAAAGATGCAATCTTCACTCCAAGTGTTATAATGATGTAATAATTCGGACGAAAGGTTAAATGCGTATTTCAAATGTCCGAGTGATGTAATTTCGTCCGAAAGGTTGCGTCTTCACTCCAAGTGTCGAATGATGTAATCCGTCCGAAAGGTTGCGTCTTCATTTAAAAGTACGAGTGATGTATTTCCAACCGAAAGGCTATAGTGTTCACTACAAGTGTAAGAATGACGTAATTCGGCCGAACGGTCGCAATCTTCATTCAAAAGTCCGAGTGATGTTATTCCGCCAAAAGGATGCAATCTTCACTCCAAGTGTTATAATGATGTAATTCTTACTGAAAGTTAAAGTCTTCTTTCAAATGTCTAAGTGATGTAATTTTTGCCGAAAGGTTGTAGTCTTCAATCCAATAGTCTGAATGATGTATTTCCGGCCAAAAGGTTGCCATCTTTATTCCAAGGTCCGAGTGTTGTAATTCCGGCTGAATGATTGTATTCTTCATTCCAAGTGTGAGAATGATGTAATTACGGCCGAATGGTTTAAGTCTTCATTCAAAAATTTGAGTGATGTAATTCCGGTCGAAAGGTTGCAGTTTTCACTCCAAGTGTCAAAATGATGTAATTCCAGCCAAAAGGATGCAATCTTCATTCAAAAGTCTGAGTGATGTAATTCTGGCGGAAAGACGCAATCTTCACTTTAAGCGTCTGAATGATGTAATACTGGACGAAAGGTTGCAGTCTTTACTCAAAAGTCCGAGTGATGTAATTTCGTCCGAAAGGTTGTAGTCTTCACTCCAAGTGTCAGAATGATGTAATCCGGCCGAAAGGTTGCAGTCTTCATTTAAAAGTACGAGTGATGTATTTCCAAGCAGAAAGGCTATAGTGTTCACTACAAGTGTAAGAATGACGTAATTCTGGCTGAACGGCTGCAATCTTCATTGAAAAGTCCGAGTGATGTTATTCCAGCCAAAAGGATGCAATCTTCACTCCAAGTGTTATAATGATGTAATTCTTACTGAAAGTTAAAGTCTTCTTTCAAATGTCTGAGTGATGTAATTTTTGCCGAAAGGTTGTAGTCTTCAATCCAATAGTCTGAATGATGTATTTCCGGCCAAAAGGTTGCAGTCTTTATTGGAAGGTCCGAGTGATGTAATTCCGGCCGAAAGATTGTAGTCTTCATTCCAAGTTTCAGAATGATGTAATTACGGCCGAATGGTTTAAGTCTTCATTCAAAAATTTGAGTGATGTAATTCCGGTCGAAAGGTTGCAGTTTTCACTCCAAGTGTCAAAATGATGTAATTCCAGCCAAAAGGATGCAATCTTCATTCAAAAGTCTGAGTGATGTAATTCTAGCGGAAAGACGCAATCTTCACTTTAAGCGTCTGAATGATGTAATCCTGGACGAAAGGTTGCAGTCTTGACTCAAATGTCCGAGTGATGTAATTTCGTCCGAAAGGTTGCAGTCTTCACTCCAAGTGTCAGAATGATGTAATCCGTCCGAAAGGTTGCAGTCTTCATTTAAAAGTACGAGTGATGTATTTCCAGCCGAAAGAAAGTAGTGTTCACTATAAGTGTAAGAATGACGTAATTCTGGCTGAACGGCTGCAATCTTCATTGAAAAGTCTGAGTGATGTTATTCCAACCAAAAGGATGCAATCTTCACTCCAAGTGTTATAATGATGTAATTCTTACTGAAAGTTAAAGTCTTCTTTCAAATGTCTGAGTGATGTAATTTTTGCCGAAAGGTTGTAGTCTTCAATCCAATAGTCTGAATGATGTATTTCCGGCCAAAAGGTTGCAGTCTTTATTGGAAGGTCCGAGTGATGTAATTCCGGCCGAAAGATTGTAGTCTTCATTCCAAGTTTCAGAATGATGTAATTACGGCCGAATGGTTTAAGTCTTCATTCAAAAATTTGAGTGATGTAATTCCAGTCGAAAGGTTGCAGTTTTCACTCCAAGTGTCAAAATGATGTAATTCCAGCCAAAAGGATGCAATCTTCATTCAAAAGTCTGAGTGATGTAATTCCGGCGGAAAGACGCAATCTTCACTTTAAGCGTCTGAATGATGTAATACTGGACGAAAGGTTGCAGTCTTGACTCAAATGTCCGAGTGATGTAATCCGTCCGAAAGGTTGTAGTCTTCACTCCAAGTGTCGAATGATGTAATCCGTCCGAAAGGTTGCGGTCTTCATTTAAAAGTACGAGTGATGTATTTTCCAACCGAAAGGCTATAGTGTTCACTACAAGTGTAAGAATGAATGACGTAATTTCGGCCGAACGGTGCAATCTTCATTCAAAAGTCCGAGTGATGTTATTCCAGCCATAAAGGATGCAATCTTCACTCCAAGTGTTATAATGATGTAATTCTTACCGAAAGTTAAAGTCTTCTTTCAAATGTCTAAGTGATGTAATTTTTGTGCCGAAAGGTTGTAGTCTTCAATCCAATAGTCGAATGATGTATTTCCGGCCAAAAGGTTGCGTCTTTATTGGAAGGTCCGAGTGATGTAATTCCGCCGAAAGATTGTAGTCTTCATTCCAAGTTTCGAATGATGTAATTACGGCCGAATGGTTTAAGTCTTCATTCAAAAATTTGAGTGATGTAATTCATCGAAAGGTTGTATGTATTCACTCCAAGTGTCAAAATGATGTAATTCCGGCCAAAAGGATGCAATCTTCATTCAAAAGTCCGAGTGATGTAATTCTAGCCAAAAGGATGCAAGACAAGTGCAATCATTGAAAAGTTAACGTCTTCTTTCAAGCGTCTAAATGATGTAATTCTCGCCAAAAGGTTGTAGTCTTCAATCTAATAGTCTCGAATGATGTATTTCCGCCAAAAGGTTGCAGTCTTTATTCAAAGGTCCGAGTGATGTAATTCCGTCCGAAAGGTTGTAGTCTTCTTCAAGTGTCTCCAAGTCTTCGAATGATGTATTTCCAACCGAAAGAAGTAGTGATTTTCACTCCAAGTGTCAAAATGGTAATTCCAGCCAAAAGGATGCAATCTTCATTCAAAAGTCCGAGTGATGTAATTCTAGCGGAAAAGACGCAATCTTCACTTTAAGTGTTATAATGATGTAATTTCCGACCGAAAGTCTTCTTGACTCAAATGTCCGAGTGATGTAATTCATCCGAAAGGTTCAGTCTTCACTCCAAGTGTCGAATGATGTAATCCGTCCAAAAGGTTGTAGTCTTTATTTAAAGGTACGAGTGATGTAATTCCGGTCCGAAAGGCTATAGTGTTCACTACAAGTGTAAGAATGACGTAATTCGGCAAAAGGCCGCAATCTTCATTTAAAAGTCCGAGTGATGTTATTCCAGCATAAAGGATGCAATCTTCACTCCAAGTGTTATAATGATGTAATTCTTACTGAAAGTTAAAGTCTTCTTTCAAATGTCTAAGTGATGTAATTTTTGCCGAAAGGTTGTAGTCTTCAATCCAATAGTCTGAATGATGTATTTCCGGCCAAAAGGTTGCAGTCTTTATTGGAAGGTCCGAGTGATGTAATTCCGGCCGAAAGATTGTAGTCTTCATTCCAAGTTTCAGAATGATGTAATTACGGCCGAATGGTTTAAGTCTTCATTCAAAAATTTGAGTGATGTAATTCCGGTCGAAAGGTTGCAGTTTTCACTCCAAGTGTCAAAATGATGTAATTCCAGCCAAAAGGATGCAATCTTCATTCAAAAGTCTGAGTGATGTAATTCTGGCGGAAAGACGCAATCTTCACTTTAAGCGTCTGAATGATGTAATACTGGACGAAAGGTTGCAGTCTTTACTCAAAAGTCCGAGTGATGTAATTTCGTCCGAAAGGTTGCAGTCTTCACTCCAAGTGTCCAGAATGATGTAATCCGTCCGAAAGGTTGCAGTCTTCATTTAAAGTAGTAGAGTGATGTATTTCCAACAGAAAGGCTATAGTGTTCACTACAAGTGTAAGAATGACGTAATTCGGCCGAACGGTTGCAATCTTCATTCAAAAGTCCGAGTGATGTTATTCCAGCCAAAAGGATGCAATCTTCACTCCAAGTGTTATAATGATGTAATTCTTACTGAAAGTTAAAGTCTTCTTTCAAATGTCTGAGTGATGTAATTTTTGCCGAAAGGTTGTAGTCTTCAATCCAATAGTCCGAATGATGTATTTCGGCCAAAAGGTTGCGGTCTTTATTGGAAGGTCCGAGTGATGTAATTCCGGCCGAAAGATTGTAGTCTTCATTCCAAGTTTCAGAATGATGTAATTACGGGCGAATGGTTTAAGTCTTCATTCAAAAATTTGAGTGATGTAATTCCAGTCGAAAGGTTGCAGTTTTCACTCCAAGTGTCAAAATGATGTAATTCCACCAAAAGGATGCAATCTTCATTCAAAAGTCTGAGTGATGTAATTCTAGCGGAAAGACGCAATCTTCACTTTAAGCGTCTGAATGATGTAATACTGGACGAAAGGTTGCAGTCTTGACTCAAATGTCCGAGTGATGTAATTTCGTCCGAAAGGTTGCAGTCTTCACTCCAAGTGTCAGAATGATGTAATCCGTCCGAAAGGTTGCAGTCTTCATTTAAAAGTACGAGTGATGTATTTCAGCCGAAAGGCTATAGTGTTCACTACAAGTGTAAGAATGACGTAATTCTGGCCGAACGGCTGCAATCTTCATTCAAAAGTCCGAGTGATGTTATTCCAGCCAAAAGGATGCAATCTTCACTCCAAGTGTTATAATGATGTAATTCTTATTGAAAGTTAAAGTCTTCTTTCAAATGTCTGAGTGATGTAATTTTTGCCGAAAGGTTGTAGTCTTCAATCCAATAGTCTAATGATGTATTTCCGGCCAAAAGGTTGCCAATCTTTATTCCAAGGTCCGAGTGTTGTAATTCCGGCTGAATGATTGTATTCTTCATTCCAAGTGTGAGAATGATGTAATTACGGCCGAATGGTTTAAGTCTTCATTCAAAAATTTGAGTGATGTAATTCCGATCGAAAGGTTGCAGTCTTCACTCCAAGTGTCAAAATAATGTAATTCCACCAAAAGGATGCAATCTTCATTCAAAAGTCCGAGTGATGTAATTCTAGCGGAAAGACGCAATCTTCACTTTAAGCGTCGAATGATGTAATACTCGACGAAAGGTTGCGTCTTGACTCAAATGTCCGAGTGATGTAATTTCGTCCGAAAGGTTGCAGTCTTCACTCCAAGTGTCAGAATGATGTAATCCGACCGAAAGGTTGCAGTCTTCATTTAAAAGTACGAGTGATGTATTTCCAGCCGAAAGGCTATAGTGTTCACTACAAGTGTAAGAATGACGTAATTTTGGCCGAACGGCTGCAATCTTCATTCAAAAGTCCGAGTGTGATGTTATTCCAGCCAAAAGGATGCAATCTTCACTCCAAGTGTTATAATGATGTAATTCTTACTGAAAGTTAAAGTCTTCTTTCAAATGTCTAAGTGATGTAATTTTTGCCGAAAGGTTGTAGTCTTCAATCCAATAGTCTGAATGATGTATTTCCGGCCAAAAGGTTGCAGTCTTTATTGGAAGGTCCGAGTGATGTAATTCCGGCCGAAAGATTGTAGTCTTCATTCCAAGTTTCAGAATGATGTAATTACGGCCGAATGGTTTAAGTCTTCATTCAAAAATTTGAGTGATGTAATTCCAGTCGAAAGGTTGCAGTTTTCACTCCAAGTGTCAAAATGATGTAATTCCAGCCAAAAGGATGCAATCTTCATTCAAAAGTCTGAGTGATGTAATTCCGGCGGAAAGACGCAATCTTCACTTTAAGCGTCTGAATGATGTAATACTGGACGAAAGGTTGCAGTCTTGACTCAAATGTCGAGTGATGTAATTTCGTCCGAAAGGTTGTAGTCTTCACTCCAAGTGTCAGAATGATGTAATCCGTCCGAAAGGTTGCAGTCTTCATTTAAAAGTACGAGTGATGTATTTCCAGCAGAAAGGCTATAGTGTTCACTACAAGTGTAAGAATGACGTAATTTCGGCCGAACGGTGCAATCTTCATTCAAAAGTCCGAGTGATGTTATTCCAGCCATAAAGGATGCAATCTTCACTCCAAGTGTTATAATGATGTAATTCTTACTTGAAAGTTAAAGTCTTCTTTCAAATGTCTAAGTGATGTAATTTTTGCCGAAAGGTTGTAGTCTTCAATCCAATAGTCGAATGATGTATTTCCGGCCAAAAGGTTGCGTAGTCTTTATTGGAAGGTCCGAGTGATGTAATTCCGGCCGAAAGATTGTAGTCTTCATTCCAAGTTTCGAGAATGATGTAATTACGGCGAATGGTTTAAGTCTTCATTCAAAAATTTGAGTGATGTAATTCCGGTCGAAAGGTTGCGAGTTTTCACTCCAAGTGTCAAAATGATGTAATTCCGGCCAAAAGGATGCAATCTTCATTCAAAAGTCTGAGTGATGTAATTCCGGCGGAAAGACGCAATCTTCACTTTAAGCGTCTGAATGATGTAATACTGGACGAAAGGTTGCAGTCTTGACTCAAATGTCCGAGTGATGTAATTTCGTCCGAAAGGTTGTAGTCTTCACTCCAAGTGTCAGAATGATGTAATCCGTCCGAAAGGTTGCAGTCTTCATTTAAAAGTACGAGTGATGTATTTCCAGCAGAAAGGCTATAGTGTTCACTACAAGTGTAAGAATGACGTAATTTCGGCCGAACGGTCGCAATCTTCATTCAAAAGTCCGAGTGATGTTATTCCAGCCAAAATGATGCAATCTTCACTCCAAGTGTTATAATGATGTAATTCTTACTGAAAGTTAAAGTCTTCTTTCAAATGTCTGAGTGATGTAATTTTTGCCGAAAGGTTGTAGTCTTCAATCCAATAGTCTTAATGATGTATTTTCGGCCATAAGGTTGCCGTCTTTATTCCAAGGTCCGAGTGTTGTAATTCCGGCTGAATGATTGTATTCTTCATTACAAGTGTGAGAATGATGTAATTACGGCCGAATGTTTTAAGTCATCATTCAAAAATTTGAGTGATGTAATTTCGAAAGGTCGAAAGGTTGCAGCCAAAAGGATTCACTCCAAGTGTCAAAATGATGTAATTCAGCGGAAAAGCCAAAAGGATGCAATCTTCATTCAAAAGTCCGAGTGATGTAATTTCCGTGTAGAATGAAAAGACGCAATCTTCACTTTAAAAGTACGAATGATGTATTTAATGATATAATACGACGAAAAGTTAACGTCTTCTTTCAAAATGTCCGAGTGATGTAATTTCGCCAAAAGGTTGTAGTCTTCACTCAAGTGTTATAATGATGTATTTCCGCCCAAAAGGTTAAAGTCTTTATTCAAAAAGTCCGAGTGATGTAATTTGGCGTCCGAAAGGTTGTAGTCTTCACTCCAAGTGTCGAATGATGTAATCCGGCAAAAAGGTTGCAGTCTTCATTTAAAAGTCCGAGTGATGTAATTTCCGATGCAATCGAAAGGTTGTAGTGTTCACTACAAGTGTAAGAATGACGAATGATGTAATTCGGCCGAAAGGTTTGCAATCTTCATTCAAAAGTCCGAGTGATGATGTAATTCCGGCCGAAAAGGATGCAATCTTCACTCCAAGTGTCAAATGATGTAATTCCAGCCGAAAAGGATGCAATCTTCATTCAAATGTCAGTGATGTAATTCTAGCGGAAAGGACGCAATCTTCACTTTAAGCGTCCGAATGATGTAATTTCCGGCAAAAAGGTTGCGAAAGGTCTTCACTCAAATGTCCGAGTGATGTAATTTCGTCCGAAAGGTTGCAGTCTTCACTCCAAGTGTCAGAATGATGTAATCCGGCCGAAAGGTTGCAGTCTTCATTTAAAAGTACGAGTGATGTATTTCCAGCCGAAAGGCTATAGTGTTCACTACAAGTGTAAGAATGACGTAATTTGGCCGAACGGTGCAATCTTCATTCAAAAGTCCGAGTGATGTTATTCCGGCCATAAAGGATGCAATCTTCACTCCAAGTGTTATAATGATGTAATTCTTACTGAAAGTTAAAGTCTTCTTTCAAATGTCTAAGTGATGTAATTTTTGCCGAAAGGTTGTAGTCTTCAATCCAATAGTCTGAATGATGTATTTCCGGCCAAAAGGTTGCAAGTCTTTATTGGAAGGTCCGAGTGATGTAATTCCGGCCGAAAGATTGTAGTCTTCATTCCAAGTTTCGAATGATGTAATTACGGGCGAATGGTTTAAGTCTTCATTCAAAAATTTGAGTGATGTAATTCCAGTCGAAAGGTTGCAGTTTTCACTCCAAGTGTCAAAATGATGTAATTCCAGCCAAAAGGATGCAATCTTCATTCAAAAGTCTGAGTGATGTAATTCTAGCGGAAAGACGCAATCTTCACTTTAAGCGTCTGAATGATGTAATACTGGACGAAAGGTTGCAGTCTTGACTCAAATGTCCGAGTGATGTAATTTCGTCCGAAAGGTTGTAGTCTTCACTCCAAGTGTCAGAATGATGTAATCCGTCCGAAAGGTTGCAGTCTTCATTTAAAAGTACGAGTGATGTATTTCCAACAGAAAGGCTATAGTGTTCACTACAAGTGTAAGAATGACGTAATTCTGGCCGAACGGCTGCAATCTTCATTCAAAAGTCCGAGTGATGTTATTCCAGCATAAAGGATGCAATCTTCACTCCAAGTGTTATAATGATGTAATTCTTACTGAAAGTTAAAGTCTTCTTTCAAATGTCTAAGTGATGTAATTTTTGCCGAAAGGTTGTAGTCTTCAATCCAATAGTCTGAATGATGTATTTCCGGCCAAAAGGTTGCAGTCTTTATTGGAAGGTCCGAGTGATGTAATTCCGGCCGAAAGATTGTAGTCTTCATTCCAAGTTTCGAATGATGTAATTACGGCGAATGGTTTAAGTCTTCATTCAAAAATTTGAGTGATGTAATTCCGGTCGAAAGGTTGCGTTTTCACTCCAAGTGTCAAAATGATGTAATTCCAGCCAAAAGGATGCAATCTTCATTCAAAAGTCGAGTGATGTAATTCTAGCGGAAAGACGCAATCTTCACTTTAAGCGTCGAATAATGTAATATGGACGAAAGGTTGGTCTTGACTCAAATGTCCGAGTGATGTAATTTCGTCCGAAAGGTTGTAGTCTTCACTCCAAGTGTCGAATGATGTAATCCGTCCGAAAGGTTGCAGTCTTCATTTAAAAGTACGAGTGATGTATTTCCAACCGAAAGGCTATAGTGTTCACTACAAGTGTAAGAATGACGTAATTTCGCCGAACGGTGCAATCTTCATTCAAAAGTCCGAGTGATGTTATTCCAGCCACATAAAGGATGCAATCTTCACTCCAAGTGTTATAATGATGTAATTTTCTTGAAAGTTAAAGTCTTCTTTCAAATGTCGAGTGATGATGTAATTCTCGAAAGGTTGTAGTCTTCAATCCAATAGTCTCGAATGATTTAAAAGTTTGAGTGATGTATTTCAACCGAAAGGTTGCTTTTCACTCCAAGTGTCAAAAGTGTTCACTACAAGTGTAAGAATGACGTAATTCCGGTTGAAAGGTTGCAATCTTCATTCAAAAGTCGAGTGATGTTATTCCAGCCAAAAGGATGCAATCTTCACTCCAAGTGTTATAATGATGTAATTTCGAATTCTTACCGAAAGTTAAAGTCTTCTTTCAAATGTCTAAGTGATGTAATTTTTGCCGAAAGGTTGTAGTCTTCAATCCAATAGTCCGAATGATGTATTTCCGGCCAAAAGGTTGCGAGTCTTTATTGGAAGGTCCGAGTGATGTAATTCCGGCCGAAAGATTGTAGTCTTCATTCCAAGTTTCGAATGATGTAATTACGGCGAATGGTTTAAGTCTTCATTCAAAAATTTGAGTGATGTAATTCGGTCGAAAGGTTGCGAGTTTTCACTCCAAGTGTCAAAATGATGTAATTCCACCCAAAAGGATGCAATCTTCATTCAAAAGTCGAGTGATGTAATTCTAGCGGAAAGACGCAATCTTCACTTTAAGCGTCGAATAATGTAATACCGGACGAAAGGTTGCGAGTCTTGACTCAAATGTCCGAGTGATGTAATTTCGTCCGAAAGGTTTAGTCTTCACTCCAAGTGTCGAATGATGTAATCCGTCCGAAAGGTTGCAGTCTTCATTTAAAAGTACGAGTGATGTATTTCCAGCAGAAAGGCTATAGTGTTCACTACAAGTGTAAGAATGACGTAATTTCGGCCGAACGGTTGCAATCTTCATTCAAAAGTCCGAGTGATGTTATTCCAAAGCCATAAAGGATGCAATCTTCACTCCAAGTGTTATAATGATGTAATTCTTACCGAAAGTTAAAGTCTTCTTTCAAATGTCTAAGTGATGTAATTTTTGCCGAAAGGTTGTAGTCTTCAATCCAATAGTCGAATGATGTATTTCCGGCCAAAAGGTTGCGAGTCTTTATTGGAAGGTCCGAGTGATGTAATTCCGGCCGAAAGATTGTAGTCTTCATTCCAAGTTTCGAATGATGTAATTACGGGCGAATGGTTTAAGTCTTCATTCAAAAATTTGAGTGATGTAATTCCGGTCGAAAGGTTGCGTTTTCACTCCAAGTGTCAAAATGATGTAATTCCAGCCAAAAGGATGCAATCTTCATCAAAAGTCTCGAGTGATGTAATTCTAGCGGAAAGACGCAATCTTCACTTTAAGCGTCCGAATGATGTAATACTTTGGACGAAAGGTTGCGGTCTTGACTCAAATGTCCGAGTGATGTAATTTCGTCCGAAAGGTTGCGTCTTCACTCCAAGTGTCGAATGATGTAATCCGTCCGAAAGGTTGCAGTCTTCATTTAAAAGTACGAGTGATGTATTTCCAGCCAGAAAGCTATATAGTGTTCACTACAAGTGTAAGAATGACGTAATTTCGGCCGAACGGCGCAATCTTCATTCAAAAGTCCGAGTGTTGTTATTCCAAAGCCATAAAGGATGCAATCTTCACTCCAAGTGTTATAATGATGTAATTCTTACTGAAAGTTAAAGTCTTCTTTCAAATGTCTAAGTGATGTAATTTTTGCCGAAAGGTTGTAGTCTTCAATCCAATAGTCTGAATGATGTATTTCCGGCCAAAAGGTTGCAGTCTTTATTGGAAGGTCCGAGTGATGTAATTCCGGCCGAAAGATTGTAGTCTTCATTCCAAGTTTCAGAATGATGTAATTACGGCCGAATGGTTTAAGTCTTCATTCAAAAATTTGAGTGATGTAATTCCGGTCGAAAGGTTGCAGTTTTCACTCCAAGTGTCAAAATGATGTAATTCCAGCCAAAAGGATGCAATCTTCATCAAAAGTCTGAGTGATGTAATTCTAGCGGAAAGACGCAATCTTCACTAAGCGTCGAATGATGTAATCGGACGAAAGGTTGCAGTCTTGACTCAAATGTCCGAGTGATGTAATTTCGTCCGAAAGGTTGTAGTCTTCACTCCAAGTGTCAGAATGATGTAATCCGTCCGAAAGGTTGCAGTCTTCATTTAAAAGTACGAGTGATGTATTTCCAGCCGAAAGGCTATAGTGTTCACTACAAGTGTAAGAATGACGTAATTCTGGCCGAACGGCTGCAATCTTCATTCAAAAGTCTGAGTGTTGTTATTCCAGCATAAAGGATGCAATCTTCACTCCAAGTGTTATAATGATGTAATTCTTACTGAAAGTTAAAGTCTTCTTTCAAATGTCTAAGTGATGTAATTTTTGCCGAAAGGTTGTAGTCTTCAATCCAATAGTCTGAATGATGTATTTCCGGCCAAAAGGTTGCAAGTCTTTATTGGAAGGTCCGAGTGATGTAATTCCGGCCGAAAGATTGTAGTCTTCATTCCAAGTTTCGAGAATGATGTAATTACGGGCGAATGGTTTAAGTCTTCATTCAAAAATTTGAGTGATGTAATTCCGGTCGAAAGGTTGCAGTTTTCACTCCAAGTGTCAAAATGATGTAATTCCAGCCAAAAGGATGCAATCTTCATTCAAAAGTCTGAGTGATGTAATTCTGGCGGAAAGACGCAATCTTCACTTTAAGCGTCGAATGATGTAATACTCGGACGAAAGGTTGCGTCTTGACTCAAATGTCCGAGTGATGTAATTTCGTCCGAAAGGTTGTAATCTTCACTGCAAGTGTCAGAATGATGTAATCCGGCCGAAAGGTTGTAGTCTTCATTTAAAAGTACGAGTGATGTAATTCCAGCAGAAAGGCTATAGTGTTCACTACAAGTGTAAGAATGACGTAATTCTCGGCCGAACGGGTGCAATCTTCATTTAAAAATCCGAGTGATGTTATTCCAGCCAAAATGATGCAATCTTCACTCCAAGTGTTATAATGATGTAATTCTTACTGAAAGTTAAAGTCTTCTTTCAAATGTCTAAGTGATGTAATTTTTGCCGAAAGGTTGTAGTCTTCAATCCAATAGTCTGAATGATGTATTTCCGGCCAAAAGGTTGCAGTCTTTATTGGAAGGTCCGAGTGATGTAATTCCGGCCGAAAGATTGTAGTCTTCATTCCAAGTTTCGAATGATGTAATTACGGGCGAATGGTTTAAGTCTTCATTCAAAAATTTGAGTGATGTAATTCCGGTCGAAAGGTTGCGAGTTTTCACTCCAAGTGTCAAAATGATGTAATTCCGGCCAAAAGGATGCAATCTTCATCAAAAGTCCGAGTGATGTAATTCTAGCGGAAAGACGCAATCTTCACTTTAAGCGTATGAATAATGTAATACTGGACGAAAGGTTGCAGTCTTGACTCAAATGTCCGAGTGATGTAATTTCGTCCGAAAGGTTGTAGTCTTCACTCCAAGTGTCAGAATGATGTAATCCGTCCGAAAGGTTGCGGTCTTCATTTAAAAGTACGAGTGATGTATTTCCAGAGAAAGGCTATAGTGTTCACTACAAGTGTAAGAATGACGTAATTCGGCCGAGAAGGCTCGCAATCTTCATTCAAAAGTCCGAGTGATGTTATTCCAGCCATAAAGGATGCAATCTTCACTCCAAGTGTTATAATGATGTAATTCTTCTTGAAAGTTAAAGTCTTCTTTCAAATGTCTAAGTGATGTAATTTTTGCCGAAAGGTTGTAGTCTTCAATCCAATAGTCTGAATGATGTATTTCCGGCCAAAAGGTTGCAGTCTTTATTGGAAGGTCCGAGTGATGTAATTCCGGCCGAAAGATTGTAGTCTTCATTCCAAGTTTCAGAATGATGTAATTACGGGCGAATGGTTTAAGTCTTCATTCAAAAATTTGAGTGATGTAATTCCAGTCGAAAGGTTGCAGTTTTCACTCCAAGTGTCAAAATGATGTAATTCCAGCCAAAAGGATGCAATCTTCATTCAAAAGTCTGAGTGTTGTAATTCCGGCGGAAAGACGCAATCTTCACTTTAAGCGTCTGAATGATGTAATACTGGACGAAAGGTTGCAGTCTTGACTCAAATGTCCGAGTGATGTAATTTCGTCCGAAAGGTTGTAGTCTTCACTCCAAGTGTCAGAATGATGTAATCCGTCCGAAAGGTTGCAGTCTTCATTTAAAAGTACGAGTGATGTATTTCCAAGCCAGAAAGGCTATAGTGTTCACTACAAGTGTAAGAATGACGTAATTCTGGCCGAACGGCTGCAATCTTCATTCAAAAGTCTGAGTGTTGTTATTCCAGCATAAAGGATGCAATCTTCACTCCAAGTGTTATAATGATGTAATTTCTTCCGAAAGTTAAAGTCTTCTTTCAAATGTCTCGAGTGATGTAATTTTTGCCGAAAGGTTGTAGTCTTCAATCCAATAGTCCGAATGATGTATTTCCGGCCAAAAGGTTGCGGTCTTTATTGGAAGGTCCGAGTGATGTAATTCCGGCCGAAAGATTGTAGTCTTCATTCCAAGTTTGAGAATGATAAGGTTGCGTTTTCACTCCAAGTGTCAAAATGATGTAATTCACCAAAAGGATGCAATCTTCATCAAAAGTCCGAGTGATGTAATTCTAGCGGAAAGACGCAATCTTCACTTTAAGCGTCTCGAATAATGTAAATACTCGACGAAAGGTTGCGTCTTGACTCAAATGTCCGAGTGATGTAATTTCATCCGAAAGGTTGCAGTCTTCACTCCAAGTGTCGAATGATGTAATCGAGTGAAAGGTTGTATCTTCATTTAAAAGTACGAGTGATGTATTTCCGGCAGAAAGGCTATAGTGTTCACTACAAGTGTAAGAATGACGTAATTCAGTCGAAACGGCTGCAATCTTCATTTAAAAATCCGAGTGATGTCATTCCAGCATAAAGGATGCAATCTTCACGCCAAGTGTTATAATGATGTAATTCTTACTGAAAGTTAAAGTCTTCTTTCAAATGTCTAAGTGATGTAATTTTTGCCGAAAGGTTGTAGTCTTCAATCCAATAGTCTGAATGATGTATTTCCGGCCAAAAGGTTGCAGTCTTTATTGGAAGGTCCGAGTGATGTAATTCCGGCCGAAAGATTGTAGTCTTCATTCCAAGTTTCAGAATGATGTAATTACGGGCGAATGGTTTAAGTCTTCATTCAAAAATTTGAGTGATGTAATTCCGGTCGAAAGGTTGCGTTTTCACTCCAAGTGTCAAAATGATGTAATTCCACCAAAAGGATGCAATCTTCATCAAAAGTCCGAGTGATGTAATTCTAGCGGAAAGACGCAATCTTCACTTTAAGCGTCGAATGATGTAATCGGACGAAAGGTTGCGGTCTTGACTCAAATGTCCGAGTGATGTAATTTCGTCCGAAAGGTTGCAGTCTTCACTCCAAGTGTCAGAATGATGTAATCCGACTGAAAGGTTGCAGTCTTCATTTAAAAGTACGAGTGATGTATTTCCAGCCGAAAGGCTATAGTGTTCACTACAAGTGTAAGAATGACGTAATTAATTCGGCCGAATTTGCAATCTTCATTCAAAAGTCCGAGTGATGTTATTCCAAAGCATAAAGGATGCAATCTTCACTCCAAGTGTTATAATGATGTAATTCTTTACCGAAAGTTAAAGTCTTCTTTCAAATGTCTAAGTGATGTAATTTTTGCCGAAAGGTTGTAGTCTTCAATCCAATAGTCTGAATGATGTATTTCCGGCCAAAAGGTTGCAGTCTTTATTGGAAGGTCCGAGCGATGTAATTCCGGCCGAAAGATTGTAGTCTTCATTCCAAGTTTCAGAATGATGTAATTACGGCGAATGGTTTAAGTCTTCATTCAAAAATTTGAGTGATGTAATTCCGGTCGAAAGGTTGCGAGTTTTCACTCCAAGTGTCAAAATGATGTAATTCCAGCCAAAAGGATGCAATCTTCATCAAAAGTCGAGTGATGTAATTCTAGCGGAAAGACGCAATCTTCACTTTAAGCGTCTGAATGATGTAATACTGGACGAAAGGTTGCAGTCTTGACTCAAATGTCCGAGTGATGTAATTTCGTCCGAAAGGTTGTAGTCTTCACTCCAAGTGTCAGAATGATGTAATCCGTCCGAAAGGTTGCGAGTCTTCATTTAAAAGTACGAGTGATGTATTTCCAACCGAAAGGCTATAGTGTTCACTACAAGTGTAAGAATGACGTAATTTCGGCCGAACGGTGCAATCTTCATTCAAAAGTCCGAGTGTTGTTATTCCAAAGGCATAAAGGATGCAATCTTCACTCCAAGTGTTATAATGATGTAATTCTTACTGAAAGTTAAAGTCTTCTTTCAAATGTCTGAGTGATGTAATTTTTGCCGAAAGGTTGTAGTCTTCAATCCAATAGTCTGAATGATGTATTTCCGGCCAAAAGGTTGCAGTCTTTATTGGAAGGTCCGAGTGATGTAATTCCGGCCGAAAGATTGTAGTCTTCATTCCAAGTTTCAGAATGATGTAATTACGGCGAATGGTTTAAGTCTTCATTCAAAAATTTGAGTGATGTAATTCCGGTCGAAAGGTTGCGAGTTTTCACTCCAAGTGTCAAAATGATGTAATTCCAGCCAAAAGGATGCAATCTTCATCAAAAGTCGAGTGATGTAATTCTAGCGGCGGAAAGACGCAATCTTCACTTTAAGCGTCGAATGATGTAATATCTTGGACGAAAGGTTGCGTCTTGACTCAAATGTCCGAGTGATGTAATTTCGTCCGAAAGGTTGTAGTCTTCACTCGAAGTGTCGAATGATGTATTTCCGTCCGAAAGGTTGTAGTCTTTCACTAAAAGTCCGAGTGATGTAATTCCGTCCGAAAGGTTGTAGTCTTCACTCCAAGTGTCGAATGATGTAATCCGTCCGAAAAGGTTGCAGTCTTCATTTAAAAGTACGAGTGATGTATTTCCAACCGAAGGCTATAGTGTTCACTACAAGTGTAAGAATGACGTAATTTCGGCCGAAAGGTAACGGCGCAATCTTCATTCAAAAGTCCGAGTGATGTTATTCGGCCAAAAGGATGCAATCTTCACTCCAAGTGTTATAATGATGTAATTCTTCTTGAAAGTTAAAGTCTTCTTTCAAATGTCCGAGTGATGTAATTTTTGCCGAAAGGTTGTAGTCTTCAATCCAATAGTCCGAATGATGTATTTCCGGCCAAAAGGTTGCAGTCTTTACTCAAAAGTCCGAGTGATGTAATTCCGTCCGAATGGTTGCAGTCTTCACTCCAAGTGTCAGAATGATGTAATCCGGGCGAAAGGTTGCAGTCTTCATTTAAAAGTACGAGTGATGTATTTCCAGCCGAAAGGCTATAGTGTTCACTACAAGTGTAAGAATGACGTAATTTGGGCTGAACGGCTGCAATCTTCATTTAAAAGTCCGAGTGATGTTATTCCAAAGCATAAAGGATGCAATCTTCACTCCAAGTGTTATAATGATGTAATTCTTACTGAAAGTTAAAGTCTTCTTTCAAATGTCTAAGTGATGTAATTTTTGCCGAAAGGTTGTAGTCTTCAATCCAATAGTCTGAATGATGTATTTCCGGCCAAAAGGTTGCAGTCTTTATTGGAAGGTTCGAGTGATGTAATTCCGGCCGAAAGATTGTAGTCTTCATTCCAAGTTTCAGAATGATGTAATTACGGGCGAATGGTTTAAGTCTTCATTCAAAAATTTGAGTGATGTAATTCCGGTCGAAAGGTTGCGTTTTCACTCCAAGTGTCAAAATGATGTAATTCCAGCCAAAAGGATGCAATCTTCATTCAAAAGTCGAGTGATGTAATTCTAGCGGAAAGACGCAATCTTCACTTTAAGCGTCGAATGATGTAATTTTGGACGAAAGGTTGCGAGTCTTGACTCAAATGTCCGAGTGATGTAATTTCGTCCGAAAGGTTGTAGTCTTCACTCCAAGTGTCGAATGATGTAATCCGTCCGAAAGGTTGCAGTCTTCATTTAAAAGTACGAGTGATGTATTTCCGAAGAGAAAGGCTATAGTGTTCACTACAAGTGTAAGAATGACGTAATTACGGCCGAAAACGGTGCAATCTTCATTCAAAAGTCCGAGTGATGTTATTCCGGCCAAAAGGATGCAATCTTCACTCCAAGTGTTATAATGATGTAATTCTTACCGAAAGTTAAAGTCTTCTTTCAAATGTCGAGTGATGTAATTTTTTTGCCGAAAGGTTGTAGTCTTCAATCCAATAGTCCGAATGATGTATTTCCGGCCAAAAGGTTGCAAGTCTTTATTGGAAGGTCCGAGCGATGTAATTAAGTAGAAAGATTGTAGTCTTCATTCCAAGTTTCAGAATGATGTAATTACGGGCGAATGGTTTAAGTCTTCATTCAAAAATTTGAGTGATGTAATTCAGGTCGAAAGGTTGCGTTTTCACTCCAAGTGTCAAAATGATGTAATTCCACCAAAAGGATGCAATCTTCATCAAAAGTCCGAGTGATGTAATTCTAGCGGAAAGACGCAATCTTCACTTTAAGCGTCTGAATAATGTAATACTGTCCGAAAGGTTGCAGTGTTCACTCAAAAGTCTGAGTGATGTAATTCCATCTGAAAGGTTGTAGTCTTCACTCCAAGTGTCGAATGATGTAATCCGTCCGTCCGAAAGGTTGCGTCTTCATTTAAAAGTACGAGTATGTATTTCCAGCAGAAAGGCTATAGTGTTCACTACAAGTGTAAGAATGACGTAATTCGGCCGAACGGCCGCAATCTTCATTCAAAAGTCCGAGTGTTGTTATTCCAAAGCATAAAGGATGCAATCTTCACTCCAAGTGTTATAATGATGTAATTCTTACTGAAAGTTAAAGTCTTCTTTCAAATGTCTAAGTGATGTAATTTTTGCCGAAAGGTTGTAGTCTTCAATCCAATAGTCTGAATGATGTATTTCCGGCCAAAAGGTTGCAGTCTTTATTGGAAGGTCCGAGTGATGTAATTCCGGCCGAAAGATTGTAGTCTTCATTCCAAGTTTCGAATGATGTAATTTACGGCGAATGGTTTAAGTCTTCATTCAAAAATTTGAGTGATGTAATTCCGGTCGAAAGGTTGCGTTTTCACTCCAAGTGTCAAAATGATGTAATTCCAGCCAAAAGGATGCAATCTTCATCAAAAGTCCGAGTGATGTAATTCTAGCGGAAAGACGCAATCTTCACTTTAAGCGTCGAATAATGTAATATTGGACGAAAGGTTGCAGTGTTGACTCAAATGTCCGAGTGATGTAATTTCGTCCGAAAGGTTGCAGTGTTCACTCCAAGTGTCGAATGATGTAATCCGTCCGAAAGGTTGCGGTCTTCATTTAAAAGTACGAGTGATGTATTTCCGAGAAAGGCTATAGTGTTCACTACAAGTGTAAGAATGACGTAATTCGGCCGAACGGCTGCAATCTTCATTCAAAAGTCCGAGTGTTGTTATTCCAAAGCATAAAGGATGCAATCTTCACTCCAAGTGTTATAATGATGTAATTCTTACTGAAAGTTAAAGTCTTCTTTCAAATGTCTAAGTGATGTAATTTTTGCCGAAAGGTTGTAGTCTTCAATCCAATAGTCTGAATGATGTATTTCCGGCCAAAAGGTTGCAGTCTTTATTGGAAGGTCCGAGTGATGTAATTCCGGCCGAAAGATTGTAGTCTTCATTCCAAGTTTCGAGAATGATGTAATTACGGGCGAATGGTTTAAGTCTTCATTCAAAAATTTGAGTGATGTAATTCCGGTCGAAAGGTTGCGTTTTCACTCCAAGTGTCAAAATGATGTAATTCCAGCCAAAAGGATGCAATCTTCATCAAAAGTCTCGAGTGATGTAATTCTAGCGGAAAGACGCAATCTTCACTTTAAGCGTCGAATAATGTAATACCGGACGAAAGGTTGCAGTCTTGACTCAAATGTCCGAGTGATGTAATTCGTCGAAAGGTTGTAGTCTTCACTCCAAGTGTCGAATGATGTAATCCGTCCGAAAGGTTGCGGTCTTCATTTAAAAGTACGAGTGATGTATTTCCAGCAGAAAGGCTATAGTGTTCACTACAAGTGTAAGAATGACGTAATTCGGCCGAACATTTGCAATCTTCATTCAAAAGTCTGAGTGTTGTTATTCCAGCATAAAGGATGCAATCTTCACTCCAAGTGTTATAATGATGTAATTCTTACTGAAAGTTAAAGTCTTCTTTCAAATGTCTAAGTGATGTAATTTTTGCCGAAAGGTTGTAGTCTTCAATCCAATAGTCTGAATGATGTATTTCCGGCCAAAAGGTTGCAGTCTTTATTGGAAGGTCCGAGTGATGTAATTCCGGCCGAAAGATTGTAGTCTTCATTCCAAGTTTCAGAATGATGTAATTACGGGCGAATGGTTTAAGTCTTCATTCAAAAATTTGAGTGATGTAATTCCAGTCGAAAGGTTGCAGTTTTCACTCCAAGTGTCAAAATGATGTAATTCCAGCCAAAAGGATGCAATCTTCATCCAAAAGTCTGAGTGATGTAATTCTAGCGGAAAGACGCAATCTTCACTTTAAGCGTCTGAATAATGTAATACTGGACGAAAGGTTGCAGTCTTGACTCAAATGTCCGAGTGATGTAATTTCGTCCGAAAGGTTGTAGTCTTCACTCCAAGTGTCAGAATGATGTAATCCGACCGAAAGGTTGCAGTCTTCATTTAAAAGTACGAGTGATGTATTTCCAGCCGAAAGGCTATAGTGTTCACTACAAGTGTAAGAATGACGTAATTCGGCCGAACGGCGCAATCTTCATTCAAAAGTCTGAGTGTTGTTATTCCAGCATAAAGGATGCAATCTTCACTCCAAGTGTTATAATGATGTAATTCTTACTGAAAGTTAAAGTCTTCTTTCAAATGTCTAAGTGATGTAATTTTTGCCGAAAGGTTGTAGTCT
Organism: Anisodus tanguticus; assembly: GCA_034509755.1. NCBI lineage: Eukaryota > Viridiplantae > Streptophyta > Magnoliopsida > Solanales > Solanaceae > Anisodus > Anisodus tanguticus. The sequence goes on from CM067540.1 coordinate 32,499,494, forward strand.
TCAATCCAATAATAGTCCGAATGATGTATTTCCGGCCAAAAGGTTGCGAGTCTTTATTGGAAGGTCCGAGTGATGTAATTCCGGCCGAAAGATTGTAGTCTTCATTCCAAGTTTCGAGAATGATGTAATTACGGGCGAATGGTTTAAGTCTTCATTCAAAAATTTGAGTGATGTAATTCCGGTCGAAAGGTTGCGTTTTCACTCCAAGTGTCAAAATGATGTAATTCCGGCCAAAAGGATGCAATCTTCATCAAAAGTCCGAGTGATGTAATTCTAGCGGAAAGACGCAATCTTCACTTTAAGCGTCGAATGATGTAATATCGGACGAAAGGTTGCGGTCTTGACTCAAATGTCCGAGTGATGTAATTTCGTCCGAAAGGTTGTAGTCTTCACTCCAAGTGTCGAATGATGTAATCCGTCCGAAAGGTTGCGGTCTTCATTTAAAAGTACGAGTGATGTATTTCCAGCCGAAGGCTATAGTGTTCACTACAAGTGTAAGAATGACGTAATTCTGGCTGAACGGCTGCAATCTTCATTTAAAAGTCCGAGTGATGTTATTCCAAGCATAAAGGATGCAATCTTCACTCCAAGTGTTATAATGATGTAATTCTTACAGAAAGTTAAAGTCTTCTTTCAAATGTCTAAGTGATGTAATTTTTGCCGAAAGGTTGTAGTCTTCAATCCAATAGTCTGAATGATGTATTTCCGGCCAAAAGGTTGCAGTCTTTATTGGAAGGTCCGAGCGATGTAATTCCGGCCGAAAGATTGTAGTCTTCATTCCAAGTTTCAGAATGATGTAATTACGGGCGAATGGTTTAAGTCTTCATTCAAAAATTTGAGTGATGTAATTCCAGTCGAAAGGTTGCAGTTTTCACTCCAAGTGTCAAAATGATGTAATTCCAGCCAAAAGGATGCAATCTTCATTCAAAAGTCTGAGTGATGTAATTCTAGCGGAAAGACGCAATCTTCACTTTAAGCGTCTGAATAATGTAATACTTTGGACGAAAGGTTGCGGTCTTGACTCAAATGTCCGAGTGATGTAATTTCGTCCGAAAGGTTGTAGTCTTCACTCCAAGTGTCAGAATGATGTAATCCGTCCGAAAGGTTGCAGTCTTCATTTAAAAGTACGAGTGATGTATTTCCGAAAGGCTATAGTGTTCACTACAAGTGTAAGAATGACGTAATTCGGCCGAACGGCCGCAATCTTCATTCAAAAGTCTGAGTGTTGTTATTCCAGCATAAAGGATGCAATCTTCACTCCAAGTGTTATAATGATGTAATTCTTACTGAAAGTTAAAGTCTTCTTTCAAATGTCTAAGTGATGTAATTTTTGCCGAAAGGTTGTAGTCTTCAATCCAATAGTCGAATGATGTATTTCCGGCCAAAAGGTTGCAGTCTTTATTGGAAGGTCCGAGCGATGTAATTCCGGCCGAAAGATTGTAGTCTTCATTCCAAGTTTCAGAATGATGTAATTACGGGCGAATGGTTTAAGTCTTCATTCAAAAATTTGAGTGATGTAATTCCGGTCGAAAGGTTGCGAGTTTTCACTCCAAGTGTCAAAATGATGTAATTCCAGCCAAAAGGATGCAATCTTCATCAAAAGTCCGAGTGATGTAATTCTAGCGGAAAGACGCAATCTTCACTTTAAGCGTCTGAATAATGTAATACTGGACGAAAGGTTGCAGTCTTGACTCAAATGTCCGAGTGATGTAATTTCGTCCGAAAGGTTGCAGTCTTCACTCCAAGTGTCAGAATGATGTAATCCGACCGAAAGGTTGCGTCTTCATTTAAAAGTACGAGTGATGTATTTCCAGCCGAAAGGCTATAGTGTTCACTACAAGTGTAAGAATGACGTAATTATGGCCGAACGGCTGCAATCTTCATTCAAAAGTCTGAGTGTTGTTATTCCAGCATAAAGGATGCAATCTTCACTCCAAGTGTTATAATGATGTAATTCTTACTGAAAGTTAAAGTCTTCTTTCAAATGTCTAAGTGATGTAATTTTTGCCGAAAGGTTGTAGTCTTCAAACCAATAGTCCGAATGATGTATTTCCGGCCAAAAGGTTGCGGTCTTTATTGGAAGGTCCGAGTGATGTAATTCCGGCCGAAAGATTGTAGTCTTCATTCCAAGTTTCAGAATGATGTAATTACGGCGAATGGTTTAAGTCTTCATTCAAAAATTTGAGTGATGTAATTCCGGTCGAAAGGTTGCGAGTTTTCACTCCAAGTGTCAAAATGATGTAATTCCCGGCCAAAAGGATGCAATCTTCATTCAAAAGTCCGAGTGATGTAATTCTAGCGGAAAGACGCAATCTTCACTTTAAGCGTCGAATGATGTAATACCGGACGAAAGGTTGCGTCTTGACTCAAATGTCCGAGTGATGTAATTTCGTCCGAAAGGTTGTAGTCTTCACTCCAAGTGTCGAATGATGTAATCCGTCCGAAAGGTTGCGGTCTTCATTTAAAAGTACGAGTGATGTATTTCCGGCACCGAAAGGCTATAGTGTTCACTACAAGTGTAAGAATGACGTAATTCTGGCTGAACGGCTGCAATCTTCATTTAAAAGTCCGAGTGATGTTATTCCAACCAAAAGGATGCAATCTTCACTCCAAGTCTTATAATGATGTAATTCTTACTGAAAGTTAAAGTCTTCTATCAAAGGTCTGAGTGATGTAATTTTCACCGAAAGGTTGTAGTCTTCAATCCAATAGTCTGAATGATGTATTTCCGGCCAAAAGGTTGACGTCTTTATTCGAAGGTCCGAGTGATGTACTTCCGGCCGAAAGATTGTAGTCTTCATTCCAAGTTTCGAATGATGTAATTACGGCGAATGGTTTAAGTCTTCATTCAAAAATTTGAGTGATGTAATTCCGCCGAAAGGTTGCGCTTTTCACTCCAAGTGTCAAAATGATGTAATTCCACCAAAAGGATGCAATCTTCATCAAAAGTCCGAGTGATGTAATTCTAGCGGAAAGACGCAATCTTCACTTTAAGCGTCCAATGATGAATAATGTAATCTTCGACGAAAGGTTGCGTCTTGACTCAAATGTCCGAGTGATGTAATTTCGTCCGAAAGGTTGTAGTCTTCACTCCAAGTGTCGAATGATGTATTTCCGGCCGAAAGGTTGCAGTCTTTTTAAAAGTACGAGTGATGTATTTCCGGCCGAAAAGGCTATAGTCTTCACTCCAAGTGTAAGAATGACGTAATTACGGCGAATGGTTTAATCTTCATTCAAAAATTTGAGTGATGTAATTCCGGTCGAAAGTGTTTTCACTCCAAGTGTCAAAATGATGTAATTCCGGCCAAAAGGATGCAATCTTCATTCAAAAGTCCGAGTGATGTAATTTATAATGATGCAATCTTCACTTTAAGCGTCGAAATGTTACCGGACGAAAGTTTCTTTCAAATGTCCGAGTGATGTAATTTTGTCCGAAAGGTTGTAGTCTTCAATCCAATAGTGTCGAATGATGTATTTCGGCCAAAAGGTTCAGTCTTTATTGGAAGGTCCGAGTGATGTAATTCCGCCGAAAGATTGTAGTCTTCATTCCAAGTGTAAGAATGATGTAATTACGGGCGAATGGTTTAAGTCTTCATTCAAAAATTTGAGTGATGTAATTCCAGTCGAAAGGTTGCAATCTTCACTCCAAGTGTCAAAATGATGTAATTCGAAAGTTAAAAGGATGCAATCTTCATCAAAAGTCCGAGTGATGTAATTTAGCGGAAAGACGCAATCTTCACTTTAAGCGTCGAATGATGTAATTTGGACGAAAGGTTGCGGTCTTGACTCAAATGTCCGAGTGATGTAATTTCATCCGAAAGGTTGTAGTCTTCACTCCAAGTGTCGAATGATGTAATCCGTCCGAAAGGTTGAAAGGTCTTCATTTAAAAGTACGAGTGATGTATTTCCAGCAGAAAGGCTATAGTGTTCACTACAAGTGTAAGAATGACGTAATTCGGCCGAACGCATTTGCAATCTTCATTCAAAAAGTCCGAGTGTTGTTATTCCAAAGCATAAAGGATGCAATCTTCACTCCAAGTGTTATAATGATGTAATTCTTACCGAAAGTTAAAGTCTTCTTTCAAATGTCTAAGTGATGTAATTTTTGCCGAAAGGTTGTAGTCTTCAATCCAATAGTCTCGAATGATGTATTTCCGGCCAAAAGGTTGCAGTCTTTATTGGAAGGTCCGAGCGATGTAATTCCGGCCGAAAGATTGTAGTCTTCATTCCAAGTTTCGAATGATGTAATTACGGCGAATGGTTTAAGTCTTCATTCAAAAATTTGAGTGATGTAATTCCGGTCGAAAGGTTGCGAGTTTTCACTCCAAGTGTCAAAATGATGTAATTCCAGCCAAAAGGATGCAATCTTCATCAAAAGTCGAGTGATGTAATTCTAGCGGAAAGACGCAATCTTCACTTTAAGCGTCGAATAATGTAATACCGGACGAAAGGTTGCGTCTTGACTCAAATGTCCGAGTGATGTAATTTCGTCCGAAAGGTTGTAGTCTTCACTCCAAGTGTCGAATGATGTAATCCGTCCGAAAGGTTGCGGTCTTCATTTAAAAGTACGAGTGATGTATTTCCAGCGAAAGGCTATAGTGTTCACTACAAGTGTAAGAATGACGTAATTCGGCGAACATTTTGCAATCTTCATTCAAAAGTCCGAGTGATGTTATTCCAAGCATAAAGGATGCAATCTTCACTCCAAGTGTTATAATGATGTAATTTTCTTCGAAAGTTAAAGTCTTCTTTCAAATGTCTAAGTGATGTAATTTTTGTCGAAAGGTTGTAGTCTTCAATCCAATAGTCGAATGATGTATTTTCGCCAAAAGGTTGAAGTCTTTATTGGAAGGTCCGAGCGATGTAATTCCGGCCGAAAGATTGTAGTCTTCATTCCAAGTTTCGAATGATGTAATTACGGGCGAATGGTTTAAGTCTTCATTCAAAAATTTTGAGTGATGTAATTCCATCGAAAGGTTTGCTTTTCACTCCAAGTGTCAAAATGATGTAATTCCACCAAAAGGATGCAATCTTCATCCAAAAGTCCGAGTGATGTAATTCTAGCGGAAAGACGCAATCTTCACTTTAAGCGTCGAATAATGTAATCGGACGAAAGGTTGCAGTCTTGACTCAAATGTCCGAGTGATGTAATTAAGGTTGTAGTCTTCACTCCAAGTGTCGAATGATGTAATCCGTCCGAAAGGTTGCAGTCTTCATTTAAAAGTACGAGTGATGTATTTCCAGCCGAAAGGCTATAGTGTTCACTACAAGTGTAAGAATGACGTAATTCTGGCCGAACGGCTGCAATCTTCATTCAAAAGTCCGAGTGTTGTTATTCCAGCATAAAGGATGCAATCTTCACTCCAAGTGTTATAATGATGTAATTCTTACTGAAAGTTAAAGTCTTCTTTCAAATGTCTAAGTGATGTAATTTTTGCCGAAAGGTTGTAGTCTTCAATCCAATAGTCTGAATGATGTATTTCCGGCCAAAAGGTTGCAGTCTTTATTGGAAGGTCCGAGTGATGTAATTCCGGCCGAAAGATTGTAGTCTTCATTCCAAGTTTCGAATGATGTAATTACGGCGAATGGTTTAAGTCTTCATTCAAAAATTTGAGTGATGTAATTCCGGTCGAAAGGTTGCGCTTTTCACTCCAAGTGTCAAAATGATGTAATTCCGGCCAAAAGGATGCAATCTTCATCAAAAGTCGAGTGATGTAATTCTAGCGGAAAGACGCAATCTTCACTTTAAGCGAATCCGAATGATGTAATACGGACGAAAGGTTGCGGTCTTGACTCAAATGTCCGAGTGATGTAATTTCGTCCGAAAGGTTGTAGTCTTCACTCCAAGTGTCGAATGATGTAATCCGTCCGAAAGGTTGCGGTCTTCATTTAAAAGTACGAGTGATGTATTTCCAGCAGAAAGGCTATAGTGTTCACTACAAGTGTAAGAATGACGTAATTCGGCCGAACGGCCGCAATCTTCATTCAAAAGTCCGAGTGTTGTTATTCCAAAGCATAAAGGATGCAATCTTCACTCCAAGTGTTATAATGATGTAATTCTTACCGAAAGTTAAAGTCTTCTTTCAAATGTCTAAGTGATGTAATTTTTGCCGAAAGGTTGTAGTCTTCAATCCAATAGTCGAATGATGTATTTCCGGCCAAAAGGTTGCAGTCTTTATTGGAAGGTCCGAGCGATGTAATTCCGGCCGAAAGATTGTAGTCTTCATTCCAAGTTTCGAATGATGTAATTACGGCGAATGGTTTAAGTCTTCATTCAAAAATTTGAGTGATGTAATTCCGGTCGAAAGGTTGCGAGTTTTCACTCCAAGTGTCAAAATAATGTAATTCCAGCCAAAAGGATGCAATCTTCATCCAAAAGTCGAGTGATGTAATTCTAGCGGAAAGACGCAATCTTCACTTTAAGCGTCGAATAATGTAATCTTTGGACGAAAGGTTGCAGTCTTGACTCAAAAGTCCGAGTGATGTAATTTCATCCGAAAGGTTGTAGTCTTCACTCCAAGTGTCAGAATGATGTAATCCGGCCGAAAGGTTGCAGTCTTCATTTAAAAGTACGAGTGATGTATTTCCAGCCGAAAGGCTATAGTGTTCACTACAAGTGTAAGAATGACGTAATTTGGGCCGAACGGCTGCAATCTTCATTCAAAAGTCCGAGTGTTGTTATTCCAGCATAAAGGATGCAATCTTCACTCCAAGTGTTATAATGATGTAATTCTTACTGAAAGTTAAAGTCTTCTTTCAAATGTCTAAGTGATGTAATTTTTTGCCGAAAGGTTGTAGTCTTCAATCCAATAGTCTGAATGATGTATTTCCGGCCAAAAGGTTGCAGTCTTTATTGGAAGGTCCGAGTGATGTAATTCCGGCCGAAAGATTGTAGTCTTCATTCCAAGTTTCAGAATGATGTAATTACGGGCGAATGGTTTAAGTCTTCATTCAAAAATTTGAGTGATGTAATTCCAGTCGAAAGGTTGCAGTTTTCACTCCAAGTGTCAAAATGATGTAATTCCAGCCAAAAGGATGCAATCTTCATCAAAAGTCTGAGTGATGTAATTCTAGCGGAAAGACGCAATCTTCACTTTAAGCGTCGAATAATGTAATACTCGGACGAAAGGTTGCGGTCTTGACTCAAATGTCCGAGTGATGTAATTTCGTCCGAAAGGTTGTAGTCTTCACTCCAAGTGTCGAATGATGTAATCCGTCCGAAAGGTTGCAGTCTTCATTTAAAAGTACGAGTGATGTATTTCCAGCAGAAAGGCTATAGTGTTCACTACAAGTGTAAGAATGACGTAATTCTGGCCGAACGGCTGCAATCTTCATTCAAAAGTCCGAGTGTTGTTATTCCAGCCAAAAGGATGCAATCTTCACTCCAAGTGTTATAATGATGTAATTCTTACTGAAAGTTAAAGTCTTCTTTCAAATGTCTAAGTGATGTAATTTTTGCCGAAAGGTTGTAGTCTTCAATCCAATAGTCTGAATGATGTATTTCCGGCCAAAAGGTTGCAGTCTTTATTGGAAGGTCCGAGTGATGTAATTCCGGCCGAAAGATTGTAGTCTTCATTCCAAGTTTGAGAATGATGTAATTACGGGCGAATGGTTTAAGTCTTCATTCAAAAATTTGAGTGATGTAATTCCGGTCGAAAGGTTGCGTTTTCACTCCAAGTGTCAAAATGATGTAATTCCACCAAAAGGATGCAATCTTCATCCAAAAGTCTCGAGTGATGTAATTCTAGCGGAAAGACGCAATCTTCACTTTAAGCGTCCGAATAATGTAATACCGGACGAAAGGTTGCGTCTTGACTCAAATGTCCGAGTGATGTAATTTCGTCCGAAAGGTTGTAGTCTTCACTCCAAGTGTCGAATGATGTAATCCGTCCGAAAGGTTGCGGTCTTCATTTAAAAGTACGAGTGATGTATTTCCACAGAAAGGCTATAGTGTTCACTACAAGTGTAAGAATGACGTAATTCGGCCGAACGGCTGCAATCTTCATTCAAAAGTCGAGTGTTGTTATTCCAGCATAAAGGATGCAATCTTCACTCCAAGTGTTATAATGATGTAATTTCTTACCGAAAGTTAAAGTCTTCTTTCAAATGTCTAAGTGATGTAATTTTTGCCGAAAGGTTGTAGTCTTCAATCCAATAGTCAATGATGTATTTCCGGCCAAAAGGTTGCGAGTCTTTATTGGAAGGTCCGAGTGATGTAATTCCGGCCGAAAGATTGTAGTCTTCATTCCAAGTTTAAGAATGATGTAATTACGGGCGAATGGTTTAAGTCTTCATTCAAAAATTTGAGTGATGTAATTCCGGTCGAAAGGTTGCGTTTTCACTCCAAGTGTCAAAATGATGTAATTCCAGCCAAAAGGATGCAATCTTCATTCAAAAGTCCGAGTGATGTAATTCTAGCGGAAAGACGCAATCTTCACTTTAAGCGTCGAATAATGTAATCTTTGGACGAAAGGTTGCAGTCTTGACTCAAATGTCCGAGTGATGTAATTTCGTCCGAAAGGTTGTAGTCTTCACTCCAAGTGTCAGAATGATGTAATCCGTCCGAAAGGTTGCAGTCTTCATTTAAAAGTACGAGTGATGTATTTCCAGCAGAAAGGCTATAGTGTTCACTACAAGTGTAAGAATGACGTAATTCGGCCGAACGGGCCGCAATCTTCATTCAAAAGTCCGAGTGTTGTTATTCCAAGCATAAAGGATGCAATCTTCACTCCAAGTGTTATAATGATGTAATTCTTACTGAAAGTTAAAGTCTTCTTTCAAATGTCTAAGTGATGTAATTTTTGCCGAAAGGTTGTAGTCTTCAATCCAATAGTCTGAATGATGTATTTCCGGCCAAAAGGTTGCAGTCTTTATTGGAAGGTCCGAGTGATGTAATTCCGGCCGAAAGATTGTAGTCTTCATTCCAAGTTTCGAGAATGATGTAATTACGGGCGAATGGTTTAAGTCTTCATTCAAAAATTTGAGTGATGTAATTCCAGTCGAAAGGTTGCAGTTTTCACTCCAAGTGTCAAAATGATGTAATTCCAGCCAAAAGGATGCAATCTTCATCCAAAAGTCTGAGTGATGTAATTCTAGCGGAAAGACGCAATCTTCACTTTAAGCGTCTGAATAATGTAATACTTTGGACGAAAGGTTGGTCTTGACTCAAATGTCCGAGTGATGTAATTTCGTCCGAAAGGTTGTAGTCTTCACTCCAAGTGTCAGAATGATGTAATCCGTCCGAAAGGTTGCAGTCTTCATTTAAAAGTACGAGTGATGTATTTCCAGCAGAAAGGCTATAGTGTTCACTACAAGTGTAAGAATGACGTAATTATGGCCGAACGGCTGCAATCTTCATTCAAAAGTCTGAGTGTTGTTATTCCAGCATAAAGGATGCAATCTTCACTCCAAGTGTTATAATGATGTAATTCTTACTGAAAGTTAAAGTCTTCTTTCAAATGTCTGAGTGATGTAATTTTTGCCGAAAGGTTGTAGTCTTCAATCCAATAGTCTGAATGATGTATTTCCGGCCAAAAGGTTGCAGTCTTTATTGGAAGGTCCGAGTGATGTAATTCCGGCCGAAAGATTGTAGTCTTCATTCCAAGTTTCAGAATGATGTAATTACGGGCGAATGGTTTAAGTCTTCATTCAAAAATTTGAGTGATGTAATTCCGGTCGAAAGGTTGCAGTTTTCACTCCAAGTGTCAAAATGATGTAATTCCAGCCAAAAGGATGCAATCTTCATCAAAAGTCCGAGTGATGTAATTTAGCTAGCGGAAAGACGCAATCTTCACTTTAAGCGTCCGAATAATGTAATACCGGACGAAAGGTTGCGTCTTGACTCAAATGTCCGAGTGATGTAATTTCGTCCGAAAGGTTGTAGTCTTCACTCCAAGTGTCGAATGATGTAATCCGTCCGAAAGGTTGCAGTCTTCATTTAAAAGTACGAGTGATGTATTTCAGCAGAAAGGCTATAGTGTTCACTACAAGTGTAAGAATGACGTAATTTTCGGCCGAACGGCTGCAATCTTCATTCAAAAGTCCGAGTGTTGTTATTCCAACCATAAAGGATGCAATCTTCACTCCAAGTGTTATAATGATGTAATTCTTACTGAAAGTTAAAGTCTTCTTTCAAATGTCTAAGTGATGTAATTTTTGCCGAAAGGTTGTAGTCTTCAATCCAATAGTCTGAATGATGTATTTCCGGCCAAAAGGTTGCAGTCTTTATTGGAAGGTCCGAGCGATGTAATTCCGGCCGAAAGATTGTAGTCTTCATTCCAAGTTTCAGAATGATGTAATTACGGGCGAATGGTTTAAGTCTTCATTCAAAAATTTGAGTGATGTAATTCCAGTCGAAAGGTTGCGTTTTCACTCCAAGTGTCAAAATGATGTAATTCCGGCCAAAAGGATGCAATCTTCATTCAAAAGTCTGAGTGATGTAATTCTAGCGGAAAGACGCAATCTTCACTTTAAGCGTCTGAATAATGTAATACTGGACGAAAGGTTGCAGTCTTGACTCAAATGTCCGAGTGATGTAATTTCGTCCGAAAGGTTGTAGTCTTCACTCCAAGTGTCAGAATGATGTAATCCGTCCGAAAGGTTGCAGTCTTCATTTAAAAGTACGAGTGATGTATTTCCAGCGAAGAAAGGCTATAGTGTTCACTACAAGTGTAAGAATGACGTAATTTCGGCCGAACGGTTGCAATCTTCATTCAAAAGTCCGAGTGTTGTTATTCCAAAGCATAAAGGATGCAATCTTCACTCCAAGTGTTATAATGATGTAATTCTTACTGAAAGTTAAAGTCTTCTTTCAAATGTCTAAGTGATGTAATTTTTGCCGAAAGGTTGTAGTCTTCAATCCAATAGTCTGAATGATGTATTTCCGGCCAAAAGGTTGCAGTCTTTATTGGAAGGTCGAGAGCGATGTAATTCCGGCCGAAAGATTGTAGTCTTCATTCCAAGTTTGAGAATGATGTAATTACGGGCGAATGGTTTAAGTCTTCATTCAAAAATTTGAGTGATGTAATTCCGGTCGAAAGGTTGCGTTTTTCACTCCAAGTGTCAAAATGATGTAATTCCAGCCAAAAGGATGCAATCTTCATCCAAAAGTCGAGTGATGTAATTCTAGCGGAAAGACGCAATCTTCACTTTAAGCGTCCGAATAATGTAATATCGGACGAAAGGTTGCGGTCTTGACTCAAATGTCCGAGTGATGTAATTTCGTCCGAAAGGTTGTAGTCTTCACTCCAAGTGTCGAATGATGTAATCCGTCCGAAAGGTTGCGGTCTTCATTTAAAAGTACGAGTGATGTATTTCCACAGAAAGGCTATAGTGTTCACTACAAGTGTAAGAATGACGTAATTCGGCCGGCCGAAACGGCCGCAATCTTCATTCAAAAGTCCGAGTGTTGTTATTCAAAGCATAAAGGATGCAATCTTCACTCCAAGTGTTATAATGATGTAATTCTTACCGAAAGTTAAAGTCTTCTTTCAAATGTCTAAGTGATGTAATTTTTGCCGAAAGGTTGTAGTCTTCAATCCAATAGTCGAATGATGTATTTCCGGCCAAAAGGTTGAGTCTTTATTGGAAGGTCCGAGCGATGTAATTCCGGCCGAAAGATTGTAGTCTTCATTCCAAGTTTCGAATGATGTAATTACGGCGAATGGTTTAAGTCTTCATTCAAAAATTTGAGTGATGTAATTTCGGTCGAAAGGTTGCGTTTTCACTCCAAGTGTCAAAATGATGTAATTCCGGCCAAAAGGATGCAATCTTCATCAAAAGTCCGAGTGATGTAATTCTAGCGGAAAGACGCAATCTTCACTTTAAGCGTCCGAATAATGTAATCTTTGGACGAAAGGTTGCAGTCTTGACTCAAATGTCCGAGTGATGTAATTTCGTCCGAAAGGTTGTAGTCTTCACTCCAAGTGTCGAATGATGTAATCCGTCCGAAAGGTTGCGGTCTTCATTTAAAAGTACGAGTGATGTATTTCCAGCAGAAAGGCTATAGTGTTCACTACAAGTGTAAGAATGACGTAATTCGGCCGAACGGCCGCAATCTTCATTCAAAAGTCCGAGTGTTGTTATTCCAAAGCATAAAGGATGCAATCTTCACTCCAAGTGTTATAATGATGTAATTCTTACCGAAAGTTAAAGTCTTCTTTCAAATGTCTAAGTGATGTAATTTTTGCCGAAAGGTTGTAGTCTTCAATCCAATAGTCGAATGATGTATTTCCGGCCAAAAGGTTGCGAGTCTTTATTGGAAGGTCCGAGCGATGTAATTCCGGCCGAAAGATTGTAGTCTTCATTCCAAGTTGAGAATGATGTAATTACGGGCGAATGGTTTAAGTCTTCATTCAAAAATTTGAGTGATGTAATTCCGGTCGAAAGGTTGCGTTTTCACTCCAAGTGTCAAAATGATGTAATTCCAGCCAAAAGGATGCAATCTTCATTCAAAAGTCGAGTGATGTAATTCTAGCGGAAAGACGCAATCTTCACTTTAAGCGTCGAATAATGTAATCTTTGGACGAAAGGTTGCGTCTTGACTCAAATGTCCGAGTGATGTAATTTCGTCCGAAAGGTTGTAGTCTTCACTCCAAGTGTCGAATGATGTAATCCGTCCGAAAGGTTGCGGTCTTCATTTAAAAGTACGAGTGATGTATTTCCAAGAAAGGCTATAGTGTTCACTACAAGTGTAAGAATGACGTAATTCGGCCGAACGGCGCAATCTTCATTCAAAAGTCCGAGTGTTGTTATTCCAAAGCATAAAGGATGCAATCTTCACTCCAAGTGTTATAATGATGTAATTCTTTACCGAAAGTTAAAGTCTTCTTTCAAATGTCTAAGTGATGTAATTTTTGCCGAAAGGTTGTAGTCTTCAATCCAATAGTCCGAATGATGTATTTCCGGCCAAAAGGTTGCGTCTTTATTGGAAGGTCCGAGTGATGTAATTCCGGCCGAAAGATTGTAGTCTTCATTCCAAGTTCAGAATGATGTAATTACGGGCGAATGGTTTAAGTCTTCATTCAAAAATTTGAGTGATGTAATTCCGGTCGAAAGGTTGCGAGTTTTCACTCCAAGTGTCAAAATGATGTAATTCCAGCCAAAAGGATGCAATCTTCATCCAAAAGTCGAGTGATGTAATTCTAGCGGAAAGACGAATCTTCACTTTAAGCGTCGAATAATGTAATACCGGACGAAAGGTTGCGGTCTTGACTCAAATGTCCGAGTGATGTAATTTCGTCCGAAAGGTTGTAGTCTTCACTCCAAGTGTCGAATGATGTAATCCGTCCGAAAGGTTGCGGTCTTCATTTAAAAGTACGAGTGATGTATTTCCAGCGAAAGGCTATAGTGTTCACTACAAGTGTAAGAATGACGTAATTTCGGCCGAACGGCTGCAATCTTCATTCAAAAGTCCGAGTGTTGTTATTCCGGCATAAAGGATGCAATCTTCACTCCAAGTGTTATAATGATGTAATTCTTACTGAAAGTTAAAGTCTTCTTTCAAATGTCTAAGTGATGTAATTTTTGCCGAAAGGTTGTAGTCTTCAATCCAATAGTCTGAATGATGTATTTCCGGCCAAAAGGTTGCAGTCTTTATTGGAAGGTCCGAGCGATGTAATTCCGGCCGAAAGATTGTAGTCTTCATTCCAAGTTTCAGAATGATGTAATTACGGGCGAATGGTTTAAGTCTTCATTCAAAAATTTGAGTGATGTAATTCCAGTCGAAAGGTTGCAGTTTTCACTCCAAGTGTCAAAATGATGTAATTCCAGCCAAAAGGATGCAATCTTCATTCAAAAGTCTGAGTGATGTAATTCTAGCGGAAAGACGCAATCTTCACTTTAAGCGTCTGAATAATGTAATCTTTGGACGAAAGGTTAGAGTCTTGACTCAAATGTCCGAGTGATGTAATTTCGTCCGAAAGGTTGTAGTCTTCACTCCAAGTGTCGAATGATGTAATCCGTCCGAAAGGTTGCGGTCTTCATTTAAAAGTACGAGTGATGTATTTCAGTAGAAAAGGCTATAGTGTTCACTACAAGTGTAAGAATGACGTAATTCTGGCCGAACGGCTGCAATCTTCATTCAAAAGTCTGAGTGTTGTTATTCCAGCATAAAGGATGCAATCTTCACTCCAAGTGTTATAATGATGTAATTCTTACTGAAAGTTAAAGTCTTCTTTCAAATGTCTAAGTGATGTAATTTTTGCCGAAAGGTTGTAGTCTTCAATCCAATAGTCTGAATGATGTATTTCCGGCCAAAAGGTTGCAGTCTTTATTGGAAGGTCCGAGCGATGTAATTCCGGCCGAAAGATTGTAGTCTTCATTCCAAGTTTCAGAATGATGTAATTACGGCGAATGGTTTAAGTCTTCATTCAAAAATTTGAGTGATGTAATTCCAGTCGAAAGGTTGCAGTTTTCACTCCAAGTGTCAAAATGATGTAATTCCAGCCAAAAGGATGCAATCTTCATCCAAAAGTCTGAGTGATGTAATTCTAGCGGAAAGACGCAATCTTCACTTTAAGCGTCGAATAATGTAATCGGACGAAAGGTTGCGGTCTTGACTCAAATGTCCGAGTGATGTAATTTCGTCCGAAAGGTTAGTCTTCACTCCAAGTGTCGAATGATGTAATCCGTCCGAAAGGTTGCAGTCTTCATTTAAAAGTACGAGTGATGTATTTCCAGCAGAAAGGCTATAGTGTTCACTACAAGTGTAAGAATGACGTAATTCGGCCGAACGGCGCAATCTTCATTCAAAAGTCCGAGTGTTGTTATTCCAAAGCCATAAAGGATGCAATCTTCACTCCAAGTCTTATAATGATGTAATTCTTACTGAAAGTTAAAGTCTTCTTTCAAAGGTCTGAGTGATGTAATTTTTACCGAAAGGTTGTAGTCTTCAATCCAATAGTCTGAATGATGTATTTCCGGCCAAAAGGTTGCGAGTCTTTATTGGAAGGTCCGAGCGATGTAATTCCGGCCGAAAGATTGTAGTCTTCATTCCAAGTTTCAGAATGATGTAATTACGGGCGAATGGTTTAAGTCTTCATTCAAAAATTTGAGTGATGTAATTCCAGTCGAAAGGTTGCAGTTTTCACTCCAAGTGTCAAAATGATGTAATTCCAGCCAAAAGGATGCAATCTTCATCCAAAAGTCTGAGTGATGTAATTCTAGCGGAAAGACGCAATCTTCACTTTAAGCGTCTGAATAATGTAATACTGGACGAAAGGTTGCAGTCTTGACTCAAATGTCCGAGTGATGTAATTTCGTCCGAAAGGTTGTAGTCTTCACTCCAAGTGTCAGAATGATGTAATCCGTCCGAAAGGTTGCAGTCTTCATTTAAAAAGTACGAGTGATGTATTTCCAGCAGAAAGGCTATAGTGTTCACTACAAGTGTAAGAATGACGTAATTCTGGCCGAACGGCTGCAATCTTCATTCAAAAGTCTGAGTGTTGTTATTCCAGCATAAAGGATGCAATCTTCACTCCAAGTGTTATAATGATGTAATTCTTACTGAAAGTTAAAGTCTTCTTTCAAATGTCTAAGTGATGTAATTTTTGCCGAAAGGTTGTAGTCTTCAATCCAATAGTCTGAATGATGTATTTCCGGCCAAAAGGTTGCAGTCTTTATTGGAAGGTCCGAGCGATGTAATTCCGGCCGAAAGATTGTAGTCTTCATTCCAAGTTTCAGAATGATGTAATTACGGGCGAATGGTTTAAGTCTTCATTCAAAAATTTGAGTGATGTAATTCCGGTCGAAAGGTTGCAGTTTTCACTCCAAGTGTCAAAATGATGTAATTCCAGCCAAAAGGATGCAATCTTCATCCAAAAGTCTGAGTGATGTAATTCTAGCGGAAAGACGCAATCTTCACTTTAAGCGTCTGAATAATGTAATACTGGACGAAAGGTTGCAGTCTTGACTCAAATGTCCGAGTGATGTAATTTCGTCCGAAAGGTTGCAGTCTTCACTCCAAGTGTCAGAATGATGTAATCCGACCGAAAGGTTGCAGTCTTCATTTAAAAGTACGAGTGATGTATTTCCAGCCGAAAGGCTATAGTGTTCACTACAAGTGTAAGAATGACGTAATTCTGGCTGAACAGTTGCAATCTTCATTCAAAAGTCCGAGTGTTGTTATTCCAACCATAAAGGATGCAATCTTCTCCTTGTTATAATGATGTAATTCTTACTGAAAGTTAAAGTCTTCTTTCAAATGTCTAAGTGATGTAATTTTTGCCGAAAGGTTGTAGTCTTCAATCCAATAGTCTGAATGATGTATTTCCGGCCAAAAGGTTGCAGTCTTTATTGGAAGGTCCGAGTGATGTAATTCCGGCCGAAAGATTGTAGTCTTCATTCCAAGTTTCAGAATGATGTAATTACGGGCGAATGGTTTAAGTCTTCATTCAAAAATTTGAGTGATGTAATTCCGGTCGAAAGGTTGCAGTTTTCACTCCAAGTGTCAAAATGATGTAATTCCAGCCAAAAGGATGCAATCTTCATTCAAAAGTCTGAGTGATGTAATTCTAGCGGAAAGACGCAATCTTCACTTTAAGCGTCTGAATAATGTAATACTTTTGGACGAAAGGTTGCGAGTCTTGACTCAAATGTCCGAGTGATGTAATTTCGTCCGAAAGGTTGTAGTCTTCACTCCAAGTGTCGAATGATGTAATCCGTCCGAAAGGTTGCGTCTTCATTTAAAAGTACGAGTGATGTATTTCAGTGAAAGAAAGGCTATAGTGTTCACTACAAGTGTAAGAATGACGTAATTCTCGAAGCCGAACGGCCTGCAATCTTCATTCAAAAGTCTGAGTGTTGTTATTCCAGCATAAAGGATGCAATCTTCACTCCAAGTGTTATAATGATGTAATTCTTACTGAAAGTTAAAGTCTTCTTTCAAATGTCTAAGTGATGTAATTTTTGCCGAAAGGTTGTAGTCTTCAATCCAATAGTCTGAATGATGTATTTCCGGCCAAAAGGTTGCAGTCTTTATTGGAAGGTCCGAGCGATGTAATTCCGGCCGAAAGATTGTAGTCTTCATTCCAAGTTTCAGAATGATGTAATTACGGGCGAATGGTTTAAGTCTTCATTCAAAAATTTGAGTGATGTAATTCCGGTCGAAAGGTTGCGTTTTCACTCCAAGTGTCAAAATGATGTAATTCCAGCCAAAAGGATGATAATCTTCATCCAAAAGTCGAGTGATGTAATTCTAGCGGAAAGACGCAATCTTCACTTTAAGCGTCGAATAATGTAATACTTGGACGAAAGGTTGCGGTCTTGACTCAAATGTCCGAGTGATGTAATTTCGTCCGAAAGGTTGTAGTCTTCACTCCAAGTGTCAGAATGATGTAATCCGTCCGAAAGGTTGCAGTCTTCATTTAAAAGTACGAGTGATGTATTTCCAGCAGAAAGGCTATAGTGTTCACTACAAGTGTAAGAATGACGTAATTTCGGCGAACGGTGCAATCTTCATTCAAAAGTCCGAGTGTTGTTATTCCAAAGCATAAAGGATGCAATCTTCACTCCAAGTGTTATAATGATGTAATTCTTCGAAAGTTAAAGTCTTCTTTCAAATGTCTAAGTGATGTAATTTTTGCCGAAAGGTTGTAGTCTTCAATCCAATAGTCCGAATGATGTATTTCCGGCCAAAAGGTTGCGAGTCTTTATTGGAAGGTCCGAGCGATGTAATTCGGCCGAAAGATTGTAGTCTTCATTCCAAGTTTCGAGAATGATGTAATTACGGCGAATGGTTTAAGTCTTCATTCAAAAATTTGAGTGATGTAATTCCGGTCGAAAGGTTGCGAGTTTTCACTCCAAGTGTCAAAATGATGTAATTCCAGCCAAAAGGATGCAATCTTCATTCAAAAGTCTGAGTGATGTAATTCTAGCGGAAAGACGCAATCTTCACTTTAAGCGTCTGAATAATGTAATACTGGACGAAAGGTTGCAGTCTTGACTCAAATGTCCGAGTGATGTAATTTCGTCCGAAAGGTTGTAGTCTTCACTCCAAGTGTCAGAATGATGTAATCCGTCCGAAAGGTTGCAGTCTTCATTTAAAAGTACGAGTGATGTATTTCCAGCAGAAAGGCTATAGTGTTCACTACAAGTGTAAGAATGACGTAATTCGGCCGAACGGCCGCAATCTTCATTCAAAAGTCCGAGTGTTGTTATTCCAGCATAAAGGATGCAATCTTCACTCCAAGTGTTATAATGATGTAATTCTTACTGAAAGTTAAAGTCTTCTTTCAAATGTCTAAGTGATGTAATTTTTGTCGAAAGGTTGTAGTCTTCAATCCAATAGTCTGAATGATGTATTTCCGGCCAAAAGGTTGCGAGTCTTTATTGGAAGGTCCGAGCGATGTAATTCCGGCCGAAAGATTGTAGTCTTCATTCCAAGTTTCGAATGATGTAATTACGGGCGAATGGTTTAAGTCTTCATTCAAAAATTTGAGTGATGTAATTCCGGTCGAAAGGTTGAGTTTTCACTCCAAGTGTCAAAATGATGTAATTCCAGCCAAAAGGATGCAATCTTCATCCAAAAGTCGAGTGATGTAATTCTAGCGGAAAGACGCAATCTTCACTTTAAGCGTCGAATAATGTAATACCGGACGAAAGGTTGCGTCTTGACTCAAATGTCCGAGTGATGTAATTTCGTCCGAAAGGTTGTAGTCTTCACTCCAGTGTGTCGAATGATGTAATCCGTCCGAAAGGTTGAGTCTTCATTTAAAAGTACGAGTGATGTATTTCCAGCAGAAAGGCTATAGTGTTCACTACAAGTGTAAGAATGACGTAATTCGGCCGAACGGCCGCAATCTTCATTCAAAAGTCCGAGTGTTGTTATTCCAAAGCATAAAGGATGCAATCTTCACTCCAAGTGTTATAATGATGTAATTCTTACCGAAAGTTAAAGTCTTCTTTCAAATGTCTAAGTGATGTAATTTTTGCCGAAAGGTTGTAGTCTTCAATCCAATAGTCCGAATGATGTATTTCCGGCCAAAAGGTTGCAGTCTTTATTGGAAGGTCCGAGCGATGTAATTCCGGCCGAAAGATTGTAGTCTTCATTCCAAGTTTCGAATGATGTAATTACGGGCGAATGGTTTAAGTCTTCATTCAAAAATTTGAGTGATGTAATTCCGTCGAAAGGTTGCGAGTTTTCACTCCAAGTGTCAAAATGATAATTTCCAGCCAAAAGGATGCAATCTTCATTCAAAAGTCCGAGTGATGTAATTCTAGCGGAAAGACGCAATCTTCACTTTAAGCGTCGAATAATGTAATTTGGACGAAAGGTTGCGGTCTTGACTCAAATGTCCGAGTGATGTAATTTCGTCCGAAAGGTTGTAGTCTTCACTCCAAGTGTCGAATGATGTAATCCGTCCGAAAGGTTGCGGTCTTCATTTAAAAGTACGAGTGATGTATTTCCAGCAGAAAGGCTATAGTGTTCACTACAAGTGTAAGAATGACGTAATTCGGCCGAACGGCTGCAATCTTCATTCAAAAGTCCGAGTGTTGTTATTCCAAAGCATAAAGGATGCAATCTTCACTCCAAGTGTTATAATGATGTAATTCTTACCGAAAGTTAAAGTCTTCTTTCAAATGTCTAAGTGATGTAATTTTTTGCCGAAAGGTTGTAGTCTTCAATCCAATAGTCCGAATGATGTATTTCCGGCCAAAAGGTTGAGTCTTTATTGGAAGGTCCGAGCGATGTAATTCCGGCCGAAAGATTGTAGTCTTCATTCCAAGTTTGAGAATGATGTAATTACGGCGAATGGTTTAAGTCTTCATTCAAAAATTTGAGTGATGTAATTCCAAATTCGAAAGGTTGCGAGTTTTCACTCCAAGTGTCAAAATGATGTAATTCCAGCCAAAAGGATGCAATCTTCATCCAAAAGTCTGAGTGATGTAATTCTAGCGGAAAGACGCAATCTTCACTTTAAGCGTCTGAATAATGTAATACTGGACGAAAGGTTGCAGTCTTGACTCAAATGTCCGAGTGATGTAATTTCGTCCGAAAGGTTGCAGTCTTCACTCCAAGTGTCAGAATGATGTAATCCGACCGAAAGGTTGCAGTCTTCATTTTAAAGTACGAGTGATGTATTTCCAGCCGAAAGGCTATAGTGTTCACTACAAGTGTAAGAATGACGTATTTCTGGCTGAACGGCTGCAATCTTCATTCAAAAGTCCGAGTGTTGTTATTCCAGCATAAAGGATGCAATCTTCACTCCAAGTGTTATAATGATGTAATTCTTACTGAAAGTTAAAGTCTTCTTTCAAATGTCTAAGTGATGTAATTTTTGCCGAAAGGTTGTAGTCTTCAATCCAATAGTCTGAATGATGTATTTCCGGCCAAAAGGTTGCAGTCTTTATTGGAAGGTCCGAGCGATGTAATTCCGGCCGAAAGATTGTAGTCTTCATTCCAAGTTTCAGAATGATGTAATTACGGCGAATGGTTTAAGTCTTCATTCAAAAATTTGAGTGATGTAATTCCAGTCGAAAGGTTGCAGTTTTCACTCCAAGTGTCAAAATGATGTAATTCCAGCCAAAAGGATGCAATCTTCATCCAAAAGTCTGAGTGATGTAATTCTAGCGGAAAGACGCAATCTTCACTTTAAGCGTCTGAATAATGTAATACTGGACGAAAGGTTGCAGTCTTGACTCAAATGTCCGAGTGATGTAATTTCGTCCGAAAGGTTTGTAGTCTTCACTCCAAGTGTCGAATGATGTAATCCGTCCGAAAGGTTGCGTCTTCATTTAAAAGTACGAGTGATGTATTTCCAGCGAGAAAGGCTATAGTGTTCACTACAAGTGTAAGAATGACGTAATTTCGGCCGAACGGCGCAATCTTCATTCAAAAGTCCGAGTGTTGTTATTCCGGCATAAAGGATGCAATCTTCACTCCAAGTGTTATAATGATGTAATTCTTACTGAAAGTTAAAGTCTTCTTTCAAATGTCTAAGTGATGTAATTTTTGCCGAAAGGTTGTAGTCTTCAATCCAATAGTCTGAATGATGTATTTCCGGCCAAAAGGTTGCAGTCTTTATTGGAAGGTCCGAGTGATGTAATTCCGGCCGAAAGATTGTAGTCTTCATTCCAAGTTTAAGAATGATGTAATTACGGGCGAATGGTTTAAGTCTTCATTCAAAAATTTGAGTGATGTAATTCCAGTCGAAAGGTTGCGTTTTCACTAAGTGTCAAAATGATGTAATTCCAGCCAAAAGGATGCAATCTTCATCCAAAAGTCTGAGTGATGTAATTCTAGCGGAAAGACGCAATCTTCACTTTAAGCGTCTGAATAATGTAATACTGGACGAAAGGTTGCAGTCTTGACTCAAATGTCCGAGTGATGTAATTTCGTCCGAAAGGTTGTAGTCTTCACTCCAAGTGTCAGAATGATGTAATCCGTCCGAAAGGTTGCAGTCTTCATTTAAAAGTACGAGTGATGTATTTCCAGCAGAAAGGCTATAGTGTTCACTACAAGTGTAAGAATGACGTAATTCTGGCCGAACGGCTGCAATCTTCATTCAAAAGTCTGAGTGTTGTTATTCCAGCATAAAGGATGCAATCTTCACTCCAAGTGTTATAATGATGTAATTCTTACTGAAAGTTAAAGTCTTCTTTCAAATGTCTAAGTGATGTAATTTTTGCCGAAAGGTTGTAGTCTTCAATCCAATAGTCTGAATGATGTATTTCCGGCCAAAAGGTGGAGTCTTTATTGGAAGGTCCGAGCGATGTAATTCCGGCCGAAAGATTGTAGTCTTCATTCCAAGTTTCAGAATGATGTAATTACGGCGAATGGTTTAAGTCTTCATTCAAAAATTTGAGTGATGTAATTCCAGTCGAAAGGTTGCAGTTTTCACTCCAAGTGTCAAAATGATGTAATTCCAGCCAAAAGGATGCAATCTTCATCCAAAAGTCTGAGTGATGTAATTCTAGCGGAAAGACGCAATCTTCACTTTAAGCGTCTGAATAATGTAATACTGGACGAAAGGTTGCAGTCTTGACTCAAATGTCCGAGTGATGTAATTTCGTCCGAAAGGTTGTAGTCTTCACTCCAAGTGTCAGAATGATGTAATCCGTCCGAAAGGTTGTAGTCTTCATTTAAAAGTACGAGTGATGTATTTCCAGCGAAGAAAGGCTATAGTGTTCACTACAAGTGTAAGAATGACGTATTTCGGGCTGAACGGCTGCAATCTTCATTTAAAAATCCGAGTGTTGTTATTCCAGCATAAAGGATGCAATCTTCACTCCAAGTGTTATAATGATGTAATTCTTACTGAAAGTTAAAGTCTTCTTTCAAATGTCTAAGTGATGTAATTTTTGCCGAAAGGTTGTAGTCTTCAATCCAATAGTCTGAATGATGTATTTCCGGCCAAAAGGTTGCGAGTCTTTATTGGAAGGTCCGAGCGATGTAATTCCGGCCGAAAGATTGTAGTCTTCATTCCAAGTTTCAGAATGATGTAATTACGGCGAATGGTTTAAGTCTTCATTCAAAAATTTGAGTGATGTAATTCCGGTCGAAAGGTTGCGTTTTCACTCCAAGTGTCAAAATGATGTAATTCCGGCCAAAAGGATGCAATCTTCATCCAAAAGTCGAGTGATGTAATTCTAGCGGAAAGACGCAATCTTCACTTTAAGCGTCGAATAATGTAATCTTTGGACGAAAGGTTGCAGTCTTCACTCAAATGTCGAGTGATGTAATTTCGTCCGAAAGGGTGCAGTCTTCACTCTTCACTCCAAGTGTCGAATGATGTAATCCGTCCGAAAGGTTGCGGTCTTCATTTAAAAGTACGAGTGATGTATTTCCAGCAGAAAGGCTATAGTGTTCACTACAAGTGTAAGAATGACGTAATTCGGCCGAACGGCTGCAATCTTCATTCAAAAGTCCGAGTGTTGTTATTCCAAAGCATAAAGGATGCAATCTTCACTCCAAGTGTTATAATGATGTAATTTACCGAAAGTTAAAGTCTTCTTTCAAATGTCTAAGTGATGTAATTTTTGTCGAAAGGTTGTAGTCTTCAATCCAATAGTCTGAATGATGTATTTCCGGCCAAAAGGTTGCAGTCTTTATTGGAAGGTCCGAGCGATGTAATTCCGGCCGAAAGATTGTAGTCTTCATTCCAAGTTTCGAATGATGTAATTACGGCGAATGGTTTAAGTCTTCATTCAAAAATTTGAGTGATGTAATTCCGGGAAAGGTTGCAGTTTTCACTCCAAGTGTCAAAATGATGTAATTCCAGCCAAAAGGATGCAATCTTCATCCAAAAGTCTGAGTGATGTAATTCTAGCGGAAAGACGCAATCTTCACTTTAAGCGTCTGAATAATGTAATACTGGACGAAAGGTTGCAGTCTTGACTCAAATGTCCGAGTGATGTAATTTCGTCCGAAAGGTTGTAGTCTTCACTCCAAGTGTCAGAATGATGTAATCCGTCCGAAAGGTTGCAGTCTTCATTTAAAAGTACGAGTGATGTATTTCCAGCAGAAAGGCTATAGTGTTCACTACAAGTGTAAGAATGACGTAATTCTGGCCGAACGGCTGCAATCTTCATTCAAAAGTCTGAGTGTTGTTATTCCAGCATAAAGGATGCAATCTTCACTCCAAGTGTTATAATGATGTAATTCTTACTGAAAGTTAAAGTCTTCTTTCAAATGTCTAAGTGATGTAATTTTTGCCGAAAGGTTGTAGTCTTCAATCCAATAGTCTGAATGATGTATTTCCGGCCAAAAGGTTGCAGTCTTTATTGGAAGGTCCGAGCGATGTAATTCCGGCCGAAAGATTGTAGTCTTCATTCCAAGTTTCAGAATGATGTAATTACGGGCGAATGGTTTAAGTCTTCATTCAAAAATTTGAGTGATGTAATTCCAGTCGAAAGGTTGCAGTTTTCACTCCAAGTGTCAAAATGATGTAATTCCAGCCAAAAGGATGCAATCTTCATCCAAAAGTCTGAGTGATGTAATTCTAGCGGAAAGACGCAATCTTCACTTTAAGCGTCTGAATAATGTAATACTGGACGAAAGGTTGCAGTCTTGACTCAAATGTCCGAGTGATGTAATTTCGTCCGAAAGGTTGCAGTCTTCACTCCAAGTGTCAGAATGATGTAATCCGTCCGAAAGGTTGCAGTCTTCATTTAAAAGTACGAGTGATGTATTTCCAGCAGAAAGGCTATAGTGTTCACTACAAGTGTAAGAATGACGTAATTCTGGCCGAACGGCTGCAATCTTCATTCAAAAGTCTGAGTGTTGTTATTCCAGCATAAAGGATGCAATCTTCACTCCAAGTGTTATAATGATGTAATTCTTACTGAAAGTTAAAGTCTTCTTTCAAATGTCTAAGTGATGTAATTTTTGTCGAAAGGTTGTAGTCTTCAATCCAATAGTCTGAATGATGTATTTCCGGCCAAAAGGTTGCAGTCTTTATTGGAAGGTCCGAGCGATGTAATTCCGGCCGAAAGATTGTAGTCTTCATTCCAAGTTTCAGAATGATGTAATTACGGGCGAATGGTTTAAGTCTTCATTCAAAAATTTGAGTGATGTAATTCCAGTCGAAAGGTTGCAGTTTTCACTCCAAGTGTCAAAATGATGTAATTCCAGCCAAAAGGATGCAATCTTCATCCAAAAGTCTGAGTGATGTAATTCTAGCGGAAAGACGCAATCTTCACTTTAAGCGTCTGAATAATGTAATACTGGACGAAAGGTTGCAGTCTTGACTCAAATGTCCGAGTGATGTAATTTCGTCCGAAAGGTTGTAGTCTTCACTCCAAGTGTCAGAATGATGTAATCCGTCCGAAAGGTTGCAGTCTTCATTTAAAAGTACGAGTGATGTATTTCCAGCAGAAAGGCTATAGTGTTCACTACAAGTGTAAGAATGACGTAATTCTGGCCGAACGGCTGCAATCTTCATTCAAAAGTCTGAGTGTTGTTATTCCAGCATAAAGGATGCAATCTTCACTCCAAGTGTTATAATGATGTAATTCTTACTGAAAGTTAAAGTCTTCTTTCAAATGTCTAAGTGATGTAATTTTTGTCGAAAGGTTGTAGTCTTCAATCCAATAGTCTGAATGATGTATTTCCGGCCAAAAGGTTGCAGTCTTTATTGGAAGGTCCGAGCGATGTAATTCCGGCCGAAAGATTGTAGTCTTCATTCCAAGTTTCAGAATGATGTAATTACGGGCGAATGGTTTAAGTCTTCATTCAAAAATTTGAGTGATGTAATTCCGGTCGAAAGGTTGCAGTTTTCACTCCAAGTGTCAAAATGATGTAATTCCAGCCAAAAGGATGCAATCTTCATCCAAAAGTCTGAGTGATGTAATTCTAGCGGAAAGACGCAATCTTCACTTTAAGCGTCTGAATAATGTAATACTGGACGAAAGGTTGCAGTCTTGACTCAAATGTCCGAGTGATGTAATTTCGTCCGAAAGGTTGCAGTCTTCACTCCAAGTGTCGAATGATGTAATCCGTCCGAAAGGTTTAGTCTTCATTTAAAAGTACGAGTGATGTATTTCCAGCAGAAAGGCTATAGTGTTCACTACAAGTGTAAGAATGACGTAATTCTGGCGAACGGTGCAATCTTCATTCAAAAGTCCGAGTGTTGTTATTCCAAAGCATAAAGGATGCAATCTTCACTCCAAGTGTTATAATGATGTAATTCTTACTGAAAGTTAAAGTCTTCTTTCAAATGTCTAAGTGATGTAATTTTTCGAAAGGTTGTAGTCTTCAATCCAATAGTCGAATGATGTATTTC